>CM042439.1:11904132-12341632 GCA_023631565.1 Gymnocephalus cernua | reverse complement strand
ACTTTTCCAACACCATGCTAGACTCAGCTAGAAAATTACTCAGTTAGCTTCTACAGATGCCAAAGTCAGACTGCATTGTTAAAGTGGCCAATAACATCATTGTGTTTGGGTTAACAGCTTATTTATTCTATATCAGGTCTCAAATTTGTCAATTTATATGTGCATTGTATTTCATGTCTTATTTTACACACAGTTTTTTTTTATTTTTTCATGTTCACTTGGAAGCAGAAACATTTTTTCACAAAAACCCCCTGATGTTTAAGCTTCTTTGGCTGATCATAATAGATGCTGCAGGCACAGTTGTTTTCTGACAGCAACATCACTCGTGGAATATTGTCCCTTGTTTATATGGCATTTGTATGAGTGCATGTGTGTGCTTTGGCTGTGGGCATACAGGTTTTCCAAAGCATATTCAACCATATTTACTTTGTATTGTGATGGAAAGAGCCATGTGGTGAAGGCTTAGTGACTGAACTGAGAGATGCAGTCATGTTGGATATATTTAGATAGATCCCTCAGGGAGGCTCAGTAATAGCACTGGCCATATTGTGCCATTTCTTGAGCCTTTCCTATAACATGAGGAATAAAGAAACTATTGTTTTCCCCGGTTAAGTCCATTTATAAATGCAGTTAAACATTTTGTAAAAGAGAAATTGCTTTGGAGACCGATTTTACAGTTAAAACTATCGCAATACACTGAAAAGGTGGTATGTATGTGGCATGTTTTCTTTCTTTTTAACCATTTTTGCTAGTGTGGCCCTCTGTCGTTTTCAAATTAATTTTTTCAGAGAAATTCTAAGAAAGCATTTTTGGTCATTTGGAAACTGCATGTTGACTGTTCTCCATCCATGTTTGCAATTCTGACCATTGTAGTAATACAGAGATTTGTGTATTGATGCTTCATTCTTTATAAGCTATGATCTAAAGGATACAAAATAGAAGATATTCAGCATACCAATTGGCATTATATAACACAAGCATCTAACTGTCTGTGACAGAGGAAATGTCAGGCTATTGTTCTACATAAATACAAATAAAGGATAGATTAGTTACACTCGCTGATCTGTTAAAACAATGTATTATTGATGTTAACTGTCTTCATAGTAATCAGCGACGCAGTCATGTGTTGGTTAATGTCTTCTTAAAGGACACACACCCGCCCTCTTATGCACTGTATGCATGTCAAGCAGGCCTGTTTAGATGTCAGCATTTGCACTGAATGTTTGTTTCTGTTTGTATGAAAAATGATAGTCATAAACATAAAGAGTTATCCTGTATACCACTCTTTCCTAAGAATAGAAATGCAGTCAGGCAAAAGAGAAAAGCAGCAGATTTGATATGCCCTCTACCTAATTCTACGGAAATCCTGATTTTGTTGTTTGTGTTCATTATTTTCTTCTGTTGACATGCGACTGTGGTAATGATGTGCAGCTAGAGTTGTGTACACCTGCATGTGCCTGTGTGTTCACGTGTGCTTGCGTGCTGGAGTGTGAGCCGTGTGTTAATATGCTGATACAGGCAGTTCCTATGACACATTCCTACCCAGCTTGGCTCAGATCAGGCAAGCTGATAATTTTAGCAGTGCTTATGTCAGTCAGTCCCGCTGTGTGTGTGGACAGCAAAGAGTAGGTACCACCCCTCGACATTTGTCATCCACTACATCATCCTTGCCAGAGGACTATACGGGATAAATGTGTGTGTTGTAACGTGTTAGTCAGCAGACAGGCCTCCCTATTGTTCTGCTCTGCCAGCAGCAATCTGGTGTTCCAAGCAAACTACAAGACAAGCAACATTGAATTTGACATCACAAATGTGTGGTCAGTATGTGATTTTCTTTTTTTTTTTTTTAGATAGAAGTAGCACTTGTACAATCCAGTGTAATACAGTCAAAAAACGCTACCTTTGTGACGCTTTTAGTGTTCAGTTTGGGTCCAGGTGGCATCAGAGAGGTGTTGATTCAACTCTATGGTCATTTTGAGGAGTTTCTGTTATTTTGTCCACCTGGAGTGTTGTTCAGGCCACACTACCTACAGTAGTTCTCCTGGTTAATGTGCAGAGGTTAATAGAAGTGCGTATCAGAAATCCACTAGTCTATATCCTTGACGTTCCACTTCCGGGATTGCTCCGATGCCGCAGGAAATTCTGTCTTTTTATAATGAAAAATGTCTTTTTATAATGAGCAGCATAACAAGAAAAACCAAAACTCTATGTCATGTGACATACCTTTTTTTTTTTATATCTTTGACATCCTTCACCATGTTTGATTTTGGTGCATGTGTCTCAGTGATGTAAAGGACACGCGGGCAAACCGCTCATGGCTAAGTGCTTTTATTTTTCTGTTGTGATTGGTGTTCTGGATATTTGGCTCTAACATAAACTATATTTTGGATCTTTCTTTTCTAAAAAAGCACCAATATGATGACAAACATCTAAACTTCCCACATACCTGGATTAATAAACACTAACACAAAGACATGGTCTGTTAAATTACTTGAAACATCATCGTCGTCTGGCTTTTATTTCGCCATGTGACATGGAACTAGCTGTTTATGTTAATATATGTTCAGCTCAGGGCGTCGATTCCCTCAGTTATTTAAAGAAACAAATTATTTCAGGATAAGCTCCTCTACCCTGTGGCACATGCTCCTCTTTCACTGAAATAATTCTCTCTGCTGGGCTTGGGAGAGGGTTCGGTAAGATAAGAAAGAGGCTGAAGAATCTGTGCATCATGTAATATTCCCTTTGAATGTATTTAACTTCAAAACATTTGAATATACACTTCGAAATGTGGATTATATTCTGTTTATTTTCAATGTTTATACTGTTGCTTTACAGGCTGATAACTGCCCATGCTAATTCTGTTGATGTTCAGTGTAAAACACATGCAATCATAATTAATATGAATGTCAATTGAGTTTGTTTGATATTCAGTACAAACAAATTTGTTCCAATATCAAGAGGTTGTGACAGTATGAGAGTGTGCACACGCTGGCTCTGCATCACGTACTCTAAGAGTTGTGAAGGAGCCGATATTTTCCTGTCTGAGCTGCTCATGTATCGGTTTCTCAAGGATCAGCCGAGTTGAGCTGCTGTTCGATGTCTGCCTTGATGTTATTCATGGCAAGAATCCCTTGATGAAGTTCTGTTTGCAACATAGGGAGTATGAGGGAAGATGAAATGGTTTAATGAGTGCAGTGGTCACAGATTGTGGTTTATTTCAGTGGTGTATGGATTTAAATATATAAGCTTGATTCAATTATTTCTTTTTTGTGAGACACATTTACTTCTTGCTTTGAACATCTTTCAACTACAAGATTTACTGTAAGGTTGTAGCTACTAATTACTTTGCAGGTTTAACATGCAAAACATGATGACTTCACAGAGTATGGCGTGTTCAAATTGTGTGGTTGTGATTTCCTTTGCTCCTATACAAGGACCAGGTGTAAATGTCTGAGGATAAAAAAATAATGCAAACAAGAGTAGCATAAGGAACGTTGAGGGAATGATTTGTTGATTTGAATTTGATACTTTTAACTTGCTGTATTAAAGAACATGATGTTTTTTTTCCTCCGCTGGTCTGTTTTGTATGAATGTAAAGCAAAGGATATCATTTGTGTGAAGTGAAGCACTCGGCACACAATTCACGTTCACACACACCTGTTTTCCTTAAGGCCATCTGGGTGTAAAGACAGCTGTGTAGCTGCCACAGCATTTGAAAGGAAGCATCAGTATTTTCTTTTCAATCAGTGATTTGCATGCACGATAGACCTGTGTGTTTACTATGAGCTGCCAAAAACAAGCCTCTTTCTTACAATAGTGTGTGCATAGTCTCAAATCTCTACATAGCCCTATACTGTGTATGATACATTTATGTTTGTGTATTTGCACATTTATCAACTTTCATCTTGTTTTTTTTCATTCTTAACTTTGCATATAATCACACATGCTGGCAACCATTAAAAACCCAGTACCCCTAAGGATATGATGGCAATGCTCAGTTTGAGATGTTGATGTATAGTAAGCATACACGAAGGAGTGACATTGTGCACAAATACATCTTAGATATGTAACATGTGCATTACATTTATTGGACATTTATGGGACAAGGCTCATGAAAATGCATGCGGATTCCTCTTGAGGGTTTCTGAGTCATTGCTTTGCTGGTCATCTAAAAATCCCTGCTCTTTTTTGCAGTGTGTGCAGCTCAGAGCACGTGTCTGCCAGTGGTGTGAAGGGGATGAGAACTGATAGCTCTATATATAGATGTATATTAAGGGTGCTCCGATCAGGATTTTTGAGGCCGATCACCGATCACCGATTGCTGGAAGACGTATCGGCCGATACCGATAACCGATCACCGATCACTTTTATGAACTGAAAATTACGCCATTACATAACAGTCACACATGTTTAGAGAATGTATCAGTAACTGTTTGGCTTTCTGTCCTAGCTCAAAATCTAAAAAATGTCCTTTCAAGGTTCAAGGTTCAAGGAGTCTTTATTATCCCCGAGGGGCAATTCGTTGTGCAGCAATAGAATGCAACATAAACAACACATAGACTATACAGAAAACAAACCCCATCAATAATAGACAAAATAAATACAAACTACACAGACATACACATCTCGCAATGACTTATTTACAAAGCCTATAGCAGCAGGAACAAAAGAGTTTTTATGTCTGTTTGTCCTGCATTTTGGCAGACAGAATCTGCGGCCAGACGGTAACAACTTGTCGCTGTTCAGAGGGGGGGTTATATCAGCCAGGACTGACTGGGCTTTCTTCAGAGTCCTTATCTCATATAGAGAGTTTAAGTCAATCAGGGAGTTTTGGGAAATTTTGCCACACACTTTAGTTTTTTTTTTTTCAATCACTGCACATTTCTTCAGCACACACAGTCAGTCACACCGACACGCACACACACACACACACACACACCGACACACACACACACACACACACACGGCGAAACAGCTGTTTGAGCGGCGCACACACAGACACACACAGTCAGTCACACCGACACACACACACACACACACACACCGACACCGACACACACACACACACACACACACACACACACACACACACACACACACACACACACACACACACACACACACACACACACGGCGAAACAGCTGTTTGAGCGGCGCCGGAGCTGCTAGCTACACAACTCCGCTCTGCCTTAGCGTTAGCTAACTTTGAAAACTCCTCATCCTGCTTTCTGTGACTAACCTTCAAATGTCTGATGAGGTTGGTGGTGTTGAAATGTCTTTGGAGCTTTCCGCCTCGTGGTATTTCCTCGGTACACACGTTGCTAATCGCTAGTGTATTGTCTTTTTCCCAGATAGCAACGAGTCGGCGGACCACCAGCGGTGCTCCAGAGGCAGTAGAAGCGTCAGAATGGTGTAATCACAAACACGTTTCCCGGAGCACCACCGGTGGCAGACGCTTTTTAAAAGCAGAAGCCGTCTTCCTACCGCCTTCGTTCCGCGGCCGCGGGCCAACTGCTGTTCTGCCGCCGTTCAGACACCTTGTAGAACTGCCAGACCGCTGAATGTAGGGACGCCGCCATTTTGAAAATGTTCTCAGGAGTAGTGCGCTCTTAATACATCCATGGTAGTGCGTCATCTGATCGGCCTATCTGATCGGCCTTTATGGAGACCACCGATCGAACTATTTAAAGCCATTATCGGCCGATACCGATCGGTGGCCGATCGATCGGAGCACCCTTAATGTATATGTATGTGGAGGCTTAAGACTGGACGGTGCAGGAGAATGGAGGCTTGCGCATACCGTGCACACCATCTATTATCTCTGGGTGTGTATTATTGTGCTTCTATGTTTGTGAGGACCAAATAAAAATGTAGACCCTCAGAGTGAGGTGTGTGTTTTTGTATGTCATGTGTGTAACTTGAGCAGCAGGAAAGGAAGGCAAGGAAAGGGGGAAGTGGGCTATAGTATGAGATGGAAACAGCTGACTGTGTGTGTGTGTGTGTGTGTGTGTGTGTGTGTGTGTGTGTGTGTGTGTGTGTGTGTGTGTGTGTGTGTGTGTGTGTGTGTGTGGGTGTGTGTGTGTGTGTGAGAGGGATGGTGTCAGGCCCGGAGCTGTCCGACTCTAACGTATCAGGATTGTCCTCTGTTACACAAGAACCTTCTCGTTATTCAATGTGTATGTGTGTGTGTGTGTGTGTGTGTGTGTGTGTGCGCGTGTGTGTGTGTGTGTGTGTGTGTGTGTGTGTGTGTGTGTGTGTGTGTGTGTGTGTGTGTGTGTGTGTGTGTGTGTGTGTGTGTCGGTGTGTCGGTGTGTCGGTGTGTGTGTGTGTGTGTGTGTGTGAATGTACTGTATATGCGGTATCTGGTATGTGTCTCCTCTTCTCTCATCACGTTTCCTTCTCATCTAGTTCTCAAGTCCTTTTCCCCTTCCTCCTCGTCCACATCTTTCCAGGTTAACTTTTTCTAAGCATACCAATTCTGAGATGTCAGAGTGCAGCAGGCAGAGGCAGGAAGATACTACAGTACATTGAGTATGGAGAGCACATAAAACCCAACATCAAGCAAAATATAACAAGGCAGTATTGGCTACAAGCAAGCGTTGCAGCACTCTTAACCCTTGTTACTGTAACTCTCACTCTTACAGAACCTTTCTTGTCACATTATTTGTTCCGTGACTTCCACAAGGCACTAATGTTACAATACAAAATGTAACCCCAGAGTCCCTCAAAAAAATCACATACAACATGAAAGAAATGTGATTCTGTGAAAATATATTATTTATTATTTGTGCACTGCCTGAAGTGGGTGTGGAATTTTCCTGTTGGAAAACATCACAACTATTGCCACTGTCACTATCATTACTGTTATTGTTCTGCCTCTTACCAACCCTGGGGCAGAACGGTTTCTTTTGGCTGTTGGTATTGCATAAGGTACAGAATTAACTGCTGCACTGGGTTTGTTTCTACCTTTTAGCTCACGCTAAAGTTCCTGTCAAAGCATTATATGGACGTCCTGCTTACAGTATACAACCACATTTAGTTGGAGCCTTGAAGCCAAATTCTTTAAAAAAAAAACACACAAAATTACATTTTATCTCATTTTATCTCTTCTCTATCTATGGTCTTTTCATCCATGCAGTACTCCCATTATATTACTGTATGTGTGTTAGCTTCAGGAGACTCATTGTGGGTGCCGGAGGTTCTTCTTCCTCTCGTTTAATAACTGCAGGAGTTTATATTGTGATAAAACTGTTGTTTCAGCAGAAACCACAGCGGTAAACCAATATTGCTGTGGAGTGCTCACTGCAGGGTTGACAGTGGTCTTTTTAAACGGCTACCCACGCAGAAGCGCTGCATTGGGTAAATTGGTTGTGTCTCTCTAATTACTTACTGTGGAGCGTGATAACCAGACATCCTATTGGATTGTTCTATCAAGTGGCAATGGGAATTGTTTTGGTTTAAAAAGAAGCATCAGATCTTGTAAATACTATCAAGTTAAGCAAGAGTTGCAACAATATAAAAACATGTGAAATAGTGCCACAATAGTACCGTGTATATGTAATTTTCTGAGTGGTATTTTCATCCTCTTATCCTCTACTTCCTGTTAAACCGACCACGGCAGTCTGGCCTGTGAGTTGAGGATTGGATTTTGGAAAGGTGTGTGTGGGCGTGGAGGAAGCAGAGCCGGAAGCGAGGGAGAAGAGACAACGGGACTCAATTCGTACAGATTAACTGTAGATTGATGTTTGTGTCAGAGAATTGTCACCTCTTGCACCAGATTAAACTCTGACCACTTCACAAGGATGGGGCGATTAAGGGATTGGGTGCAAAATTATCCTGTGACAACATATATTATACTTAAAATTCAAAATGATAATCCCCTTTAACGTATTAAGGATCTTTTGTTAATCCCTGCATGTGTAATTTGATACTATAATGATAGGTGGAGAGGCATATGTCCCAAATGTTGAGTTTTTTTCAAAGGTGACATCATGAATTATGTAACTCTATGTTTTGTTTGGCTGCCCTGTGTGTGTATGTGAATGTGTGTTTGCTGGCTAAGTAATGATTAATTTCTTCATAACTGTAACTGGAGGCCAGATGATTGTCACCTGTCAGCTGCTGTTTCCGTTCCTTATTAGGATCAAGCTGCATTCAAGAACTGACCCTGCTTCTGTGCCTAATCATCATAGTTTTAAACGTGCACATTCACAAATAAAATAATTATGCAGCAGGCTAAGACTTTATATGCAACATATTCCTGGATTCCAGATTGTTGTGTTTCCAGCATTGACTGTTGGACTTTTCTTCTTCTTGTCTGTTTCAATCTTTGCTTCTCACTCCCTCTAGCCAGCACGAATTGTTGATCTGTGATGCAATCCCTCCTCCCTGCTAGTTTAAGTTTCCCAGCCAATCAGAGCACGGCAGTCGGAGGGTATCCAGCCAGCTCATGCTTGTAAACAGCACTGACAGTAGGAGGGACTTTCAATTTACAGTCCCACCCTCTGTTGTCATCCCTGTTCAGCCTTTTTCAGTGATTGTGTTGTGGTGGAAAAGGGAAAAGCGACAGAAGGAAAAGGGAAACGGAAGAGTGGTCAGGGGAGAGAAGAGGGGGGAAGTGGGCGTGCATGTGTGAGTCAGGGTGTGTGCTGATTTTTCAATGTTAACACAGAGCTGCCATGGAGTCTTCTAGACTGATCAACTCCACTCTACTGACAGTAGGTATTGTTTTTGTCAACTCTGTTTGTCCTCATCTACGTGAATGTGTGCATTTTACCACTTTACCAGCTCAGCTGTTACCAGAGAGGAGTGTGTGAGTTTGTACGTTTGACCAAGCTGTCAGCACATATTCATTGGTGCTGCACAGGTGCGTGACAGTGAGCAGAAGGGCTGACACTTTAACTATATTCTCTGTACTCCTTTCCTTCTAAACCGTCCCTTTTCCTGTCCTCTTGATGAACTTGAAAGAAGACGTTAAATTTCCTGTCTTGCCCTCCCCCCCACTTCATTTACATGTGTGTGTTATGAGACATATACATGTGATGTGCTGTGTGAGGATCCTATTGTACAGTAAAGCAACAGCAGAGGTTTCAGTGCTGAACGAGAAAGAAAACTGTTACTTTTGTATTCGATGAATCCAGCAGTGAGTAGACTCACTGTGTGTTAACTCTACGGGTGTTAGCTTGTTGTCTCACACACACACACACACACACACACACACACACACACACACACACACACACACACACACACACACACACACACACACACACATTAGTTACACATGCAAAAACTGTAATCCTGAGAATTTGAGGAATTAGTCAGGCTAAGGCCACTGGCAACATTACTGCTGTTTTAACTGCGCAGATAATGGCCACGAGAATTATCTCTCTGCAGGATGTGTCCTCTCATGCATCATTTTTTAAGCTTCCTGCAGTCCTGCCTGGGCTTGGCTTTATCCAGCCCTGCTGCCAGTAACTGCAAAGCCTTGAATATGCATGTCTTCACTCAGTTCTTTTTTACTTCCCAGGCCTGTCAGTTAACTGGTTATGGTTACTTTAGAGCATCAAATTGAAGCATCGTGGCCTACTTAGGAGTTTAAGTTGCTCGGTGGTGTTTTAAGCCCCCAACGTCGACTTCAAGGCAGCACTGCGACCCTAACCTTAACCCTAACCCAAACCCTAAACTTTGCCTAATCCTGGAAGGCGACGTTGGGGGCTTAAAACACCAAACACTGTTTAAGTGGGCGTGAATGAAATTGGGACCATGTCAAAACAGTCTGTTGAATGCATATAACTATAAAAACATGCACACATCCACTCATGTATACACATACATGACCATCATGTGTGTCTGTTTTTGCACCATATGTGCTTTTTACAGTAAAACTGGGACATACAAGAGCTTTGTTAAAGGACCATGTTTTTTTTAATGCATTCGCTAAACTATAAATTCAAAGGAAACTAAGGTTTTACATTCTTTTACATTCTACATTCAGATTTAGCATTGTTTTAGCATTTGTGCTACTTTTTTCATCAAAATGTTTTGAGACAGAATTATCATTTGGGATTTCTTGGACTCCAGATTCCTCCTTTGCTTTGGTCTACCCAATAGAACTGTGTTATATATATATATATATATATATATATATATATATATATATATATATATATATATATATATATATATACAGTATAACCAACAGTAAGCAAACACCAGCCACTTCACTCTCCAGCAGTCCTAAGACCCCTGGTTTTATTTTAGTTTCACCGTCATTGCTTCCTCGCCAATCCACTAATACATGTATCTAAATTTAGACAGACGTCATTAAATTACTATCAGTATGTTCTAGCATAGAAAGAGAATGACAGAGAAGTGTGAGAACTGCACCGAAGTATACAGTACATCCTGTGGTTGATCCCTCTTTAAATTCTATGTTTTATCGAGAGACTTCTTTTCTCTTTCATCAACTTCTCTTCTTTTCACTGAGGCAACTGGATACTCTTGAAGTGCCAGTTTGAAGCAAAGGGTTTATAGAGAACAATGCAGATTTAGATTTAGACAAAACATAAGCTACTTACCAATAATCATTTCCGTCCAACACCCTGCCTGTACCTAACCAGAGTTTGGATGTGACATGTTGTTCTCATGGTTGACAGCTTAAGAAGTGACCTTTACCCTCCCAGTCTATAAACTGTCTGTCATTGGATCCTTTGTGTGTGTGTGTGTGTGTGTGTGGTGTGTGTGTGTGTGTGTGTGTGTGTGTGTGTGTGTGTGTGTGTGTGTGTGTGTGGTGGGCAACAACTGACAGTGGGACAGGGTGGTACAAAGGGGATTGAGTGCTGTAGATCCAGCAGGGACAGATGTGCAGATAGGGAAGAGTCTGGTGGGGAGATGATGATTACCAGTGTGTTTGTGTGTATTTCTTTATGTGTGTGTGTGTGTGTGTGTCCTTGTCATTGACTGTGTTATGTCCATAACTACTGTATATCTTAAGGCCAGGGATGATGCTTATTTAAGACAAATGCTGAGCCACTGTGTCTGATACATTAACAATACACATGTTGACCCACTGAGAAAATGTTGCAGGACGACATTGCTGGAGCCAGTTAGCAACACAGGGAGAAAATGGCATGCAGAGTCAAAGTTGGCAATTTTAAGTCAAAGGTCAAGTCAGGTGAAGTCATGTTGTCATGGCCTCCTATATTGCAAATGGTGTGTGTACTTTTTATCATTCAGACTGGATGTTTTTTTTTCCATAGGTAACACCTGATCTTCTTACTTCATTTACAATCTAGGTGCATATCAATGAGAACATGCTGCAGTAGCACCTTTAACATACCGCTATAATTATTATGCCATATGTGTTTGGGCTTGCACTGATGAATGTAAAAATTGGGCCAACTTGGAGACAGCACCAGTTTGTGTTGCTAGGCAAAATATCCAAACATTGCAGCTGTATTTCTATAATGGATGAGATTATGTAAGGCATGGGGCTCCTCTGTTCCGGTCACCTCACAGAGTTTTCCTACTATTTCAAATTGTACATGTACAATGTACAATGTGTTCTAGATGTAGTTGCAGCAGTGCCAGCATGACATGTTTTACACTGACAGAATTTTGTGTTTAAAGGCAACATGATCTCTTCTTCAAATTTAAGCAAAATGGTGCCTAGCCACCAACGTATAAATACAGGATTATAACCTGCTACCACACACAAATTGATAGGCAGGTCCTTTAATACACACGACTAAATAGAAATACATCAGTACTTTGTTAACAGGCCAACATGTCTGAAGCACATTAAAGTTAGTTTTTCACCTATACATCAAACTCTTCAATTATATATGTATTGTAAATGTATTGTTTTTATTTAATTATTTCATTTCATTTTGTATGCTATAAAGCATAGGGTTTTATCTAGAGCGAATAGGGTTTTAGTAGATTACAGTATGAACCAAAACAAAGTTTAGCAGTAGTGAGACCTTACTAGTGACTTGTAAATATAGACAGACATAGATGCTACTGAGCACTAGGCATGGGCCGGTTACCGGTTTCAAGGTATACCGCGGTTCACTAAAAGTGTGTGTGTGTGTGTCACAATAGGTCAGGAGTGTGTATTTTTAGTATGTTTTGGGTTACCTGTGTGGCTGTAGTGTTGCATATTTGTAATAAAAGGCTCATAATAAAAGGCTCATCTTTAACTACAGACTGCACTTATTGTTTAGTTACAAAATTTCTAGTTTCCTGCTTTGGTGTTATCTGATATGTTAATCAAAAGCTAGGTACATCATGGCCATACTGGTTTGTCTACATCTGCTGCTGTCTGTACACTCAGGACTGGTGCATGCTTCACACAGTTCTCTTTCAGCTGGCTTTTGTCTGGTATTAACCTAGAAATAACACCATAACAATGGAAATGTGTTTCTGCTTATCAAGGAATTAAGCAGCTTTGTTAACTTTGGTTCCTGGTACCTCCTGTGGTAAGTTTGCTGAGCATTAGCGGCCCTGAAAGTGGCACTGTCTAGAAAAGCTTTTGAAATCAAATATAGGCAAATATTCATGCATTTATCTTTGTCTCTCTGCAGGTTAACTACTGTCATTGTCCGTGGCTTTAAATGTCATCTGCCATGGCAAAGCGTGAGGCTGGGAGCACCAGCCCTGTGGTGCGTCAGATAGACAAGCAGTTTCTGGTCTGCAGCATCTGTCTGGATCACTACCGGAACCCCAAGGTCCTGCCCTGTCTGCACACCTTCTGTGAAAGGTAACTAACATTTGTGCTCTGTGTTTCAATGACAACTGGCAAAAGTCCTAATTACCTACACTTCCCTCAAGCTAAACGTGACACAAACCCAGTCGTGACACAAACCCAGTCTCTGCTACATGTAGCTTTTGCTGGCCATGCAAAGAAGATGGTACAACACTAGCTTTTCCCCTACCAGTACTTATTCTCCCATTCTATAACTGAAGAATTTTTACATGTCTCCTAATAGTGGTACCTCATCTATTGCAAATACTTGGCCACAATTAAACAGCTCACAGCACTCACTGACTCCACTAGGATCAGTGCATTCCTCAGCATCAGGGACTGTCAACATCTGAGAAGAGGCTCATTGTTGGGAGACAAAATTACAATTCCGCAATCTAAAGTTCCTCAAAAATGACACCCCCTCAGGTGAGACTTATCGGGGCCTTTTCGTGCCAAGCCAAGCTGAGGAGGCTTTTAGAAAAGCCTGTTTTGGGTCAGGGTGGGAGGATGGAATAGGGGGTATTTTGTTATTTACACAGGATAACTGGGATTATGTTTCAATATCTAAGCCTATGATAAAAACAAATATGTATGGAATAGTTTTGAATAGCCACACAGAGTATGGCATAAATCCTTTTTCCAGGCAGTGTGAGGGGCATTTGCTCACTGCAGGGCAAGTTTAATCCATGTTTAACTGGATGGCATGTGATCTGGAGCCCTACTGAGGTGAACAGACTTTTTGTCTGGAGCTATACATGATGTTGCCAGACAGATGTTTTAATACCGGATGGGTTGATGTAGTTTTAGGGGTTTTAGGGTTAAGCTGGCAAACCCATGCAGGGCCTAGTCTGTTTGGTATAATTCTTTCTGTGATTATCCGAGTTGTGTGCTCATTATTCAGAGATCAGGATCATGATTTTGCCATGGGATGTGCAACGGTTTTAAATTATGCCAAAATAAATGACATTGTTCTACAATTGAGGCATGTGGCTACTTGTACTCATACCTATGACTGCAACAGGATTTTCATTAACAGAGATGAGTGTGGCGCAAGTGCTTAGACAGTTGACAGAAAATGAATCAACAACAGTTCTGTTTATTAATTAATCGTTTATTCAATTTGATTGACTGCTTTTCTTTTCTGACATTTTATAAACCAAAAAGCAGTTAAGTAATCACAAATTGGCATTTTAATCCACAATGAAAGGTATTATAAGTTGTGGCCCCATCACAGACATTTTCATCCCATAACTGTTGTGGTCCCAGCTGGTTATATGTCTGACAAAGCAGTTGTCATCTATCCAGGCTTCAGAGTGTTACAGTGGTGTTGACAGAGCGGTAGATAGACTTTTGTTAAAGCTCGCTGTTGTTCTCAAATGCTAACAACTGCAGTTTACCAAGGCTTGGTTGATACGAGCCAGTCTGGTGTAAACAGAATGGTGTTTGCATGCAGCCCAAGCAGCTGCCAGACATCCTGGTGCACAACAACAGAGACTTATCCTCGACACTGACCTCAGGTTTCTTGCAGCATCAACTGCCAATTAAGTGATAACAGAAGCTAAAGAAAAACAACTGTACATCACATGCTGAATGACAGCCGGGCTGTAAGCCAGGAGTGTGGTTTAATCTGCATATTGCAGCCTCCTAAGGGCAATTCAACCTGCACAACATCCTCATCCTTCAGGGGCCAGTGGAATAGATGTGTGGCTGCTGCCAGGATGAGGCCAGAAACCAAAACACACACACAAACAAACGAAAACACAAAAATCTATTCTCTCTAAAGTCTTTTGTCTCTTTGCGTCTCTGTTAGGCTGATTGATTTGCCAGACTTACAGAAAGAGGAAGTGTGGGTCTTCTCTTCAGGCTGTGGGTTCTGTGAATTGATTCAGATTCACACTTATCCCCTATTTGTTGTGACAGCAGCACTATTTAAGCACTGACTCTCAATTATTTATGAAGTGACTGCTCTCTCTCTCTAGTGTCTTCCTCCTCTCCTTCTTTCACTGCTGTATTGGGAAATTAATTTTGACTAATAATTATACTCAGAATGATTGCGAAAAATCAATCAGTTAGATGTTATATTCTAATTCTTGCTTTTCTTTATTTGTTGACTCCCTCCATCCAGTTGTCTTCAGAACTACATTCCCCCAGAGTCTCTGACGCTCTCGTGTCCAGTGTGTCGGCAGACGTCCATCCTGCCAGAGAAAGGAGTGTGTGCTCTACAGAACAACTTCTTCATCACTAATCTCATGGAGGTTTGACTCTTAATCTCTTTTCAAATTCAAATCAGATGCAAATTGTCATAGTATAGTATCTCAAAAAGTCATAATATAATATGTTGAAAAAAGCCATTAAAAAGTCATAGTATAGTATGTCGAAAAACGTCATAAAAAAGTCATAGTATTGAATGTTGAAAAATTTATGAAAAGAGCCTGCCCAGACTAGGAATCAAACCTGGGTCAGAGTCTCCAGTGACTACAAGCCGGTTGCCTGTTGGAGCAGTGCTAACCACTGAGGCACTGTGCCATGAGAAAGCAACCATGGCATAGTATGTTTAAAAAAAAAAAAAAAAAAAAAAAAAAAACATTAAAAAGTCAGTGTTGTATGTAAAAAAAAAAAAAAGTCATAGCATAATATGTTGAAAAAATTCAAAGTATATAATGTCGAAAAAAAGTGATAGAAAATCATAGTATAGTTTGTTGAAAAAAAAGTGATAAAGTATTTTATGTTGAAAAAAAACACATTGCCTAAACTGGGAATCAAGCTTGGGTCAGAAACTGCAATGACTACTCACTGGTTGCCTGTTGGAGCAGTGTTAACCACTGAGCCACTGTCCCTCCAAAGAAATTATGTTTAAAACAATCATAGTTTAGTATGTCAAAAAAAGTGATAAATAGTATAGTATAGTAAGTCGAATAAGACATAGTATAGACATACTCAGGGACAAGCTAGAAGAGCCTGGGATTGATCTGCTGACCTTGTGGTTATGGGGCAACAAAGTGATGAAAAAGCCATAGTGTAGTATGTCGATAAAAGTGATTAAAAAAGCTATAGTATAGTATGTCAAAAAAGCCATAGTATCGTATAGCGACAAAAGTGATTAAGAAAGCTATAGTATAGTATTTAAAAAAAAGTGATGAAAAAAGACAGCATAGTATTTAGAATACAACGTAAGTCAGGGACACTTTGACATGTGGCCAGAATATCCTGGGGACAACCATTCTACCTCACAGCCACCCAGTATGATATGTGGGAAAAAGTCAAAGTATAGTATGTCAAAAAAAGTGGTTAAAAAAAGCCGTAGTATAATATGTTGAAAAAAATAATACAAAAAAGCCATAGTATAGTTTGTCGAATAAGACATAGTCAGGGACACTTTGACATGTGGCCGGAAAAGCCTCGGATTGATTCTCTTACCTTGAAGTTATGGGACAACCATTCTACCTCCCAGCCACCCAGTACGGTATGTGGAAAAAAAGTAATAGTATGTTGAAAAAAGTGGTTAAAAAAGCCATAGTATAGTATGTTGAAATAAGTGTTAAAAAGCCATAGTATAGTATGTTCAAATAAGTGTTAAAAAAACATAGTATAGTATGTCGAAAAAAGTGACGAAAGAAGCCAGATTTATTTGATTCTGGCCAGGGACCTTTATTTAATGTAATTTCCCCTCTCTTTCTCCTTTTGTTTCCTGTCACCTCTTAATTGTCCATTGTCAAATAAGGGGGGAAAATACCCCTTACTTACTTACTAAAAAAGAAAAGAAAAAAATCCCACAACAGTGAAAAAAAACAGATAATTATCTCTGTAAGTGTTGTGAAACGATTGAAAAGCTGCTGATGAAGTTTAAAATGTTTTCGTCCAGGTCCTTCAACGAGACCCTGATTGCTCACGGCTGGAGGCCTGCAGTGTCCTGGAGTCAGTTAGCGCTGCAGCTGCAGGGAAGCCCCTCTGCTGCCCAAACCATGAGGGGAAGGTGGGAAGCACTTTTGTGATCGCTTCATCAAAATTGCTCAACCTCGTTTTAGCAGTAATTAATGCAAAAGAAACTGAACCTTCAATGATTTACTTACTTACTGCAAAGCCCAGCAATAGTGAAGGAGTTTTCTTTTTTACTCAGTTTGTCTCCCTCTGCAGGTGATGGAGTTCTACTGCGAGTCATGTGAGACAGCCATGTGTCTGGACTGTACAGAGGGTGAGCACCGGGAGCATGTGACTGTTCCTCTGCGGGACGTCGTGGAACAGCACAAGGCTGCACTGAAGACACAGCTGGATGCCATACTGAGCAGGTGGGGACTTGATACCTTGATAAAGCTTTCAGAATATTTCCTTCACTTCAGGTGCTTTAAGCATTTGGCCCAGGTTTGGCATCTGCCATCAAAGATCACCTATACTATGCTGTGTTTGGCATGTTAAAACATGGTACTGGGTAAAGTTGCATTTTCATTAAAGAATAATTTAGTGTTTGTAGCTTTATAGCTAGTTCATTTTTCAGATATTTTTTTATTTAATTCTTTTTCAAAATCACATTGTGACATCTTGCAGGCTCCCACAGCTAACAATATCCATCGAGCTCGTGAGTGAGATCTCCCGGCAGCTGAATGAAGGGAAGAACAAGGCGGTGGCAGAGATTACCAGTACGTTTGAAGAGCTGGAACGGGCGCTGCATCAGCGCAAGGCGGCCCTCATCACAGACCTGGAGAACATCTGTAGCGCTAAGCAGAAGGTTAGTTAGGTTTCAGACATTCACATATATAGTTCATGCACTCACCCAGGTGCACTTGCATCTTTGCACATTTTTGCTCATTGTCAGTTCTCTCCTCTTTTTCTTATTCTTTTGTGCCACTTTTTTCCTTATCTTCCATGTACCTGAGTGCAGGTCCTGCAGGCCCAGCTTTCATCTCTTCTCCAAGGGAAGGAACACATCCAGAGCAGTTGCATCTTTACTGAGCAGGCTCTTAGCCATGGGAGTGCTACTGAGGTGAGCTGGCAGATTGTAATTTGTACAAACAGGTTACAACTCAGATGGGAATTAACTGTGTTGCCGTTGTGTAGTAGCAGGATGTGAGCTTTGCGTTAAGATACACAAAAAAGACTGAATACAATATGTGTCTCTTGCAAGTATAGGTGCTGCTAGTTCAGAAGCAGATGAGTGAGCGGGTAACAGCGCTGGCAAGACACGACTTCCCAGAGAGACCACATCAGAATGCGCACCTGGATTGTCAGGTATTGTTTAGTCTGACTTAAACAGTTTTTCATTACGGTGGTCTGACTGACATTCCCACAGTCACAAAATGAGGCCTTTATGGCAACAGTTTTCTCTACCTACCTATTTACTTTTTCCACCGAAAAAAGGTTGTGGGAGGTTTTTGAATGTTAACATCTCAAGTTAAAATGTGAGGTTTGTTTTTCATATGTATATATTTAAACCCTTTTTCACTTTAGCTGGGATTGATCTCTGTAAGGAAAAGATTACTTCAGAACAAACTATTTTGACAACTTCTATTCCACAAGAAACTCACAAAGCCTTAATGTAGCTTGTGGCTTCTGGCCACCAACCATGAAAATGTAATTTATTCTAGCAGTTAGGGATTCTTCAGTGGAAAGTATTGAAAATCTTGTGTGCTGTTTGCTTCAGGTGGAGACTGAAGGTCTGCGGCGCTCCATCCAGAACCTGGGAGTTCTCCTCACCACAGCCGCTGTGGCTCACACCTCCGTCGCCACAGGAGAGGGCCTCCGCCACGCAGCAACTGGGCAGATCCAAACAATTACTGTGACAACAAAAGACAAAGTACTGTCTTTATTTTTTAGCCTCACTGCCATTTTCTACACGTGCAGAGTGAACCATGGATAAAGCATAGCAGCTTTTACATTTAGTTTTTACTTGAATCTGTTGACCAACATATTTAATTGCTTTAGTCACATATTTCAATTTAGTTTTTCATTTGAATTCCAAATGTCAAGCTTTTTCTCTTGTTCTCTTGCAAGAAGTCATTTATTTTATAATGGCCAGTTAACAGGAATTATTATTATCAAAAACAAATCTGTTAGGAGCTTGTGATGTGTGTAGAAATTGCTGCCTTGGAGGCTGCAACCATGTGCGTATTGCTTGAACAACAATAGATTTTCTTTTGTTCTGAAATTGAATCAATGACCTCTCTCTGCAGGATGGGGAGTTGGTGCGGACAGGAAATGCTGTTTTAAAAGCGGAGATAACGTCTGCTGACAGGAGCCGTGTTGCAGAGGCGGAGATAACGGACAATAAGAATGGGACATATGAGGTGGGCTACACGTTACGCTCTGAGGGAGAGTACACTTTATCTCTGTTGCTTTATGGCCAACCGTTACGTGGCAGCCCGTTCCGCCTGCGGGCGATCAAGCCCTCAGATGTGCCACAATCTCCAGATGACGTGAAGAGGAGGGTGAAGTCCCCCAGCGGGACAGGGGGCCACATACGGCAGAAAGCAGTGCGACGGCCTTCCAGCATGTACAGCACCACCAAGAAAAAGGAGAACCCCATCGAGGATGAGCTCATCTACAGAGTGGGTAAGACAGATGACCCATCCAGGAGAGAAAGTCGCACACTGTACGTGCCAAACCAAGCACCATGTAGACATTAGACTCATCATCACTGCAAACTCATTACTAAGCCATACAACAAGTTTTTAGATTGACATCCTCCCCTCTAGGCAGCTTCTGTTTTCACTTCATGCCAGTAGACCACAGAATGAGAATCAACTTGCTGTGACTTGACATCCAGAAAAAAAACACTGCATATAGTATGTTGTCAGAAGATGAAATGTAGAAAACAAATATGGTTGTTGGGAAAAGGTAAATGGGAGAATTTGGTTTACTGAGTGTGTTATTATTTATTTGTCAGGTTCCCGAGGCAGAGAAAAAGGGGAGTTCACAAATCTGCAAGGAATCTCAGCCTCTTGTAGCGGCAGAGTGGTGGTGGCTGACAGCAACAACCAGTGTATACAGGTGAGACTGACTCAGAGAGGAAAATGCATGTAAGTGCAACCATGTATGCATGAAACAATTCACTCAAAAGGGGCTGATTACAGGTATTCTCCAATGATGGCCAGTTCAAGATGCGCTTTGGGGTCAGAGGTCGGTCTCCGGGGCAACTGCAGAGACCGACTGGTGTCACTGTGGACATGAACGGGGACATTGTGGTGGCCGACTATGACAATCGATGGGTCAGCATCTTCTCCTCTGATGGGAAGTTTAAGGTGAGATCTCATAGTTTATTTGCTCAGTTCTGACAACAGTACTGAATATACAGTATGCCTAACTTAAGGTTCATTTGTTTCCCTATTGAAAAATCTAAGTTTTTCTTTCCCTCCTAAAATCCTCTTTGTCTTCCTCCCTCACAGAATAAGATCGGTGCAGGCCGACTCATGGGTCCCAAGGGTGTTGCTGTTGATAAGAATGGACACATCATCACTGTGGACAACAAGGCCTGCTGTGTCTTCATCTTTCAATCTAATGGGAAGTTGGTGACTAAATTTGGAGGCAGGGGGACCTCTGACAGACAGTTTGCAGGTGAGACGGAGGCCTCAATATGTAACAAAAGACCTTTTAAAAAGACTTTTTAACTCAGCTCCCAAACGCCATCTGTCAGTGAGGCAGTAGTGTCTACAAGCTTTTAAATGAAATCCATCATATGTATCATAATTTAGCATATATGACAACACAAAATACCACATGGATACTATCTGTATTAGTTTGAAAGAGATAAATACAATAAATAAAACTAGCGAGGAATAAAACAATAATCAATATATATAGTTTTGTTGACACCTCTACTGCCATTTTGAGCAAAATAAGAATGTACCTCTCAATAATGTGCTCTCATTCTATGTCTGAATAAAGACCAATACATACATTCTGTTTCAAAATGTAAGCCTGTACATATATTTGTAGGCAAAGTCCCAGGCGGCGCAGTGGCCCCCTGCTTCCCCTACAAACGGTGCCTGTGTGGACCACCCTATTCTTTTTTCTTCTTTGCTTATGCTTTATCTCTGACTACCTATTTTCCTTTCTTTCTGTTTTTCTTCCTCCGGTTTTTCAATCCAGAAAAACTTGGCCCAAACTTTAATAAATCTGGCTCAATTTTCAGTAAGTACTAAGTGTGGCCTTGCTGCAACCTTAATCCTACAGTGCAGTGCCCTCTGTCTAACCCGACTCCCTGATCATGTGTCCACCCCCCTGAGAACTCAGATTGTTGACAAATGGAAGCTGTGCCTGTACAATATTAACCCAGAAACAAGTACATGCCATTGTAATAATCCCTATTACAATAACGAACATTTTGTTATGTGCATTGTGTTTTTTTGTGTCAATGGATATGAAAGAATTAGTGTGATTTGCACTGCTCTGACTCCCCTGCCATTAAAATAACCGGTGTTCCCTGTTTGCTACAAGACAATCAGTGTTGGGGGCTACAGAGCTCATTAGTGGGTAACTCAGCCAATAGGTTTCACCTAACATACATAGCTACCCATGATACATTAACCTTAAGCCTTTCTGTATAATCTAATTTAGAGTTTTAGTACTGTTTTGACATTCTGAAAAAATACAGGAAAACTATTTTAACTCATGTTAAAGCATTTAATGCATGAAAAGAATGCCATCAAATCAACAAAAAAAATGTGATTACAGTAAACTAGGTTTTGTAATTGCAGCTTTAGCCACAACTAGCTGAAATTTTGGTTGAAACGAGCTTCTAACAGTAAAGGGAATGGTGCAAACTACAGGGGTCCGTTTATATTCCAAGTACAGCAAATTCCACATTAACATGCCTCTCTCTCCTTATCCAGGTCCACACTTTGTTGCAGTGAACAACAAGAATGAAATTATTGTGACCGATTTTCACAATCACTCTGTAAAGGTAAAGGCATAGTTTGTCCTTCATAGAGATAATATGTATCAAAGTGCACACTCATATGTAGACAAAATGTGTGGTTTTTACTGACTTCCTGCCCCAGGTGTACAGTGCAGATGGCGAGTTCTTGTTCAAATTTGGCTCTCATGGTGAAGGCAATGGCCAGTTCAATGCTCCCACTGGTGTGGCTGTGGACGCCAACGGAAACATCATCGTAGCTGACTGGGGTAACAGCAGAATACAGGTGAGACTATACAGGCTATATTCAGACTGCTATCAACTTCACAACTTTGAGATTTGTGTATATTGCAGAATAGCTGTGTTTTTCAGCAAATGAAAAATGTTCATATTTAAGTTAAAAAGAAAAACTTACATTAGGTCGTAAAATGCTATGGGAAAGGATAACTTTTTAAAATAAAAAGCAAAATAAGACCTTGAGTATTTTGTTAATGCTAACACTGCATTATGCAACATAAACACTGAAAACTCTAACTTTTGTGTTTTTCTATTTCAGGTGTTTGACAGCACAGGCTCCTTCTTATCTTACATTAACACCTCAGCAGACCCGCTGTACGGCCCCCAGGGCCTCGCCCTCACCTCAGATGGACATGTTGCTGTTGCCGACTCTGGAAACCACTGCTTTAAGGTTTACAGATATCTGCAGTAGGCTGAGGGAAGGCATCGCCGACACAACCCCTGCTTAAACGTGCACTGCTTGCCGGACATAGAGCTGCAACGTGCCTGCACACTTTACAGTGGCCCCAGATTCCACAAATGAATTTCATTTTCATTTTGTTTGTACATACTTTAGAATATATACTATTCAGAGCTGAAGACATAGACATGTTTTTGCTTGAAAAACAACCAAAATACCCAAATTCAAGTCTAATTAGAACGTGTTATAAAGACAAAATAAGCTAGTTATCCCAAAACGTATTGCAAGAAATGATATTAATTTCCTTCTTTTCTTAGAAAAAAGACACTTCAAGAGACTATCCTGATGAAATAAAGGTTAAAAAAAAAAAAAAATGTCACATGCAACTAAGGAATAAAACAACCTGTAATTAGATATTTCCTTATATGATCTCTCATGGTCATGGTCTGTGTTTTTAACCAAATCCTGTTAGGGAAAAATTAACTTGAAAGTAACTAGGTGGAACAAGGGAACAAGGTGTTGCAGCTGTATGTCTCACTAAAGTGACCTCACCAGTAGATAGGCTGCCAGAATGAAGTTGGTGATGCACTGCAATTGTTTTGGGCAATGCAAATGGACAACACTCCAAGCAACCAGGTAAAAAAGCAAGACACGGAAGCAAAAGTTTACTACCGGTTTCCTGATGATGCTTTGTGATTGAAATAACAATGCTCAGGCCTTTCCTTGAATACTGTTTCATGTCTGTGTGCTCCCAAAAAAATGTCCCTGTCATCACTGCCTTCAATTTCTCATCAGTAAACGCAACAGAACACATGCAGACAGGAATGTTGTTTAAAATAAATTGTTTCGTATTCTCATTTTGCACCTTATCACTCTGATAAGATCCCTGCACATATGTGCACAGATATAGATTTTTGTTTTCTTTTAAGTCATAAGATGAGTTGACCTATATGCAGTTTTTTTTTTTTTTTTGGTAACCAAAGACAAGCAGCAAGAAGCAAAACAGTTCATAAAATAACAAGGTCTTTGAACACAACATCTAGCTAGTCTTCTTCTTTAAACCAAAACAGACTTCTTATATCTGACCCCAATAGTTCTTGCACTGTTGTGTACCTAATGTAGTTGTACATGCGGTATGCATATTTAGGTGTGCATATGGATTTGGTGTCCATGTTCTCTCACTATATAGCCTACTTATTACGGCACTTAATGAATCAACACTGAATCATAATTGTACTAATGCAGTAGAAGGTCATGCCAAGTTGTAGCCAAATGAATAACTTGCATCAATGGAACAAAGTTATATACACATTATTTGCTGTACTTTTTTTTCAAAGGACTTAATTTATTTTTTCTTTTCTACATAATTTGTTCTACAAATTATTTTTCTAATTGGTGCATTTGAACTGTCTCCTCCTTGCCAAACATATTCGTACATAGGCCTTGTAAGTTATAACTGAAAGCCGTTCCCTCTTTTGCCTCTTCCCAGAGCTCACATCCATTAAACAATCCTTTTGCCAAAACATATCATTGTAAGTTGTTGTTGAACATTGCACAAAATACAAATATAAGAGTATTATATAGTTTGTAAGAGTAATATATGCCTCTGTGTATAGTTATCATTTAACATAATCCAAAAGTGTACTGTATATTACAATCACATTCTTGTTGTCGCCGACAAGAACCTTTATCATGGGTTTTTCCAGTGTTTGTATTCATTTCCTTGGTTCTGTGTGGTTTCTCGAGGAATTCACCACCAGCTAACACCAGGTTTTTCACCTGTATTATGGATAAACTGTCTCTGATAATTGATCTGTAATCCATTATATCTTTCCAACTGCATTTCCCATTTAATGGAAAATTTAGTTGACTTTCCATAAATCAGACCTGTGTTCCTGTTTTTTTATGTCTATCTCTCACCTGTGACTGTCCCATTTAACGTCCGTGTGAAATAAAGGAAGCACATATGAAAGAGTACGTCAACCATCTTGTGTAGCCACTAGCCTACCGTATACTACAAGAGGCCAGTCTTGCAAGAAGTAATCACTACATTTATGTAATCATGGCAAAGGTATGATTGTAAATAAAGAATTACACTATGAACTATTGTGCGAATGCTCCGTTTTGTTAACAAGACTTAATGCAGTAATATTTTGTACAAGGGTTATGATATATTGTTTTTGAAATGAGGTGGATGTTTATATGCTGCTTTTTTCTTGCTGAAAATAAGAGTCTGAATATCCAGCTGCCTCATAAAGTAGATTAGTTACATCCTGACAGGCCATTTTTGTGAAATGCCCTTACTCTAGTGGCTATATGAAAAAAATGTCAAATTAGCTTCAAACATGATCAGTTTCATGCTGTAGAAATTAGTGACAACTTGACTGAATCAGCTACTCCTAAAAACTCAACAGATGAGTGGACATTTCATCTTATATCTTTGGTAGTAATGCAATTGTTAGGCCTTCATTTTCTTTATAAAACCATTGTCTTATCTAAAAAACACTATTTTGCACATTCAACACAAATATTAATTTTAAATATATTGAATATTACGATATTGGCATCTTCAAGCTTATCTATCTTTAGAGACTCATCGGTAACCCAAATGAGTCATAAAAGACTGATGATCAAAATCTGTTGCATATGGTCACAAAAGCTGCCAAAGTATGCTCATGATAATGCTTTGCCATGTTGTCCCCAAACGTTCGTAGAGCCAAGCACCCATATGCAGTTTTAATCAGTCTAATGAGTGGACAATCATTCATATTAATGCATTTGTATCACATTGTATGGTCAACCACATATCCGCAAAGAGACAGAAAAAAGTCCCCACTGAGAGAACTCCGTTTTCTCACCTCCTCCTTAAATCTTCTGGCAGTATGAAAACTGAATCAGCAACAACAAACTGTCTCAGAACGTTAAATGAGAATGTTGAACCAGAATAACAAAATGGGAGCAACAACCCACTTGAGAAGCCTCTTACTCTAGGCAGCAGTCTGGTCACTGCAAAAAGTTTGTTCCTTTGGCAATTCTGACAAGTGTAGTTTGGGATGTAAACAAAGGAGCCCTTAACAGGAACTTCCACATATCAAAGTTATTCAGGTGTAAACATCAGACCATCTAATTCAGGTTTTGACTCCGATGTTTTGGAGAGCCATTGTGGACAAATTATTAGATTTTTAAACCAAATACTAGGCAGGTAACACATTTCAACCCCTAACTAATATATTTGTATCTCATCTACATAGACTGGCTGCCTCATGTAATGAAGGTAATGACACTGAGCAAACTGGGTACACAAGTGGATAATAGAGGCTTCAAGGAAAACAAAACAATGATTTGTCCCTTTTTATTCTTGTAAAGTCTGAGAAACACTAAGCACATTTATAGCAGGTGAAAGGGCAACAAACGGGGACTACAGAGATTATTTGTCACACTCAAGACACATCCCAAACACTGCTAAGATGAATACATGAATGAAACTCAGCAATGCAATGTATCGGTATTAAATGAGGTGTAGCATCTTAGACAAAACATGTATCCGCAACACTTAAAGTTAAAAAGTACGGAGTTCTGCAGTCCTGACGCCATAGACGTGTGAAAATAAACTTAAAAAGGAGCAGCTTGAAATTGGCTAGAGGAATGGCCAGTCTCAAATATCACTGATCGTGCAGTTAAAGGTTTCTACTATGCTCGTTGTCAATAAGAATTTTGAAAAAATAAAAATAAAAAAAACACATACGCCCCTGTAAGATGGTAAATATCCAACTTCTAGGTCCATAACAGCACTGTGGAAAATGGCAGAAGCAAAAATAAAAACCCATAAAGATAATCATCTCAAATAAAGCAATGTTTAAAATCACAAGTTTATGAATGTCCAGATGAAAAACAGAAATGACAAAGGACCTAAAAATGACCTAAAAATGACAGAACCAATTTGCAGCACCAGGACAAAATCAACAACTAGCAATTAAAAATATAAAAAGGACTATTTAAAAGGAATATAATTAAGGAAATGCTGCAGGAATATGCAAACAAAAACATGAACTCCATGTAATAAAACTTTCATTCAGCATTCCATAGGTTTACATTTCAGTCAAGTCCACCAGGCTCTTGGCTGTTGTTGATGGAATGCCTTTTAAAGTAAAACACGTCTACGGGTTCACCCGTTAAGCGACAACACACATGAGGACATTAAGCTGTAAATTGTTATTTACGAAAGTAGTATGAAAATTGTTGCTTTGTCTTTTACCTGCTCACTTTTTAAGCAGACTGAAAAAAAAAAACTAAAAATAATAAATCCACATTCGCAAAATGTGACTCAGAGCAATATACAGAGGAATTTGCCATTTCAAAAATCTTAATGTACGGAATTTAAAACAAAGTATAGATAAAAGGATTTTAAAAGGCTAATGATCAAATATCTGTACTGACGTTAACGTCAAAACGTACAAGCCGAGCCATTCCTTTCTGAAAGTCTAATAGTCTGGGAGCGGAAATCCCAGTACAAGGCGTCAATTTCAGTCAAATAATTCTGAAAACTAACAGCACTGAACAGACTGTCTCAGTCTAAAATGAATGAGGGGGATCTTAACTGTCAACAACTATCAATGTGATAATGATGTCATATTTCCTTTAAGTTCTACCCAACAAGGCAACAGCACTGACCCTGCCTGGCAAATAATTTGCTCAAATGAGTAAATGTACACTAGTATGGCATAGTGGTTGCTATAAGGAGAAGAGCTGCTCTAATCAATGAGAGCATCTGCATCCCAGCAGACACAGTGATTTAGACAACAAAGCACCTCTCCAAACCCCCCAGCCACAGTAGTAAGGGTATAAGCCTACAGTGTGCACTAGGTTGAAAGACACCAAATTCACCTGGTAGACACCTGGGAATTCTTTTCAGTGTAGTTCTTATTTTCTAACATCAGTAAGACCAACAAGTAACAGCTCAAATGCATACCGTACATGGCTCCAAGGGTCAACATCACCCTGTCACTCAAGACTGATCTGTGAGAGAAAACCTTGCAAATCTGAAAACACTGGCAGACAGAGTTTACCCTTCAGATAACTAGATTTCAACACTTATCGCAATTCTCTCAGTAATAGTGGCATATCTGCAGCCTGCTGCCGGGATCATTCTTTCCTGGGCTGAAGAAAGGATAGACAGGCTCTTCAAAGCATGTGTCAAACATGTACAATCTCTTCATTGTGACAGCATCATAGAAACTAAGGCGCCCATTGTCATAGTCCAGGTACACACCGACCCGAGGAGAGTTCCAGTAGTCGGCGACAGGGATGCGCCCGTCCTCTCCGTTGGCATACAGCCGGTCCTGCAGAGACAGGCTCCAGTATCCTGCGGAGGGAGTGAGGCTAACGAAGCCCTTCCTATTGCTGCACTCAGTGGTGACTCCCAGGTACCACACACCTTTGTCCTTCACATCCACTTCCCAGTAGTGCTGTCCACTGGCATACTGGGCTGTGGCAAGGACACCACAGAACCTGGTGAAGCGGGCTGGCATGTCTGGTTCCTGGTTACGAACACGGCCCTCCTCCACTTTGGTGTCGAAGTCTGAGATGAGCAGGTTTGGGTGAGCCGTGTCTGGGTCTAAGGTGAGGTTCTGAGGCACTACACAGAAAGAAGGGGCAGAGTTAGTTCACCTTGCTCTTAGATTAGGCCAAAGCTGGCAGTACATTTGGGGGAAAAAAAAGAGAACAAATTCATTCATTGCTACAGTGAAAGTAGGCTGACCAGAGAACATTAAGTTACTTCTATTACAATGATACAGTAGAAAGCAAAAAGCTGTATTGGGTTAAAAAGGTGTAGAGTAGGGGTGTGCAAACAAAAATTTGATTCACATTCATATCGCGATTCAAGCTCTTTTCAAAATAGATTCATAGAATTCCAAAAATCTATTAATTTCTATTATTTTTTTTAAATTGCATGTCTACTGCAATCACATGGGAAAAGTAACTACATTTACATACTGTGAATCGCCAATCTAGAGTCGCCAATTAAACTGCATGTCTTTGGACTGTGAGAGAAAACCCAAGGCAAAAGGCAAGGGAAGAACTCAAACAGGAAACCTTAGCTAGCCGGCAGCTTTGAACCCAGAATGTCCTGCTGCGATGCGGCAGTGTTAACCACTGCGCCACCATGACTCCCAAAATAAATGTAATAAAGATAAAAACATTTAAATAACTTGTGTATTCTGCCAGTCTTAGACCTTACAATGCAACACTTTGTTCAGTGCATGCTTCTGTTTGTAGAGTAAAACTCACTGGTATGCAGCACGTGCATCATCTTCTTCCACATGATAAGCTGGAAGGGCCCTGAGAAGTGTGTAAATTCAGTCGGACAATTAACCGTGTCCAGAGATGTGAAAGGCTTGCAATGGATGTATCTGTGGAAGAAAAATGGAACAAAATGTGATTATGCAAAAGGTTGATTTATTAAAAGTAAATTTGAATGGCGTTTTTATATCATATCAAATAACTAAGCTACTTACTCATGGAATGTCTCAGCAAGGCTCTGTTGGGAGAACAAAAACGCATACGATTACTATTGAACACTTCATATCATACATTCTCATAGTTGCAGAGAATTTTGCTTTGTACAGTTAGTTGTGGTTTTAATGTGTAATTCAAACAACACGTTTCACAACATGTTTTTTTAGCTTTGGTTCATTACACCAACAGTAACTGTTTATCTGACAGAAATCAATCTCTACGGTTGTAGAAGTATGGTGATTTGAGGGTTAAATAAAATCTCCTTGATGTGACTCACCTCAAAGCTAGTTTTCCCACTGATGTGGCTGTGGATATCAGCAATAGCTTTGTCCACAGCTGCCACCTCTGTCTCCACAATCTTCAAGTTCTCGTCTATGACGGCCATGGAGGCCACTTCCTCCGCATCCAGGCTCTCAAGCAGGGAGTCTCTCTCATCCAGCAAGAATTGGACCAAGGCACCAACATCCGCCTCAATCTTCTCCTTGAGTCTCTGTTTCTTCGACTGGAGGACAGAGAGGTTCAGAGGATTAGGATGAACGATTAGAGGATGATGAGAAGTGCCAATGGTGAGTATGTTCAGTGTTAACTGTAACGTTTCTGTGCAGTGTGTATTCTAAATAAATAAATAAATACATTAAGACTACTTGAACCAAACATACACAAGTAAAAGTCACCAGCAACAAAATATGCTTAAAAAAAAATAATAAGAAAGGTCCACTCCATACCCTCACTTCACTTCTGGTGCGCTCATCAGCGGTTATAACTTTTACACATTGAGACTTCTGCCAGTTGAGCTCCATTAGCCTCAGTTTCAACTCCATCTGTAACAAACGTGTACATCAAGACACATGCGCACAGGAAAACTGCACATAATGAATCATATCACAGACAAAAAAAAAAAAAAAACTGCAAATATTCTAGACCTTCTAGGCCTTTCAATCACTCAACTCTTGGCCAAATATACAGGAGGATATTTACACACAGAAGAGAATGCATCCTAGCAAATTCATACATTTAGCCTTACCTTCATGTCCTTCACAACTTCGGGCACTGGTGCTACCTCATGGTGTCTGAAACGAAAATAAAAATAAAAACTTAACCTGGGGTGTACTATGAAGTTAGATTAGTGGGTTAGCAAGATATGTAGAGCCTAAAGCCAGAGCTATGGTGGCTCTCTTAACCTGGATCGATCACCATGGCAATTTATGCTGCAGGCCTAACCACATGCAGTTTGTTTAGTTTTGGACTGAAATCTGCTAAAAGTGCCTTTCACTAATCAACTCCTTTGGAAATAGTGTCACTCTATAGTCAATATTTAATCTAAGAGTTGTATTGTATTTTAGTGTTTCCTGGCCATTTGCCCACACTGGCTCTAAAAGCATTCTATATAATTGCAGGTAGCATACTTTTACTTGCATATGAAATGTGGTATAATTCCTTCAAATCATACCATAATGTTACCACTTTGAATTATGTTTGTATGATTGGCAACAATTTGCTGAAGTCTGTTTTTTTCACTGCTGGTATTGCAGCCAATAGAACACAAACTTGAAAATTGAGTAGTCTTGGTATTTATCATACCTCAATCATTTTGATTTGGCCAAAAACTTAAATGATGATTTCCACATATACTTTATTATGGGACAGTGTCCCAGAATATGCAGATGTCACGTTAGAAACGGTAGACATTGAGCAGTAGGAATTTTCACAATTAGTACATTTTTATGGGAACACGTTTAGAGCCTGAGGACGAAAGTCTAAGCTAATGCAAAGAAAGCCTAGCTCTGTCAAACTGTGCTTTGTAGTGCACCCTTCAGGCAGTAAGTGGTTTACAGGGCAATTTGTCACACCACAGGTGCCCTGTTTCGGTACGCGGTCTTCTTACTAAACCACATTTCTTGAATCCTCGAGGTCGAACAAAAAAGTATTCCGAGTGCATTTCCTTCACAGCTTTTTTTGATACAGGTCAAAAACTCCACAGGGTACCTTTAAAAAGGCTTTCAGAGTACCATTTCCAGGAAGCATTTTAACAAATATGTATGTATGTATGTATGTATGTATATTTGTGAAAAACCAGAGTGGTGGATGTTTTTTTTTTTTAATCAAAAATCCACTCCAAGTTAATATTTAGGTCTCAGTATTTTCCCCTCTTCAAAATGAAAGGCAGTAATTGGCAATATTACACTGTTCAACTACTCAGTTAGTTTAAGCTACCACATCAAATTCCATCCACTAAAGATTTAAAGTTTATTTAAATAATCCACATGTATCACTTTTCTACTTTTAAAGCTGGTTCCCTGTTACTCTTAGAAACAATGTAGCACGTAACAGGCAATTAAAAATAAAAAAAGGAGCCCTGTTCAGTGCTCACTCCACATAAAATGCTACTAGAGATGTTCCAATACCATGTTTTCCTTCCCAATACTATATACACATACATACATATTACTAACCATGTATGGATGGGATGTGATTGCTTTCATGTTGTATGGCCTGGCATGGATTAAACCCTTTGTAAAACAAACAATACATACAGAGAATAAATGTCATATAACTTTTTTATTATCTAGTTTGACAGTCATAACTAAAAATAAAAACAAATCTATAAATAAATAATTCCACAAACTGTGCAGCCACAATTTTGTAAAATAAGACATTTAAATGTTGCTTGTGTTCCAGTGTAAAATATTGCCAAATCGACACTTTGCTTACACTAGCTCTGACTACTTGTTAAACTCTGTTACACTCTCCGCGAGACCAAAACGGTAAACAATTCTTCACTCTAAAAACAGTAATTAATTTCCAGTTGGACTTTAACTTCACATGACCATTTGGGTAATAAAATCAACTTGTCCTTCATGAAAGTGTAAAACTAATACAACAGTTTAACAGTACAAAAAACTAAAAAGGACCAATGAGGTGATATACTGATGAAGTTTAGAGGCCGGCAGACAGATAAGAGTTGGTACATTGCAAAAAGTGAAGGACATGACATCAAGGGCAGAAGTTGATGTTGCAAGGCAAGCTATATTTTGCATAAGCCAAGCTACATGACACAGACTATTTTTGGAAACAAGCCAAGCAAAGTATGTTTATCGTTAAGTAGTTATTCAAAGGGTGGCTAGTAGAAATTTGAATCTGAATGGCATATCTATGCACATATTGATGTTATGTTTATGTTAAAACTATGGCGGCTTGAGGGGAGCGTCAACAATATTCTGTGCATTAGTAAACTCACTGTAGTGAAAATCTCCATCTACTCTGCAACATTCATGTCAGTTTTTTGTTCTTGGTGCATTCTTTCTCAGCCCTCGTCTGAGCCCCTCCCTTATATCCTCTTATATACCCATGCAGAGCAGACATTTTTTTTCTTTGAAGACAGCAGTGACTTTTCTGGTGCACTGTACTTTCTGTACCCACAGTTGTGATGCTGAAGCATACAATTGCATGAATCCTTATTTTCTACAACACCCACACTGATGTGCATTAAAGTTTGCAATGTTATTATGAAAGTGGAAAAGAGACATGTTCAACCCTCTCAAAATGTTAATCAACAGCTACATGTCTTGCTGTTGCTGATTTCTAATGGGATGGAAGATATTATGTTTGCAATGGTTTTATGGAGCAAAAAGATAAAAACAGAATAGTGCATTGCTATTAAACTCTGGTATATCTTTATCAGAACAATGATTGCTTATGAAGAGACAAAAAGACTAGACAAAAGATTGAGTTATCTCAGTAGTGTAGTGTGTAAGTGTATGCATTACCATGATAAATACAACACAGGGAAAGTATCGCTTTGGCAGAAGTATGGCAGGGGAAAGGGAGAAACCTGATACTGGCTGATATAAATTTTCCTGTATCCCATTTGTCACAACAATCAGGTTTCTCGTATGTATTTAAATGGAAACCTTGTTGAAATGTTCGGAAACCTGGCAACGGTTGAGTCAGTTTTCACCAAAGCAATACTTTAATCTGATAAAGAAACTGAGGTTTCAGAAGTGTTACTGTCAAATGCTGGGAATATCTGCAGTTCATAATGCATGTAATGCAGCTAAAACATGGCATGTCATGGGTTTATGCGCTTCTGCATGGGCATTAAGTTTAATATGTATTTGTACGGATTCATTTAACTGGCATGCTGACCTGTGCAATCTCAGTGACTAGTAATTAGTTACAACCAAACTTGTGCTTACTTTTTAAGAAAGTCACAGTGATGCATTTGCAAAAGAGGAATATCTTGTTTCAAAGCAAACAAATAGCTACCATGTACATAGCTACAATGTGTCAATATTTTCCCTATTAAAAAAGGAGGTGCAAACACGACCAACCTGTGTGCTCTAGATTCCCTGCAGACCACACAGATGGGCCTTTTATCAGTCTGGCAGTACAATTTCAGCTCCTCTCCATGTTGGTCACACTTTCCATCTACTTTAACGGGTTGAGAGGGTGTAGGGCAAGACCCCAGACACTCCAAATCGTTCAGTTTAGCTACCAGGTTCTGCACCAGGTAGTTTTTAGTGACGCTCCTCTTGTTGAACACCTAAAAGAGAACAAAGAAAGCAACTGAGAAAGACGCAGATATCTGCTTGTAACCTAGGCCAAAGTCAGTATTATTTCGTTCAGTGTGTAACTTGATTCACTTATTCTGCATTAAAACGCGTAATAGCTCAAACACAAACTTAGGTCGTTATTGTTAGCTAACTTACCTGCTGATAATTTAGCGTTAGCCAGCCATCATAGCAACGGTAACGGTAACGTTAGCCAAAAAAATGCACTGCGTAGCTAATGTAAATTTTTGACTAACGGTCAACCAGCTACTCTGAATTCGCTTAAACGTATAAGTCACAAGTTTACGAAACATATTTCGTGGGGGAAACACGGTGGAAAATACATCCGTTAACGTTATTAACTTACCGTTCGGCATTGAGGGCACTGATATCCGTAGTCTCCGCCATTTTCATCCCAGTGCATGCAGATGCAAAACCGACAGAAATTGTGCCCACATTTCAGTATAACAGGGTCTTTGAAGAAGTCCAAACAAATTGCACATGTGAGCTCTTTCCTCAGGTCGTCACCAGCTGCTCCAGCAGTAGCCATGTTTACCAGCCGAACAGACAGCAGGCAGCAGCACAACACTGCCACTGCAGGAAGTGAAGAAAGAGGAGGGAGGAGAAGCAACGGGGAAGCAAGCGGGCACATTTGTGGTGCGTCATTTCCTTCTTAACCAATCAGATTTCTTCTCTCTCTCAATCTCATGTGAAAAAGTAAATCTTGCGAGGGAAGTAAAATAATACTTAAATTAAATCAAAATGTTATTTTGTGACATTTACAGATGCTGCTGATATGTTGTATGATTATATGTAATCTATTCATTACGTCAGTTAAATTAGTGTCTCTTTCTTTCACTTTTTCACTTTCCTAATAATCACACCAGTTGATTATTATGATTTGCCTATGAAATGTAATTTGGAAATGTGTGTCAAAGCCAGGTGAGGGGCAGGTTGCAAATCAATTGCAAGTTTCTCAGGTCTGTGAATGCTGACCATTAACATGTAAATACGGGTTTCTACATAGCTGAGACCAGGGGCTTTATAATAAAAATGTAATGTTCAAAGTGTTTGTGTGAGCTTGGCTCTTGCCTGTCTGCATTTTTTTTTTAAATTTGTTCAAGAATTTACATGGCTGCAAAATGAGATGAGATTGAATGTTTTGGCTTTTCCAAGTCTTTAGGTCTCAAGTATGCCCAGTGTCAAAGCGGTAAAAGTCCAATCAAGTCATAAGTCCTCGTATTGGAGTCTGACTTAAGTCTGTCTCAATCTCAACTCTACAGCTCTGCATAAATATTGGGTAATCAACAACAACCAGTAAGCAACAATATTTATTCTTAAATACATATACATAAAAACCCATTCATAAAAAGACACAAACTGAATATTAACTTTGATCGTTTGTGTGGAAATTGTAAAATACATGGGGATAACTGGTTGTGGAATATACATTACATTGCATAGCTTGGATTGGATTGTGAGCGATGTGACTCAAAAAGTGCATTTGTGTCAGATATGGTGCTATCTCCAAATTCATCAGGGCAAGAACAAAAAAAATCACAGCTGGGTTTCATCAGACTTTTCCTTGTATAAACCATCACATCCCTCGCTGATTCACACATCAGCTGATTTCCGGCTTAGGTTCATCACATAAGATAGCCCTGATAAATATTAGAAATGATTACACAACGATGACCGACAACACCATAATAAGACAAATATTTAGGAACACTGATCTCAGCATGTTGTATATCCATAGCAGAGTAAGACAAAGGTTTAACAACACATGTAAACAAGAAATTTCACCAGTGATATAAACAAAGAAACGAGACAGTAGATTATATCAAATGCCTCAAATGTAATATTTTTACCTGGTGACATACCGATTTGTGAGCAGTTACTTTGTTTGCCTCCTTTGTTCGAAAACATGACTCAGAAGACTTAAATCCCACACAGCACTACTGACAAATAAAGCTTACAGGAACATAATGTGAGAAGAAGGTCAAATCATTGGATATGGATACAGTGTTTGCATGTTCACAGAAACACACTTAGTAGTAGTGTATCACAGAAGTGGAAAGTGGCTCTGTAGAGATTCTCTTCAGTCAACAGTAGTAAATTGGGTTACAACACACGGTCCATTGTCTGTAAAAGAAAGAACTCCTGAGATGAGTGTCTTTATACACACGTATTAACCAGTGTTATTATTAATATATATTTTTTAAAATTAGGAAACAGTATGCCCAACATATTTTGAATAAATATGACAACATCACAGAAACACATAGTGGAGCAACAACATTGAGAGGATGGATAGCAGTAAACATTGTGGTAACAGAAGCAGTGATTAAGTGTCAAAACGTGACAAAGGAACAACCCAACTCAGCAGCAGCTGAAATGTTCAATACATTTAACAGTCCCCATCATACGATAAACAAAATAAAGAACAGTGAATTAATAAAATGATTATCTGGTTAATAAACATACATTTTGACTGCACTGGTATTGAACTCCTGTCTGATAAGAAACGTCTGCAGGTTTAGTTCACAGATAAGAAACAGGTGGTGGCATCTTGTGTTTTACATTATAAATTGTGTAAACCAGAATGACTGTCCCAGCCAATATTTCAGGACAAAATTGTATGCCTGAAGGCACAGTTCACCCTAGAATGAAAATGAATCTTCTCACGTGGCATAGTCTTAAATGTTTTGTAGTCAAACATTTAGGCTATAGGTTCAATATTTACCTTTTCAATACCCAATATATTCCTCAAAGATATTATCCTCTGGCATTTGATGCACTTTACAACTTTGAGGACAGTAAGTGAGATTATAGTGTAACCACTGGACTTTTGCATCCATAATGCAATTGTCAAGAAGCTAAATTGGAATAAGGCTGCACAATGTGTGCAGAAATCTGTTGTAGCTATCCTTTGCATGCTGTAGAAAAGATGGTCTTGTTACCATTAATATTTTGGTAGACACACAGCAGTACCAGGGCTCACAAACTTCAGTTAAGTTTTGACTGACAAAAGGGCAGGTCGATAACATCCAAGTGTTCTTTTTGAGGGGAACTATTCCTTTCAGTATGAACATTGACATAATCCAGTCCCCTTTACCCGAGGTAAACCTGCAGCACTAAATCTTTGACTTGGCCTGTGACACTAGCTTTATGAGAAAAAGTGATCTTAGTGACTGGGACTGCTCTGAAGGGATATAGCTGCTTCAGGCACTTTAACACAATAAAGCCATTAAGGGAGAAAGAAAATACCATGCTACTAGCAGCACAATTTGGAATGTTAAGTGAAGACAGCGTATAGGACTGTCTTCTCTGCTGTTTTCTGTTGCTGTGATCAAGGTATGTAATGGATTTAATACTATAGAAGCCCCCCCCCACACACACACACACACACGCACGCACGCACGCACGCACACACGCAATAATGCATATGATTATGATTCAGATTTTTGGTGTTATGAAAGTAATTTAATACCAGTTTAAAAAAAAAAGGAAATCCAAAATTTTATAAAAGCCCTCACATAGTCTACATCTCTTTGTCCATCTGTACATACAAGCATCCATTGCTCAGACCTCTGAGCTGTTGTGGCAGTCTTGCATCCTCACCACCAACATGGGCTCCGTACTGACAGACCCTTTCACCACCTCCTGCACCCCCTCTATCCATCCCTTCTTCCCATCCTTCTGTCTGGATCTCAGCACCAGTACGATGGTGACAATAATGAGGACAGTCAGCAGCAGCCCCACCAGTGCCCCCACCACAGTCACCAGGCCATCCTCTTCCTCATTTGCATTCAGCCCACTAGTTTCCAGCCCATCGGTAAAAAGCTCATTTGACCCCCCTGCCCGCAGCTTGGTGCGATCCAAAGCGATGTGCATGATATTGGTACCACGGTTGTTGTCTGCTCCGATATCCTCAGCGATCTCTGGGACTTCATCGCCAGTCGACCTCCTGGAGCGATGACTTTTACCGCTCGATGGGGTCAAGGCAAGATCGTTGCTTGTGGAAACCAAAGAGTGGTACTCTAGGCTCCGCTTTCCAATGCCTCTGTTGGCATTCTCTTTGGAGCGGACTGTGTAAATGGTGTGAATATACCACTCACGGCCTGCAGCAACCTGAGGAAAACACAATATGATGCATATCTTAGAATTATGTTCAATTTATAAAATGAGCAGACATAATTGGTTAAATGGCCAAAATGAACACATCTTGCAAAATGCATTACTGTATGTACATTTATTTGTGATAAGATGGGACCTGCTGGTGTTAAATTGACTTATTAGACTATGGATTTACCAGCCTTGAATTGATTGGATGTATTTCCTAATTAAAAATACAATAACTCTGCACTGCATTAGTAAAAATGATCCATGACTTAATCATCATAATGTCTCACATCCATTGTGGCCGACACAATACAACATAAAACCCTATCACCACCAGTCGAAACAAAACATACATACTAGAGCTGTAATTGGGCCTTAAAAGTTAGGCCCGACAAGGCCCGAGCCTGACAGAATTCGGCCCGAGCCCGACAAGTACATTTTGATTGACAGTTTTTTAAAAGCTGAACCCGTTTACAGCCCGACATTATTCAAATGTGCACACGCACATAGCTCTTTTGACTTTTGTCAAGAATGAGTCATTTATAAAAAAAATTAACATAATTTATTCATGACTAACATAGGCTATAGGCCAAAAATAAAAATAAAATAAGTCCTCCAGAGGCCAGCCTCTGTTTCACCTCCTCAGCATCCATTTCCGCGCTAATCGAAATGCATCACCTGACCGCTCATTCACTGGTTAGAAGTAAACGTGGAAATGAACGGACCATGTGGGAATGACACCACTTTACCATGGACCCAAAACAATGGACAAAAAGCATGCTAACACACGGCTAATTAGCACCAACAAGACACACCAACAGGAGGGCTGTGGAACGGGTAATAAATCAACAAGTGGTAGTCCTCCCTGGAACTCTTTTGGTGCAAAGCCTAAATCATTTCCTGGGAAATGGGAGGACGACTAACAGGGCACAGCACCCTGAGATTTGTGATATAACCGGCTCGCCTGCATTACCATCCAGGCAGAGCGCCTCTTCAACCCCTGTACTAGGACACAGCCGTGGACAGCTGTGAAAGGGAGAATTAGCAACAAAATGCCTCCCAACAATTGAGTGTGCAACTGGATAACAGAGTTGCTCTACTGCTGCAGGACCCTGGAACCTCCATCTGATGACCTGGATTGCGTTGCATTGTCACACAGCAAGGTAAGGACTGACAGCATTTCAAAAAGTAAAAAGCTACAGGGAAAGCTAACAACTGGCCTCAAACTCTGATTGTGGGTGACTGCTGTACGTGATGTAAAAAGCAGTAAAGACACCAAAATACTCCCAAAGACATGGTGTCTGACTTGGCCCAAAGAATCCCAGATATCGTGGCAGCACACCCAACTGTGAAGAACATTATACTGCATATAGGGTCACATGATGTTATAAATCAACAGTCTGAATTGCTGAAACTGGACTTTATGGATCTGCTGAACACAGTCAGCTCCCTAAACGTGGAGGTGTTTATCAGTGGCCCTCTACCGCCAGTCAGAAGAGGAGTTGAGAGATTGAGCAGACTGTTGGCACTGAACACATGACTTTCAACTGCATGTACCGTCGATTCTCTGCAGTTCATTGATAATTTTAACTTTTTCTGGGATCACAGACATCTTTTTAAAGCAGATGGACTTTTCCTTAACAAGTCAGGAGTAAAGCTGTTCAACTCTAACCTACTTTACTTTCTGCGCCACATATCTGGTCCCTCAGCCAAGGACACAAGACAAGACAAATCTAAACAAGAGGAAGACATAACAAAGCGCAGCAGTGATCCACCACAGCCCCCACCTGAGCAGAGATTTGACCATGGAAGACCACAGAGCAGAGACAAGAAATCTCAACCCCCCTCTTCACTCGTCAAACACCCCTCAAACCCCCTCACCGACCCTGGCGCTTCGGATCCGTTTACCAATGCCATCGCTCTCTCCACTCACCTTTCCCCTCTTCCTTCTGGCTCTTTACTAAACTGGTTTGAATCCTACTTAAAGAATAGGAACTACTTTGTGTCTATAGGTAATTATGCATCTGAGCATACAAATATGACGTGCAGAGTCCCCCAAGACTCTGTTCTGGGGCCTCTTCTGTTTAACAGCTACATGCTTCCACTGGCTCAGGTTATGGAAAACAACAAAATAAGTTACCATAGTTATGCGGACGACACACATAGTCCAATACAAAAACTGACTAAGTGCATAGAACAACTGGATGTGCCAGAACTTTTAAAAGTCAGCGCTCAGCTTCAAATGACAATGTTAAAAACAACAGACAAAGCCAGAAATCTTGGTGTAGTCATGGACTCAGACCTGCCACATTAAGACAATTACAAAGTCAGCTTATTATCACCTTAAGAATATATCAAGGGTTAAAGGACTTATGTCTCAGCAGGATTTGGAAAAATGTGTCCATGCTTTTATCTTCAGTAGACTTGACTACTGTAATGGTGTCTTTACAGGTCTCCCTAAAAAATCAATCAGACAGCTGCAGCTGATTCAGAATGCTGCTGCTCGAGTCCTCACTAAGACCAAGAAAGTGGATCACATCACTCCAGTTCTGAAGTCTTTACACTGGCTTTCTGTGCCTCAGAATTGATTTCAAAATACTTTTGCTGGTTTATAAATCACTTAACGGTTTAGGGCCAAAATACATTTCTGATCTGCTACTACACTATGAACCACCCAGACCTCTCAGGTCATCTGGGACACGTCTGCTTGCTGTCCCCAGAGTCAGAACTAAACAAGGGGAAGCAGCGTTCAGTGTTTATGGTCCACATATCTGGAACAAACTCCCAGACAACTGCAGGTCTGCCACAACTCTGTTCTTTTAAATCAAGGCTGAAGACCTTTCTTTTTGATGTTGCCTTTATTTAAATAATTGTTAATTTTTTTATTGTTTTTAACTGCTCTTTAATGTTTTATGTAAAGTACTTTGAATTGTCCTGTTGCTGAAATGTGCTATACAAATAAAGCTACCTTGCCTTGCCTTACATATTTCAAGTTCTATTCATATAGCTGCCAACTTCACAACTGTATCCCACAATAGCACATGCACAGCAAAGCTTTTTATAGATTTATACATTGAATGACAATGTTACTTACTACTGTAGCTGCTGGTTCACAATAAAAATCTGTCTTTGGCAGTGAGGAACAGTAAGATGTAGAATACCTGGAACATGGCTGTAGAGTCCAACCTAAAGCCATCAGACCCTGGCTGTCTGACGAGGGACATGGCTGATGGATCATCCACTGCCAGCACAGCATTAAAACTGACATCACCAAACACACGTGCCTGAGTCTCTGGCTGAGCCTTGTCCTGGTGAGTAGTGTTAGATCGAGGGAATAAAAGGAAGGACATTCATTTTTGTGTTGATTGTAAAATATCATTTTGTATGTCTGTTTGTAATGTAATTGCATTAAAAACCTGAATATACTCACAATAATCTTGAATCTATAGAGCAATGATGGGGAGTCAGCCAGGCAGCCAAATTCAAACTTGGTCGGGTTGTACTTTGGAACATATCCATCAGCACCAGTGCAGAGGAACACCTTCTCTATGCTACAGAAGAAAGAGTCCCCAAGGTTCTGCACAGGGTCCACCATCACACGGCCGTAGATGGTATCACCTGAAATAAAGGAAGAAGACCTGAATCCTAAAGTCTACACCAAGTTATTATTATGAATTATACTTATCCAAGGAGGACAGACTATTTAATGGAAGTAAATTTAAATACATTTAAAGGGCCCTAGTTTTGGTTTAGGTTTTGTATGTTTTAGCCACTGAACTACAAATCCATGTACATTACTGCCAACCATGTCCACAGCATAGTGTACCATTGCTTTCAACCGTACTATGTTCCAGGTAGAAAAGAAAAGAACCAAATTCACTTCATCCTATTCATGATGTCAGTGTTTGCATTTTGGTTTTCTTTTAGAATTGATTTGTGAATTCAATGCTTTTTGGCTCAAATTTCAGATGTCAGTTCCTTTAAATATCACACAACATTATCACATTTAACAAAAACTGATGTTCACTGTGATGGATTAGCCACACTAGGTCAAGCAAGGCTTATTTTTGGCAAGTAGATTTTCATATTGCGCTGACATGAACTCAAACCGATGTCTGCTTAAAAGGTAGATGTGGCACACTCACAGAAGAAGTGATATACAATAAATTCACCTGTAGAGAATGGGATAAAAAACATCTACAACCACGAGTACTTTTAAATCTTCACTGCACTGAAAAGTCTTTACACACGTAGTGAGAGGGCACTTACCCTCAGAAAAGGCTACGTCAGTCTCCTGACCAAAGCCCATGGAGCCATCAGAGAGCCACAAGCTCCTCTTGGTTAGCAAGAACATCTGAGTGTTCAGACTGAATTCTACTGCAACCGGGTCACTCACCTAAAGAGGGATGCATAGCAAAGTACAGCATAACAAAGGAAGAGAGACAGCCAGTGACAGAGAAAGAGAAAGAAAGAAAATCTTCACGAAACAAAGGAATATGTCACTTTTGGATCTTACGGATCAAACAGAAACCGCCTTACTTGCTGGAATCTGATGTCTAGATCGAAGGTGACAGGTTCTCTGGGACTGCAGACAGGTGGAAGAGTGTATTCCATATTATGGGCTGTTGTGCAGGGGATCAGCTTCAGTGTGTAGGTCCCAGAGTAGTCTCTCACCTGTACGGAGCAAAGAGGACAGATACTCAAGCATCATTCTGTATCTGTATATGTATCCGTCCAGCTGCTTGAGCACACAGGGCCCCAGGGCACAAACAAAGTTCATACTTACAGCAAAGTCAGAGGTGAAGGTCCACTGCTGGACTGGCTGGTTGTAGGTGGGCTCACTCCTCACTAATGTGAGGTTAAAGGTCAGGCCAGGGTGGTCCACACTCATCACCATGGAGGACATGGGGGTTGCTTGGTAATGAAAAGGGGGGAGAAGTTCATATTAGAGGACAAATTTACAATCAAAAATCAAATATGATGCCTTAAACTGATCACTCAAGCAATGGATATGTATATTCAGTGACACTATTGAGAAATAATAACAGTGACATGGTTATAATAATCTGTCAGTCTCACCAGCTCTTTTTATTCTACCTCCAGAATGAGACTCCACAAACAGACCCCTGAAACGAGCCTTGGTGCGGAAATTTACCACCAAACGTCCCTGTTCATTGATGCGCATGCTCGTTGGATACAACGCACCTGGCAAAATGACATACAAACACACCGGATTCTACAAAAACAGTTTTTTTGTTATGTGGATGATATTGAGTCCAGAACCACAAAACGTAACATATTTACGGTCTTGGGAGCTTACCTTGTAGCTCGGCCTGCGGGGGGCTGCCGATGCCATCCTTCCAGAGAATGGCCGTGTCGTACACGAAAGTGAGGCGCAGCTCTGACTGCAGGTCAAAGTGCTGCCAGCCGCCAGTTCCAACAGGAGAGTGGAACACATACGACACGTAAAGAGGCACACGCAGGGTCACGTAGGACTGGACCAGATTCAGCACCTGTAAGGGTATTTCAATCAGTGATGAGGGAAGAACTAGGGCTTTCACTATTTTAGACACATAATGTAAAATTCATTCAAAATGTAATATTGACAAGGCACTCTATTTATTTGATATTATGGTTGAAGTTATAAGCAAGAAATCCTCAGTATGTGTGACAAGAACTGTATTATCCTTTTAGATTACAGGGTGACTGTAGGTCAATAAGCTATAATAAGTGCTGAGAAGATGTAAAAGATGAACACATTGTCCTCCTCCACAAGGCGCTTGAACTCTTTCACTCCTACTCAGTGTTGCACAAAAGTCTTCCTGTGTTGTACACAAGAAACCAAAGTGGGCAGCAATGTGGGCTTGACTACCGTAGTTATTTTCTATCTTGGTTTTCTTTTTAAAGTTTTCTAAGTATTTAAAAACCTGATCACAATTACTTTGATTTTGTAAGCTGAAAAAAAACATGTGGATACTATTCTATATACTTTAAACCCCTGTTAACATGTATTCTTAGATGTATTTCAATGAGGGCAGCCACTAGGTGTCTCTGCTCACCAACATAACATTAACAATTTTTTGTGACTTGAAAGATTTTAACCACACAAGTTTGACAAAGTATCTTAGAAACTGATTGAAATGTGCCACATCATCTTTGTTTGTGTGGAAACGAGTCAATTTGTATTGTCAATTACCAAAATTAATGCTGGGCAGGAGATTAAGTGACAAGAGAATCTAAGAAAAGCAATTTGGCAGAAGATGTTTTTTGGTATGTCTCTGATCAACCATTTTTCATCACTAGAGTACATACACTGTAACATCCCAACTTATGTGGAACAGAAAGCACTGCTACATTAAGAGTCTGGTGTAATAGCTTTAAAAACAGGGAGAATCTCCACCAAAGACCTGAAATGCACTGTGCACAAAGCTGAAACCTTCCCAATCCACCACTGTCTCTCAGTAGAGTAAGTTGTGCAATTGCCGAATCAGAATCCAAATGAGAAATTAAATGCCCGCTGAGAGACAAACTTCCTCAGGGTTTTACAAGCCATAATGTCATTATAACCTAAAATAAATTTATACTGCATGGAACAGAATAAAGATAGCACATGTTCACAGTGAGTTGTTTTGAAATATCATGATCTTTTTCTTTTCTTGTAAGTTCCACCTTTCAATTAGTGCATGTTTTCCCCAGACAAAGAAAAGAACTCTGCGGTTATGGAGACCAAGAATAAAACATTAATCAAGATGATTATTGCAGTCAAAAACATAACTAAACATTAATGTTGTCTTTTGTGCTTGAGAAATAGCTGCATTATTTCATTATGTCTGTGTGCTTTGATGCATGCACCCTGCTAGAGGCTGCAAGGTTCTCAGTGCAAGGTTCTCCTTTTTCCTCTTTTGGCACTACTTGGGGAAAAAACATAACCCTAGTGACAGTGTGACAGTGATCTCTCTTAATGAAGTGGACTTGAGGCCTTGGAGGATGACAGGCATCATGTGTAACTATGTGTGCAAGCAGTACTTACTCTGACTGGGGACGAGTAAACTAATTTCTTACGGCTTCTCCATCTCCTTCTCTCTCTCACACACACATACACATACACACACACACACACACACACACACACACACACACACACACACACACACACACACACACACACACACACACACACACACACACACACACACACACTCAGCAGTCAGCAGCAACAGCAAGCAAGAAGCTCACAGATCAAAGGCTGGAGGAATAAAAGAAGAGCCGGACATGCACAAGGGAGCAAGGGTCTCTCTCAATCCACAATAACGAGAACCATGAGTATACTGCAGATCTGTACAGTATACAACACAAACAACAATTGCAACATCTGCTGCAATGACGCAACAACAGCAAACAGCTACTGGAAGTTTGTTAGCATGTACTTGACAGCCGGCACGTAATGCCAAAACTGCTATATTCTCTGGTGAGTTCAACTGTCATGCCACCAAGCCAGTAAAATAAAAACTGTACAAAGCTGCTTGACAGGTTACTAAGATTTACCTTAACCTTGACAGAATGTAGGTGTAGTCAAAATTTCAAAGACTCCTAACAAAGTGTTTTCCCTTTCATGATTTCAAAGACTTCCTCTGAATCTAAGCTTTAATGTTTGCATGCACACAAAGGCACACTGGGGCACAGAGCTTGAAAAACACACACAAACAAACATGCAGTGAATGAGACGTAAAATGCAGGCAAACAAATATGGTGCCTTTCTGTCTGTGCGACCCTCTCAATCAGAAGGCTGTAAATAGACTGAACATACAGACCAAAACACACACAGGTGGACGCACACACACACACACACACACACACACACACACACACACACACACACACACACACACACACACACACACACACACACACACACACACACACACACACACACACACACACACACACAAAGGCTAACAGTCAAACAGATGTACATACAAAGCCTAGATTGGAATGTATACGTTGTAGACAAATGTACACAGAAACGTACAAAACACACACACACACACACACACACACACACACACACACACACACACACACACACACACACACACACACACACACACACACACACACACACACACACACACACACACACACACACCTGTCCATCAGTCCCTATGGTGCCTCCACAGTCTGTGAGCAGCTCAGACATGTGGTAGTAGCTGGTGAACTCCCAGAGACAGGCTTCCAGGTTGAGGTTCCTGTAGAAGCGTAATGTGCTGTTTCCCCGCAGAGAGTTGCTGAACTGATAGGGTGCTGTGTCTCCCATGCTTTCGGGGCTGCGTGTCAAAGCGGTGATGAAGCTGTGACCTGTGGTGACCTCGTTGTAGTCAAGCAAGTTGGAGCAGCGGTGGTTTCCGACCCGAGTTCCATCTGGACTGAGAGTCAGTTCAAAGTTCATGAGGGGGCGAGTGGAGATTACTGGAAGCATACCTGCAAGGTGAAAAAAAAGATGTGATTCTTACTGTGCTCAACTATCTTTCCACCTGTACTGAAATAAATTATTATTTCAAAAACTTGGTGGAAAGAAATAATTGAGAGCAAAAAAGTGCTGAAAAGAAAACCAGTGGAGCAACAAAAAAAAAGGAAGAAGGAAACCTGGAGGAGACGAGGCAGAAGGAAACTGATTAAAAATCAAGAAGGGAATGTTAAGTAGCAAGTGGTGTGGAGAGTTTCTACAGCGGGGTTCGATACAACCCAGCAAGATCTATATTCTGGCTGTAACGCTCCTGAGGATCCACAGACGTGAATATTACACACACTACATTACACTTCACTTCATCTGTGGTACAAGTCCTGCCTCCAGCTCCTACCTACCATCTATGTGAGGCATGGTGACAGTCACTTTGATGAGGTTGGGGTGTTTCGGGTCGTCTGCTCCAGTGTAGCGTAGCTTGGCAGAGAAAGGCTCAGCGCCAACGGTCCCCATCTTACGTGGTTGACACATACCTTTATATGACAGAGGAGCAGAGAGGAGAAATTCTGAACCACACGACAGACTGCAACACTTTGGAGGAAAGACAATGGCTATGATTGTGTCTATAGCTGAGTACTAATGTGATAAAGTTATTTTTATATATAAATATACCTATGGAAAAATAACGTTATACTTATACTATATATATATATATATTTCTGAGTCAGGTAGCAATTTCCACATTTCAAAGAATACCTTGCGACCATACTGAGTGTCCCTGAACTTGTTGCATTCATAATGTGTAGGTGGAATGTGCGCTGCATAAGTAATAACATAGCAACAGCAAAAGAGCGGGGTTTTATTTTTATATTTGAGAAAGAAAGAATGTGAGCTTGGACCCTTGAGTACATCCAGCACATTTAAGAGCAAAATATTGTACTCCACTAAATATATCTTGAGTCTGTTTTTGTTAGATAGTAGTTACTTTGCAGAATATGATGATCTTATAAAATATGACATATTGTTACAACTACAACAGTAAAACTCTTATTACACATTGATGCATCAGTGACAATCCAATAAGCAGAGAAAATGCAGGGGGAGGGGTTGTTTAGTTGAATATGTTAATTTAGTCTGCCTGACTCTGATCTTTTATCTGACTGAGGTTTGTGCAAGTTAGAATATATGGCCCCAACGATGGCTCTGAAATACCAGTAGCCTAACTGTGCTGTGTATTGATAAATCCATGGCGCTGTCCGTGGTGCAGACAGCTGACGGATTTGTAACTACAACTTTTTTTCTTTTTATACATTAAGTACATGTTTGCTTATAATACTATATATAGTATATAATATACTATATAATAATATGTACTTTAATCAAGGATCAAGGGACATTTTGAATTATGCAGCTGTACTGTACTGTAGGTACTGTTCATTCAAAGGCACTAATCCTGAACATTCATAATGCTTGGAGAACAAAGCCTTTTGGCATTTGGCTCTCATTGTGACCTTGTGGCGCAACGGTAGCGCGTCTGACTCCAGATCAGAAGGTTGCGTGTTCAAATCACGTCGGGGTCAATTATTTGATCTCCTAATGGGATTAAATGATGAGCAAGTGATTGAGAATAAGGCTTAAATTCATGGTCTGCTGCTGGATCTTTCAAAAATACAATTAAAATGCCATTGATATACAAATGTACTTTTGGGGTGGTGATGGCGCAGTGGATATGACACATGTCTTTGGTGTGGGAGACCTGGGTTCAATTTCCACTGCGATACATCAACAACCAATGTGTCCCTGAGCAAGACATTTGACCCCTAGTTGCTCCAGAGGCATGCGACCTCTGACATATATAGCAATTGTAAGTCACTTTGGATAAAAGCGTCAGCTAAATGACATGTAATGTAATGTAATGTCATTGCTACATCGGGCCCTTTTCAATTCCTCCTCCAGAAAACTGGCTAAATAAAACATAGAGACGGATTCTGTCCTCACCTTCCTCCAGGCTGATAGTGATGCTATATATACCTATGTAAAAATAACTTTATACTTTTATATATATATATATATATATATATATATATATATATATATTGTAATATAATGCTGGATCTATTTCTGAGTCAGGTAGCAATTTCCACATTTCAAAGAATACCTTGCGACCATACTGAGTGTCCCTGAACTTGTTGCATTCATAATGTGTAGGTGGAATGTGCGCTGCATAAGTAATAACAGCAACAGCAAAAGAGCGGGGTTTTATTTTTATATTTGAGAAAGAAAGAGTGTGAGCTTGGACCCTTGAGTACATCCAGCACATTTAAGAGCAAAATATTGTACTCCACTAAATGTATCTTGAGTTAGTTTTAGTTAGATAGTAGTTACATTGCAGAATATTTTGACATACAAAACATATGATGATCTTATAAAATATGACATATTGTTACAACTACAACAGTAAAACTCTTATTACACATTGATGCATCAGTGACAATCCAATAAAACGATATTTAATACTATAACCAGTAGGTGATTTGAAAGGGAGGAGGGGTGATGACCAAAATGCATGTCACTTGTTAACCTGCCATCCCCTCTCTCCATTCCCTAGCAGAGAAAATGCAGGAGGGAGGGGTTGTTTAGTTGAATATGTTAATTTAGTCTGCCTGACTCACTGATCTTTTATCTGACTGAGGTTTGTGCAAGTTAGAATATATGGCCCCAACGATGGCTCTGAAATACCAGTAGCCTAACTGTGCTGTGTATTGATAAATCCATGGCGCTGTCCGTGGTGCAGACAGCTGACGGATTTGTAACTACAACTTTTTTTCTTTTTATACATTAAGTACATGTTTGCTTATAATACTATATATAGTATATACTATACTATATAATAATATGTACTTTAATCAAGGATCAAGGGACATTTTGAATTATGCAGCTGTACTGTAGGTACTGTTCATTCAAAGGCACTAATCCTGAACATTCATAATGCTTGGAGAACAAAGCCTTTTGGCATTTGGCTCTTATTGTGACCTCGTGGCGCAACGGTAGCGCGTCTGACTCCAGATCAGAAAGTTGCGTGTTCAAATCACGTCGGGGTCAATTATTTGATCTCCTAATGGGATTGCAAGTGATAAAGAATTAGGCTTAATTTCATGGTCTGCTGCTGGATCTTTCAAAAATACAATTAAAATGTCATCAATATACAACTGTCATTCTGGGGTGGTGATGGCGCAGTGGATATGACACATGCTTTTGGTGTGGGAGACCTGGGTTCAATTTCCACTGCGATACATCAACAACCAATGTGTCCCTGAGCAAGACATTTGACCCCCAGTTGCACCAGAGGCATGCGACCTCTGACATACTGTATATAGCAATTGTAAGTCGCTTTGGATAAAAGAGTCAGCTAAATGACATGTAATGTAATGTAATGTCATTGCTACATCGGGCCCTGTTCAATTACTCCTCCAGAAAACTGGCTAAATAAAACATAGAGATGGATGTTCATTGCTCTGTTCTCACCTTCCTCCTGGCTGATAGTGATGATAGGGCTACTGAGCTCTAATCCCTCATCCCCATTAGAATGAACAGCTCTAGCAGCACACTGGACCCTGGAGCCTGCTTGGAAGTAGACTGAGTCCAATGTGATCATCTTGGAGGACGTAAAGAAGGTGTCGAAGTCCACCTCCCTCATGGGACTGGTGACACCATCAGGGCCAGCTGGGGCGCTGATGAGCCAGCGGTACTGGGTCAAGGTGTTGTTGATGTGCTCGCTGACACAGATAGAGCCTGTCTTGTCATAGTCTGGGTATTTTGTGTTGCAAGCCTGGAGGATGGATTAGGAATAAAGCAGGAGTGGGCGGGTGGGCAGGGATAGCAGAGAGATGGGAAAGATTCAGCAGATGCCAGAGGACAAAAGGAGAAAGAGATGCAGAAAGAGAGTAAGCAACTGTTGCCAAGGATATCCAGATGTTTCAGTGTGTTACATTTTCGTATTTAAGGTTTTAAAACAGCTTTCATACAATTAGAACGATGATGCAGCACTCAACATTTCAGTTTTGTCTCCCTGACCACAACGCAGGGACACATACCACACAAACACACACACACACACACACACACATGCACACACACACACACACACACACACACACACACACACACACACACACACACACACACACACACACACACACACACACACACACACACACACACACACACACCCCAAATGACTTAACACATCACTAAAATCCATTTCAGTGTCAATATTCAATAGTGGAAGTGATTCTCCTATAAGGACTGTTGCCTACAAAACTGTATAATGTGTCTTTTAAGGACAGACTGGCCAACTACGGAAAGACAGCTTAACTTTGGCTGAAGAAAAGTATGGGTCCTGAGGCATAACAATGGGCCTTCCACTCCCAGAGGATGTGGGTCCTGATTAGGTCCTGCTGCATCATTACAGAAAAAGCCTAGAAAGTGAACTGTAGTCTGTTGAGTCATAGTTTCCTGGGTGTTGCTAGAGTTTGCTGTTTTTGTAGAGCTCACCGTGACACAGATGATGGGGTAGCCGGCTGGTGGATGGAGGCTGTCTGTTGTCCTGGTGACATCATCGTAATGGAGCAGTGACACCACATGAGGCAAAGAGGGGAAGGTGACATCAGCCATGCTGTTGGTCTCCTCGATGTAAACTATCACTTTAGTTACCTGTTTCAGAAAAAAAAGAGGTAAGGTGAATACAAACTTTTTGTGAATCAAGACACATTGAATTACTATCAATGAAATTATTAAAGTCATCACAGAGCTGTTTACAATCTGAGTCTTGGCTGCTTCTTGATTTCTCTGTATACCCTTCTCTCTCATTTCTCCCACTCTGCCTGTTTCCTTCTGCAGATAATCAATTATTTATTGTGAAATGTTTTCATCGCTGTTTTTGGCTACAACTACAATAAAGTGTTCCTGTTGTCTGGGCCAGGTCACCCTTGTAAAAGAGATCCCTGGTCTCAGTGGGACAGACCTGAATAAATATCGGTCAAATCAGAAAAAGAAATACAAATAAAATAGTTTTTCATCTCTTAGCTTTTTCATCAACCTTAAATTGCATGACTGTTAGTTTGGATTCTGTGTGATATGTTGTGTGATGTATAGGCAGGAACACATTCCTAACCTGAGTTTCAGCCACCATGTTTTCATCAGGCTTCAGGTGGAGAGTAAAGGCTTCCCTCATCTCTCGGACACCATCAAATAGCACCTCCACCTCCACCACGTGTTCCTTATCCCCCTGTTTGAACTTAATGTCTGGGCACACACAAACACACATACAGACACACACGAAAACCAAGAAAAGTAGTTTTATACAGATCACCATTAGAACAAGTGCAATGCATCAATGGTTCTGGCAATTTGAGTAATTTTTGAATGTTTATTGTTGAGTTTAGTTTTCCACAAAAAATTGAAAAGCCCAATTCACGTTTTATTACATCAGTGGAAAGTACCACTTAACTAAAAAGCATTGCAGGTTTTTATTTGAATAGTGCCAAAGGTGGTCCATCTTCTAGCAAGGCAAGTAAGAGAGCTTTGCATTAGAAATGTGCTACACTTAGAAAATGTTGTGCAAAATGAGAAATTCAACACTGTATGATTCCAAACTGCTGGGAAATTTGAACAGTGGGTAGGCATGTATAATTTGAATAAACTGAATGTATTTGTATACATATTCCAAGCCTTGATTAAGCTAAGAGAGAACTGCACTAAAAGCTGAGTGCATGGAAAGGAAGATTTCACCCTGCTGACAAAGCATGAAGTATAATGAAATTTAATAAAAAATGACATGACCCTCCACTGGACTATTGGAGAAATTACCTTTCCCCACTTGGGATGAAGTTAGAAATCAATGGCCCTTGCCCAAATAAATCCCTATGTCTACTTTCATTAATTCCACTCTCATATAGGGAGCCTTCTTTCAAAATGTCTCTTATTACTGTAGCTGCTGCAAATGCATAATAAAAATCTATCAGGAGGATATCTGCAGGCCAGTAAAAACAAAAGTAATGTATGATGTGTAGTTTTTGACCACCAGTGGTGCTGTAAAGTTTGTTTTAGGACATTCATTTAACATGTTAAATGACTACAACAGCAATTTTGAAAGTTTTAGCCTATTTTGTGCAAATCAAATTTACTTTTGCAAACCATGCTGGTAATGTTTTAGATTTTTGGATGCATCCACTGGTTACCACTCTTTTCCTGTTAGTTAGTGAACTCTTTACTCCTTTTGCAGTATTTTTCTTGTTAAAGTCACATTACTGTTGCATGGTAATGCTGTTTAATTGCAGCCTGATTTGAGAAGTGAGGGTTTTTTAATATTAAAATGCCACAATGTTGCTTTAACCATGAGATACATAAGAGGATGTGTGTAAGGTTTACCTTGAGACACAGGGTAGTAGTCCTCTCCTGAGATAGCTGACCCGTCTTTGGTGTGAACGCGGACCACTGACACTTTCGATGTGTCACCCACTCGTACCACAGGGATCCTCACCGTTGCCACAGCACCGGCTTCCTTCGGTTCACTGACACTGTACTTGGTCTCCAAAAAACGAATGATGGGTTCTGAGGTGCACAGAAAGGGAAAAGAATACGATAAAATGCTAACACATTGTTGGATTATGTACTGAAACCTTTAATTATCACTGCCTTAACTATTACTGCTGATGATAATTATAATAATAAGCATTTGTATTGAGGTATACTTGATTTACCATTCATATTTATCACCCTAAACTACTTAGCTACTCAGATAAATACAAAACTGCTTTTTATTTGACTATATATTTAATTCCTGACTTTCCTCCCCCTCCGTCTCCCCCTCTTCATCTCACTTACTGTCAGCTGTGTCCTTGATTTTCACCAGGGTCTCATTCAGAGCTCCCACTGATGCGCCAAACTGTGAGTCGCTCTTCGGGTTCCCTAAGACCAACCGCAGCTCTTCTCCTTCCTCGTACAGCGTGTCATCAACCAGTGACAGAATGCATGGCTTTGCCACCTCGCCTAAAGTGTACAGCGAGATGGTGATGGTACATGTCAACAAATTTGAGGTGGAAGAAAGGATAGAATAAGTTCTGCAATAATTCTTTTTTTTTCTTTTTACAGCATACATCTTTTTTTAATATAACTTTAACCCACACAACCCTTTCATCGGTTCCTCTAGAATTTTCAGAAGCTGTTTGCACATATTTTGTAAAGAAATACTGAAAATGACAGCACAGTAGGTAATGTGTGGAGCATAATTAAACTTGCAAGCCCTTGCGATATCCGCAAGGCACTGTTGATTTTGCAGAAAACGTGTGACATAAAAACTGCTTCTTTTTTAAAGCAGTTTATTTAATTTAAAAAGGTGTCAACTCTCAAGACACAAGATACATTTTTTAAAAATGAGAGAAAATGTGTGATGTACTTGTGTGATTTATGAAATTACCTGGTAAGAAAGAGATGATAGATGTTTCTGTGTTTGGTCGCTCAATAAAGTCGGATGCGACCTGTGCAGATCCCTGACGGGTGTAACAGCGAACAGTGGATTTGTGTCTGATGTCGCCACTGCGGTACACAGTTACTGTGATCTGACCGTCACTCTCCTCTCCAGTGTACACCGGCTCGCGGAATTGGACCTTTGGCACTGTCAGTCAAAAGGACAGTTCAATAATCACATAGGAAAAAGCAAGTAATGATGTCTAGCATGCTGTCTGGGCTGAATTTGACTGACTGGAGTGATTTTAAAAAGCAAATCAAAAAACACAGCTGTCACAACAAGCTGAACGTAGGTAATGAAAGTTGTGAAACTATGAATACATAGTAAAAGAAAACTGACAAATATATTGCTATCTAGTAAAGCCGCAAAATTGCAGTGTAAAGAAGTTGTCCTGAAAAGCTAAAAAAAAACATGTTTGACCTCCTCTGTTGGTGACCTCTAGCACACCCAGTAGAGTGTGTGCCCCATGTAGGCTGAGTCTCTGGCAGTGGCCCGTGTTCAAATCCGACACATGACCATTTGCTGCATGTTTTCCCCCCTGTCTCCCCCTTTCCTATTTTCAAGCTGTCCTATAATGAAAGGTCATAAAATAAATGTTCCAAAGACATTAGTACTTTGTAAGACTTTCATTTAAGTTTTCAATGCTTTGGGCAGTTATCTTCACTAATAACAATACACTTTATTCATATAGCACATCCGACACAGACAGATACAATTTACAAAGAAAACCTCTCAATAGATAAATGAAGTCACTCACAGTCAGACACAGAGTCATTGATGAAGACTGAAGCCTTCCCAGGTTCACCCAGGATGCCGTTCATTGGCATACGTAGGACAAGCTCAAAGCTCTCAGTCCCCTCCAGCTCTGGCTGTCCCAGGTCATCCAAAATGGTGACCCGGAACGTCTGCATGCTCATGCCCGGGGCAAAGTCCAGGTTACGACTGATGCCCACATAGTCAATACCGGCTAGAGGAATGACAATGATAAGACTTTGAGTAGACGTGCAGAATGCAGACAGATTATCTCATTGCTAAATTTAATAATTTCCAATAAATCACAAGCAACATTTGACTCTGTGACTGGGAGCTTACCTTCTGCAGTCACGGGCTCAGCCTTGCGAGAGCGGACAGTGATGGTGCCGGACTTGGACAAGTCGGTTCCTGTCCTCCACACTTTGACCTCCACGTATCCATCACTCTCATCCACATGATACTCTACCTCTCCAAAGTAAAACACAGGAGCTGTAGAACAAAGGACACAAAAGGGAAATAATTAAATTAATAGTATTTGTTTCATCTTTTATAATATTGTATATTCTAACATGAATTTCCAGACTGTTGAACATATTAAATATTTTAGAGCTTTTATTGATCATTGCGCATTTGCCACAGGTGATTTGGCCTTTTTTGGTGCTATATTTCCCTTGACACCTTTGTAGCCAACACATTTTGTTTTATGACCTACAACCTCATATGACCCACCTTTGTAGCAGGGTTCATATTTGCAACTTTGTTATTTAACTTTTTGTTTAGTGTTAATGTTATTTGACTCCTCTCCTTATGTGTGCACCTGTGGTAACATTAGGCCTGTCAGCAGCCACCCGCAGTCTGACACGATTCATTTGTAAAGCCAGCAGCCAGACACAGAGGTCAAACTGTGCCAGCCCATTATTCTAAAGTTAAACTGCAGGGAAGTGTGACCTTTCAACCTTTCCTGGCCTCTCATCCCACCTCATTGTTGCCATTCTTCTGACGGAAACCACTGAGTATCAACAAAAAAGGATGCACTTAGCACTAAAAAACAAGGTATCTCTGTGTGTGTGTGTGTGTGTGTGTGTGTGTGTGTGTGTGTGTGTGTGTGTGTGTGTGTGTGTGTGTGTGTGTGTGTGTGTGTGTGTGTGTGTGTGTGTGTGTGTGTGTGTTTCTTTCTCTGAATGTGGTATAGCGAGATGGTGAGACAGAGAGAAAGCGGCCCCCTAGACTGCTCAAAGGCTTGTTTGAACTGGCATTGTTTCCTGTGGCAGCAAAAGTGGAGGCAGTCCAATGTGTATTTGACAGCTTTATTTCTCTCAAACCCCCTGTCAAGTCCAAAAAAACTGACAGAAAAGAAGTTCTTATGTCTTTGTTTTAAGATGCTACTCTATTTCACTCGGCTCCTGTCTTATATTCTGGCATATAATCCAAAAATAGCGCGCGTATTATAATTTTTTTTGTGTCATGATCAAACACTTGAGCAGTCCAGAGATATTTCTTTTCCTGAATATTACTTTACTGATATATGAACTTTCATATTTTATTTATATACTTTAACTGGGCCAGATAACAAAATCTAGTGTGCGTAACTAAGAGAATGAGAAAATGTACTGCAGTTACATTTTGACTCTCAATTTAACAGAATAAGTGACAGCCCAGGGCAACAATACCTAGCGAGTATCACACATCATGTGCAGCCTGTGTCCTCTCTCTCCATCTAAAAACTTTGAGGTTTCTCAATGCATCTGTCTTTCTCTCATACCTTTACTCCTACACACTCTGCTTCACCTAACAGATGTAGCGCTTGTTTGTAATGCAAATAGAATTTGTGTATTTGCACAGTGGCAGAGTCAAATAAAAATTACAGATTGTGTAGGTTGGAAAAACACATGGATAAATACATAACCAAATACTTTGGTAAACAGTGCAGGGGCTGATAAATGTGTTTTTTGGATGGTTATTATGTGTTGTGCTGTGCATGCATGCCTCAACAACAGTAGCGGAAACATGTAGCATATCTGTAAACACTATATAAGCAGTCTGGCACACACTCCTTTATGCCCAGAGAGGAAACTTCTGCTCGAGTGCTAATATACATGTCAGAATTCACACCCAACTGTGCCTGCGGATGACAATTCTTTGACAACTCAAGAGGGAGTTGAGTGATGACTGATGAGTGAGAACTGCATCCTCTCTGCCCTCTGGGGCCATGCCTGTGGTTTAGCACTCTGAAGTGTGTGTGAGGGCTGGAGAAGGTTCAAAGCCAAATTGTGATAATTACTATGTGTGGGTTACTGTAGCCATTTCTGTGTCACTGTGCCTTTAAGTACAGTTTATAAAGCATTATCACCTGTCCTATAGAGAAGGGCCCCTGCTTTTAGAAGATCTTACAAAATTGTCTGTAAATATTACCCTCAAGCATAAGGTTATACACTTCCCATTGGTGCTTTGGGTTAAAATGCATACATATACATAACATACATAATGATATATGTTCTGCTACGTACATCATGTTAAAAAAAACAGGAGGTAAATACAATTAAGGAAGAAAATGACCTTACCACAATTTGCTGCCTGTATGCTAATTGGGGATATGTGGAAGATAGTATGCATAATTAAAATATTTGGTTTACAGCAAGGTCATAATGTACAAACAAGCAATGAGCAAGCATGTATACACATTTGGGAGTGTAGCCAATGGTAAGGCTTCCCTAATATTGAAATAAAGGACTGGGTTTCCAAGAAATATTTCAGCTAATCTACAATACTACAAACTCAGCTGTGACCATATGCACCCGACTGAGAGGGTCTGACTGTCCTCCCTCCTTGGCAGCGTGCAAGGAAATGACAACACTCTGAGTGTGCAGCCATGCAGAGCGCAACACTCAAGGAGACAGGTACTGTAGAGTTTAATCTGATAAAGCACTAAATCTAGCAGACACCCCTGGGTCTTTTTTTCAGCTAAAGTGAGAGAAAGTGTGAATGTGTGTGTGTGTGTGTGTGTGAGAGAGAGAGAGAGAGAGAGAGAGAGAGAGAGAGAGAGAGTGTGGTGGTACTGGAAAAATAGATGGAAGGAGAACGGCGGACTGAACTTGACTTTGACCTGGGGGGAGGAAAAATGGGGCTAGAGAGAGCGCTAGAAGTTACACTTGGAGTTTTACAAGTGCTTTTCTCACCACTTACCTTTGATGCAGAATTTGAGGTCTAACATTAACTTGGTCTATGCGCGCACACACACACACACACACACACACACACACACACACACACACACACACACACACACACACACACACACACACACACACACACACACACACACACACACACACACATTCTTTTTTTTTTTTTTCCTTGGCCAGTTGAGGTTGTATTAAAGTGAAGGAGGGTGCAGTCTGACTGTCTGGGTGCAGGTATTAGAGCAGTCGGTGACGGTATATTATCCTTAGGGAGGCTAAACATGACACATCATCTCTCACTGGAGTTGGGCTTTCACAAACATATTTCCATTCCTTTGAACTCAGCATCACAACTGAAGTCTTCTGACAATATACTAACAATCAGACATTGTGTCATGTTTCTTGTTAACTAGCCCCCAGACGCCTCCATGCACACACAAACACGCACACATTCAATTTGGCACTATTGTTTGTATCCCTAAATGAGTCATCATTGTCTTATTTATCACAGTCTGCAGTCTGTCAATGGTATGACAAGTCCTCTTTGACACTATTCTTTCCGAGACAATGTATGACAAAATAAAAGAACGAAATAAAAGTTTGCGGTCACGGAAGGCTTGTATCATGTGGTATTGTGGATGTGCCAACAGTTTTGTTGTCATTACTTAGAATTCCTGATGCGAGCGACAGAATCTACACACTATAGCTTTACTTGTATTTAATTCATTTTATTCATGGGCCCCTTTCACGTCACTCAAGGTCACCACATATGACCAATAATAAGTTCAATATATACTTAACAAGGTAAGAGAACACTCAAGTAGGAACGATGAAATAAATGTATTTACACATCGTAGCCAATAAAAACAAGTATTTAACTAATTGGACTAGATGTAGGTCAATTAGATCTTATTGTTGATATGTTTTCTCAGAACTCATCTTAAAATATTGGTTTAGGATTTTACTAACAGGAAACCTGGGCAATTTTGACAGTTTGCATTTCTCTAGTTTGTTGCCAGATGGGTGGGTTAGCTTATTAGCGTGTATGAGAGGACATACATAAGGGCAGGAAAAACGTCCTTGACAATCTATAAGGCCTTGGTGATGCTGGAATTTGACCCAAATATATTACAGCACCAGTCCCTCGTCTCTAGAAAAAAAAAGTAGGACTATAATGTAACAATCCATAGTATAGCATTTAACAAGAAATCTTGAGCAGAGACATTCAATCTTTCTAATAATGTCTATAAAGTGTATCAATGCAACATAGTAAGATGGCGGGGAATGCCTGTAGACTGGAATAATAATTTCCCAGCAGGCTTCTCGCTCCCCAGATAAATCCTCTACTCATTTCTCTGCCCGTCAGAAGATGTAATCTACTTTGTCCATACAATGTTGTAACAGGATAAAGGAGACCAGGCACATGTCTACATAATGTAGTCCCACTGGACTCCTGTGTGAGTCTCGACTTTAATTAAATATTGTTTGAATGACAGTGTGACAGGAGGTTGATTCCATGTGTCTGCTGCGGGTGAACAGTCTATATCAGGGTGTTTCCCACATGCCTCAACAGCCAGTACGTCTGTAAACAAGCGTAATTAAGTGAACTCCTGTGATACAAAGGCTCTGATGACAATTCATCAGAACGTCAAGCACTGTGGACACCCACACACTGTGTTTAATGTGCCTGCATGTATCCATATAGTACGCATGTGTTGTTTAACCTAAAGCCCTGCACATACACGTACCATACTGAAAGAAATTTAATCTTCTCAGTCTCTTTGGAGACATCACACCATTTTGCAAAGTTCACCACAACCTCTCATCTGTGTGACTTGGGTACATCGCGTTCAAAGAGAAAATTATTTAACAGGAGTTTTTTCTATAAAGTTATAACTTGCACAGAAAGATCACTGGAAATAGGAAGATGGGGGGCAGCATCAGCATGCCTTACCATCATCCATATCTTCCAAGATGTTGACTTTGGTGGTGGGGTAGTGGATTCCCAGACGCCCCCCGACAGGCAGTGAAAGAGTGACATTGAAGCTCTCTTCTCCCTCGTACAGAGAGTCGTCGATAATCACCACAAGACACCGCTTCTCCCTCTCGCCCTTGTCGAAGCGAAGGACGCTGCCGTGCTCCTCCGGGCGGGAGATGTAGTCTGAGTAAGACAGGACAGTGGTGGGAATGGTCCCTGAGGCAGAACCTTCAGAGGGAACAGCAAAAGTAGAGACAACAGGAGTTTAGGATGAAATTGAAAGATACTCCACGTTTAAAAAGTACATAATTAAAACATAGTATTTGTAAAGGGCATCAGAAAACGGAAAGCCCTTGGTACATGCTGTATAGCAGTTTTTCAGACAGCATCTCTTATCTTAGGAATACTGAGAGTGCTTTGTTTTGGGTTCATTTTTTTCCTGTAATGGATCCACTGCAGTAGTAGTAGTAATAATCATTTACAGAATTTGATGTGAAAAGCAGTGATTTTCAGAGGGGGTTGAGCACATCAGGCTAACAAACAAAAACATGTCATCAGTAATTAGATACATTTTCCCTTTCATTTATATAAAATCAGACGGTAGACATTACGGCTTGTGAAAGTTTGACCTTTAATTGCAGCAAGCATTTTAATGCCAGAACACAATGGAAACAGACCAACTCCACGGGTTGTCTCAAAATCAAACCTGTGGTGTAGCCATTATAGCTGTTTGACATTTAACAAAAGTGCCTTCATTACTCTAATCAGTGTATGCATTATCTCTTCATTTGTCTACATATATTTAATGGGACTTAACTGCATGAGGAGAACATACAGACTACAAAAAGAGAGTGGAGCTGTTGTGGAGGTTGTATGGAAGCATGTTATTGATTTGAATAAACGACTGTAAAACTCGAGAAAAAGGCACCGGCTAACAGCTAACGGTGATACTACTGAGCTTTTGCTGCTACTTTTCATTTGTGAGAATGCAAATGTGGTGTGAACTGCATCTTTTCCAGTGTGTTGGTTGTGTTTTAAACAGATTTCATTGGTACTGTCAAACAGGAAAAGTGCAAAAGGTGCACCTGACACTACAGTACATGGGTACATTAACATCACATCCAAACAGTGTGGGTACCAGATACAGGATATGTGGTAAAAATATTTATTGAGCCTTAAGTAATAACATTCACCATCTAATATGATTAGTCTGACTAGCAAGCTGACAGACAGGCAGGGTGCCCTGAGGGTAAACAGGTGAGATGAGGTGAGAAAAAGCTAGTCTATACCCTGCTGTGTGTAGCAGACCACCATGAGCTCCTGGCTGATGTCTCCACTGCGGTGTACCGGGATGAAAAGCTCTCCAACATCTTCCTCCACTGAGTGGATCTGTTCAGGGAAGAACACAGTCGACTCTGTTTGGAGGAGAAAAGAGAATGATTGAAGGGAGTCAGAGGAAAGAAGAAAAGGGTAATGATATGTATAATAATCTACAAAAATCCACAGTACATTTGGCCATCAAGGGCTTTTGTTCTGGCTCTACATTAGTGAGCCGCAGCTGAATTTCTTTATTTAAATCTATTGAAGTGGTGGTCCTACGGTGTGCTTATTCATATTCAAAAATAGCACTCCTTCACAGTTTTTCAGTCCGATGCAATCAGAGGTGCTCTTCAAAGAGACCCCTTTGGAAGTTTTTCTTACTGCCTGGTGTGTCGCAGACAATTCCACATGCAAGCCTCTCAGTTCCTCCCACAGAGTGGCATCAACTTGGAGTTTCACACATCGACTCCTCTATACACAGAGGGGTCAGCAGAACCAGCAAAACCATCACTTAGATTTTTTTCTTTCTCTCATTCTCCACTCGTCTCTCCATCTCTGAGACGACTTTGTGATGGAGAGACTTAGAGCCAGTGAAAGCATCATCTATCAAAGCAAATAACTTATACAGAAACAATAAATGTTGGAGCTATTTTCCACAGACGCACAGGGACCAATAAACATGGTAGCAGAGTGGACTGAGCTTCAGCTCGTCCCAGATCTTCTTGTGACTTTGTTCCCCCTCTCTCTTTGAGCGTGTGAATGAATGAGTTAATGAACAATGGGAGATTCAAGACACTTGGTGCTTGCTTGTGCGGCAAAAACTTGCATTAAAAGTGTGTGGAGTGTGAAAAAGCTGTGAAAAAACTGATTTGGATGTTTATTTCAACACCCAGCATAAAAAGAGATCAATACCTGAGATGACTCTTTGGGATGAAATCATCAACACAAGACAATCTTACGCACCGCAGGGGTCAAACATTTTCTCTTCTCTTACGGTAACTCTCCTCTCAATCTTCTCCCCTCTCATCCATTTCTCCTTTCTGTCGTTGCCCACAATCTGTCACTCTCCAGGGGGTTACAGGGACTCATAGCAGGGGATTAGGGTCTACTGCTTACCTTTCACACACACACACACACACACACACACACACACACACACACACACACACACACACACACACACACACACACACACACACACACACACACACACACAAACCGTTATACCTGGAATTTCTTCTCTCTCTCTCTCTCTCTCTCTCTCTCTCTCTCTCTCTCTCTCTCTCTCTCTCTCTACACACATTTACTGCACACATCCTCTCCTCACAATTCTTTCACATTTCACCTCACGCTTCGCTCTTCTAGTGCCTCTAAATCCACCCAAGAATTATAAAAAGCTAATTTTCAGTCAAGTGGGTCAAGTTCACCTTCTGGAGGAAAACACACAGTCATTTTAAAACATTCAGTGGGAGAAAAAACAAACATATGCTTTTACAGAGGGTGTTAAAATAGTGAACACCTGCACCTGATCTTGCTACTGTCTTGCCAACATAAAAAAAAAACAGTTGGGTTTTTTATTTTTTATGTCTAGAACTGCTCCATTATTGATAATTTCATGAATACTCTATGGATGTAGGGATGTTTTATTTTCTTCTAGTGTCTGATTGTTCTTGCACATTTTGTTGCAGATTGTAAAACTGGTCATGCCCATAAGTTAAATGTCAAAAATATAACTGTAAATGTAAAACAAAATAGCCTCTAAAGACCCACATCTGATAGCACTATGTAACTTAACACAGCACAACACCAAGTGTTCAAAGCAGAAGCACACAACACAATATTTGATGTGTCCTACATTAGGCAAGATATTCTACATCCTAACGCTCCTATAATTTCACAAGGATATGCTTGATTGCAGCTGGCCTTGCGATGTCAGACAGAACAAAAAATTACAAAGCAGAAAACAGTTCATTATTTAGTGGAATGACCTTGGTGCAAAATGCAGTATAGTAACAGCTCTACTGATATATTGCATCCCTGCTATATATAGGATATCACTGACTGCAAGATGCTGGTACTGCTTGCAGCAAACAGCAGGCTGCTACCTTCATCTTCAGTAAGTACTGTGCATGGATTATATATGAACAAAGTCACAAAGTTTTGAAAGAGGAGGCTATCACACCCTGTAATTAAACAGAGTTTGTGTCTGCTGCAGCACTGAAAGTGGGTGCACCACAGGCAACCACACTACAGAACAAGCCCACTCCTCATTATTAATAAAAGGCAACAGGCTTATACAAAAGAGTGGTGGAGGGTTCGCATTTTTACAACAATAAAAAAACAATAAAGAAGTGCTCCAGGCATTCATGCAGACAAACAGAGACTGTCTGTGCTGGTAAAACAAATGTGTATGCTCGCCTTAATTTTGGAACAATTGTGGTTAAAGTTAGCGATCTTCTCTCCTCCTCTAAAGCTATTAGCCTAGCTGGCATGTCCTCTAGGGAGGGAATCTCCAGTTAATCAGAAGACCAGGCAAAGCCAGTTTTCATCTTTAGAGAAAGAAGCTGGAGTACAGCTAACGCCACAGGCATAGCTAAAGCTTCACTGGCCCATTAGAGTGGCACATCTCTGTCACATTAGACAAGCCCTGGAGATGACAGAAAACAAATCAGCACCTGCCCTCCACACAGACCATAATTAACCCACGGGGGAAGATAGATTCAGAGAAGGGAGAATATGAGGGGGAGAGAGAAAGATAACAACATAGTGAAAGAGAGGGAACAAGAAGAAAAATGAGACAGAGGGATGAGAGCAGCTGTTGTGCATTACCACATCACAATGGAAGCTTTAGTGTTCCCATCTTTGTTACACATCTGTAATTACTTAAAAGTTTTAATGAGGAGGGGAGTAATGCATACAAAAAACTGAATGTAAAAGCTGCAGAAGAGTAATGCTGGCCTTAATAGAGCAGCCATTGTGTTGCACTCAATAATCCATTAACATTTCAATTTGCAGGCAAAGACACAAAGAACGAAGAGAGTAAAAATGGCAGATTACAAACAATTTAAGAGAGAAAGCAAAAGACTTCCTGTACTTAACCGTGTGGGTTTGACCAATGTTAACTGCTTAACCAGAATATAAAATTTGGCTGCCAACCTTTGATTTGGCCTTTTTTTGTATCATTGGGTTTTAGGAATAAGAATTCTACTCAGTAATTCCGGTGAGTGTAAAAACACTAAACAATCATCATCCCTACAACAAATCCCCACTGGTTGTCATGTCATATTTCTCTTCTTCACAGAACAAATGTGATATACGGTAAAGGGTTGTGTATTTTTCATTACTTTGGATTACTTGAGTGGCGGTTTTGTATTTTGTGTGGTGTGCATTATAAATGTCGGAAACTTCACCTTCGTCTGTTACATTTGTCTGTTTAGATGGGTAAAGCAAACACCTCTGCTTTGGATGTATATTTAATTAACTTATATTCTTATTATATAATCCTCCATACTGTCTGTCCATAGAGGCTGCATTTGATTTTGATTTGTGATTATGAATATCACATGGAATAAGGACACTTAACTGAATAAAAACATATTTATGAAGGGAAATAAAGAATGAATAAATAATTGGCTCTTTGCGCACTACAATTCTTTATAATCTTTGAGTTTCATAATCATAAATGAACCCCATACAGAAACTGGGCACCCCTGTTATGGATGAATGCCACCAACATCTAGAATTCTGCATCTGTATTCTAGAAATGGACCTACTGCCAGGATAGAAAAACCTCTAAGAGTATTCAGACTAAATGGGCAAAAAATGTATCAATACATTTCGGTCTATTATGGAGAAAAACACCTCCATCATATTGTCAACACAAAAGAATATTTGATGGTCTATATAAAAATAAAATATTCATGTGTGTGCTGAGTGAACGACGTATATAAGGACTGACCGTCACTTGGATCCAGGATCTCAACTGTTGCTGTGGCAGGGAACTCCATCACCCCCATTACCGGCTCTGAGAGCAAAATCTGGAAGGTCTCCGCCTGCTCGTACTTCCCATCGGTCAGTATCCGAACCCGCCATGTGGCTCTGGTCTGTCCCGGGTTGAACTGGACCTGCCTCTGGGACTTGCCCTTGAAATCCTCGTCCTTCTTCGCACTACCATCCTGTGTGCCAATGCCTGAAAGATACAAAGAGTGATAGACGTAAGAAGGAAAAGGAAAGGCCAAATGAATAAAAAATAAGACAGACAGGAAGAAGTGAAGACGGAACAAAGAAAGCGACCATGGCAGCGTGAGAGACAGGAGAGAGAAACAGAGGAAAACAAGATTAGATATTCACACCCTTTAATGTTGTTCAGAGAGTGGTGAGAAAAAGAGTGTTGCATCTATTTTTCTTCACTGATCACTTACAGAGCCTCAGGAATGTGTGAAAAGAATTTGTGACTAAAGCGTTTAAATAGGCATATTCAACTTTACTGAGATGGATTAGCTACCATGATTGTTTCCCAAGGGTTAGGTATGCTTGCGAGAATGTGGCTATGTCTCCTATTCCCTTCAAATGTCTTACTTTATTTATAACAGGGCTTTCATGTGAATCCACTTCACAACGATCCATCTAGCATTCATGCTCCTCAATCCACCTTCTTCAAAGTAGCGGAGCTTACTGGGTTCCACATCAAACGCACATCAAAGAAGCCTAGGTGGCATAAGTCATACAATAATGTATTACATTTGGAAATATGCTGTTTATATTCCTTTGTCTGCATTTACAATGCCTCATGAGAATAAGGTGAGCAGAGCCATGCCAGGATGATGCATGTGCCTGTACATAAAAAAGGACTTGTTTTCCGGATTTCAGACGCAAAGAAAAAAAAGATGGTGACAGAAACATGCAGACAAGACTGGATACATCAGATCATGCACACAGTAGGATATGAGTTGTGAGGATTGTATGCAAAATGTAATCTGAAAATAATCATTCACAGAAATACATTGAGTGACTGTGAGTCACACTCACTTGTGTTACTGTACCTGTGAGGACCTTCAGTGTTTTTATTTATTTACAACATGAGTGTGGAAAAATGGGATTGAGAGCCTCAAGATTGTTATGAATCGTTTGCGGTGTTAAGTCTTGCTCTTTCATTGGTTCATTTTAGTTTTTTTTGCCAAGAATAACTGACCAAATGCACTGCAGAGTAAATTAAGTATATGGGTGTGGGTTTACACCAAAACACCAATAGTCCAGCAAATACTTCTCTCTGGACTCACTGTTTTGGACCAATTTCAAGTGTAAAGACAACATTTTTCACCACAGCCAACCATAATGAAATGCTGCACTCTCAGCTTTGACATAATCTTTAGCCAGAAGAACATTAAACATAACACCCTCTTTCTCTTAATTTTTGGCCAAGGGCATTGTCATCTCTCAAAATTCTTTGCTTCTCTGCTTTTTCTCAACAGGAAAAGATGATGCTATTGCTCGTCACAGCTGCACTAATACAACACAAAAAAATCCACTTCTCTGGGGGCTGTTGAAAGTGTTTCTGGTGTCTAATGGATGATCAGTCAGGACAACTCATGGTTCACTTGCTAAGTAGTCCAATCAGCTTAACCTGGGTCAAGCTTTCTGAGGTAGGCCTACATCAAAATTCATCATGAAATATCTGCATTCGTAAACAAAAGTGATAATATATAGGTATGCTGATTATTTTTTTTTATAGTTTATTCATGTAAAATAACTTCATTGTAACTTTCAACCTATAAACTGTTAAGTCTCAACGTAGCTAGATAGGATCCTTACGATTTCAATCCTCATTGATTCAGTGACACCTGTTGTTACTGGTGACAACGGCATGTGCGTATTAATAATACAGAACCCAGTATTTGATATTGCATGACGTGTGTATTGACCACTCATGGCAGCAAACTCGTCTTGAGCAGCCACATGTATCTCTGTTTAGAGTGCAGAACAAACCGTGGACTGGGAGAAATTATCGTATCACACTCTTAATAACAGACTTCACCATTAACAATGAAGACTAATGGAGCTCAGCGTAAGTTCTTTCAGGAAGACTTCAAACTCATGTTTACATCACTCCTAATTGATCAGCTGTTCCTAGGTTTTCGCTCATCAGTGTCAATCAGGTTCAGCTCTTTCAGTTAAACCAATCAGAGACAGCCATGTATTGCAAGCCAATCACAGCATGACATCTTGTTTTAAATCTCCTCTCTCCTTTCCGGTTGTCAGTTGTCGTTTCAGGAAGACAGTGCGTCCCACCTCCTCCCCTTTCAACCCCCGGTAGTATCAGCAGGTACTTCGGGTTTCGTCGACTGACTTCCTCTTGGCACTCTTGATTGGTTCCTGTCCACCTTCATCACCACCACCAGTGTCTAGACTCCATCGGGGGATATGTATGGGTTACACCCCCCCTGCATTTATGGATTTGATGGAGTCTAATCTCCAGAGACTTTGCACATTGCATACTTTGTCTTGTACAATAAATGTTTTCATTTTATCAAGGAAGTCTCTCCTGATTGAACTACAGTAAAGACGCAATTGCAGACAATTTGAAGTGTCCTCATAACAGATGATTTTAATCTTTCCTATATTTCTCACCTGTCCATCCTAATGTTTAGTTGATCCACATCAAATAGCACACACACAGACACACACACACACACACACACACACACACACACACACACACACACACACACACACACACACACACACACACACACACACACAGACACAGAGAAAACTAAGAGAAAGGGAGTGTTGATCTTAAAAGGGTGTAGCCTTATTGAGCCACCCTTCCTAGACTCCCTGGAGGGAAGAGACACGTTGACTGGGGCCGCACTGAGGTTCCTTCTCAGCAGGTGGAAATATAACCACCCGAGGGCTTTTGATCTCTATAGTACTGTTCCTCAGAGCTACAATCCCTTGTGTTGTGTCTCCATAAAACACACACGCACGCACGCACGCACGCACGCACACACACACACACACACACACACACACACATGCAAGGAGATGCTCACAAACACAATATTTCTGTTTATAGCTGCAAACTCTCTTTTGTTTTGTATTGGAGTTTGTTTAACTATTGAAAGCAAGCACTGCAACAAGCTGAGTTTGACTGTATGTAAATTCTACAATTCACCATGAAATGTATGATTGCAGATACCTTCATGCTCATTGTATGATAAAGGTAATTCCACATCAAGGCAGCTGAGGTGGAGAGCTGGAGCAAAGACGTTCAGGGGGGCAACACTTTCTATTCTCTCGAGTGAAATGAAATTATCTCTCCATCCATCCTGCTTGGCAACAGTAATGAGGCTGGAATACATCCTACAGGAGATGATTAACCTGGGAAATGTACACTTTGTTAACAATTCTCCATTTATCTCTCAGCAAGGATATACCAGAAAAGGACAGCGCAGAAAGGGGACAAACTGTCTTAAAGCATTGAGCTTTGTCTTATGCAAGGATTAAAAAAAGAAGAATGAGAATTCAATTCTATCCTAATACATAGATATAAAACAATAGATATGAAATGTCTTTCCAAATTGCCATTCCAAGATGGAAACATATGGCGGTAGAATTGGATAATTAAGTGTATATATATATATATATATATATATATATATATATATATATATATATATATATATATATATATATATATATATATATATAAAGTCCTAGGCCTACTGATTCCATTCTGAGGCTGCAGTACGATAATTAACAGAATTATAATTCATAATCCTTTATTTCAAAGGGTTTACATCATTCACCTGCAATACTGTGGAACTCCTTTTTAATGGATCTTACTGGTCTGTGTCCAGGGAACACTACAAATGTTTAAACTCTTTACTTTCATTGACCCGTAAACGAGACACTAACTTTGTTATAAATTTGACGCATTAAATCTTCAAAATATATGGTCATGCAGCACATCGATTGAAAGCTTAGACTGTCAGGATTTAATTAAGCCCAAACACAAAGCATAAGATGATTTATAGCAGTTATACAATGTTTCAGAGCGATCTCTTCTGAGGGCGCTTTATTAAAATGCTCCGCATCACCAAGGTTGTAGAGACAACTGTAATGCAACACAAATAATGTGCCACAATGTACAGCAGGTTATGTAGCTTACATAACTGCATAGACTGGGAAGAAAAACCATACCGCTCAAATAGGAAGTTATCTGGAAATTAAAATGCATCAATATCATTTTCCAACATATGTTTAACTCCCTGCCATACAGCGTCTTCATCAGCCGGATCGTCGAGAAAAAACAATGTTTTAAAGTCTGCCTAACAGTTAATAAACCAACAATGTCTTATTTTATTCACGCCAATATAACAAACTGCGCTGAAATGCGCCTGAAACAGACTGAATGAATGAGGAAATGAAGAGCTCTGTGTCAGAGGGAGGAGACTGAGAGAAACTCAAGGTTTCTTGAAGAAAACCTGCTCCCGACCAGGTTAGGTTCACAGGCTCAGTTACCATAGTAACTGACTCTGAGGTTAAGTTACCTCTCTTTCTGAAACAGAAAACCCAGAGTTTCCCTCATCTCAGGCTTAACAAACTCAGAGTTTCCACTAATCCTCCTCCCTGAAACGGACCACTGGACTGAAACACTGGTGTAGATTGATGACCTCTCTGTATAGTGTGTGTAGCAGTTGAATAAACTTCCTCAGAGTTCTATAGCTATCTCTGGCTTTTCCACTTCTTCCACGTAGCTTGCCACAATATATTGTAAGACCACATTTGTTTCCCATACACCGTGTCACTTCCAGTCAACTAGCATGGGGCTTGTTTTGATGAGAGGAGAGGTTGGAGAGCCATCTCAAGTTGACACACACTTGATTGGCATGGAATCAGGTGCTCAGCGGACAAATGTTATCGTTGTTATAACGTTAACTAAACCTTAGCTTTGAGCTAAGTTAGCGTAGTTTGCTGGTCATAAATTGTCTGTTTTGCTAACAAATCAATGCTGTTGAATGCTAGCAGTTGATTTGACTTAAGTTACTGTAGAACTCAGCTGGTCCAATGGTAGATAACAGTAAAGTTAGTTAGTTCACTGACCTTTTTGTCATTTTAGTTGACCTATATGTAAAAAACAAATGTCTCATCTACTCTATAATGACGTGTGGAAAGTGATGCTAGCCTCCCTAGTCACTTTGGTCCTTTTGGTAAAGTATGTTGCACAGCTGATAATAAAGTTTCTTCACATTGGTGGTAATTGTAAACAGTATACCGAGGTAAGATAGCGGACAGTTATCCCATAAGTTATGAAGTCATGTCACATCTACTGTTTTTTTATATGTCCTAGTATTACTCATTAGCAAAGAAGAGAGGAAGAAAAGATGAAAAGACAGGTAAGGAAAGATGTCACATGGTGAGGACTTTGAGAGTGGAGGGTTTATTGAAGGGAACAGGAAGATGTGACACGAATAAAGACAAGTATGGAGAAGAACCAGCAGAGATGAACTGCAATGGGTAACAACAACATACAGAATGCACACAAGGAAGTGGGGAAATAGAAGACAGAGCAAGAACAGACAGTGAATGAGTACTGCACTGGAGTGAGACAGAGAGAGGGGGGAAGAAGGTAGATATAGGACGAATGACAAAGGGAGAGTGGGTGGAAGAATAAGACAGCCTATGGCAGGGGGGGGACATGGTGTCTTTGATGAGGAAAAGCAGGTTAGAAGCAAAAGGACCAAACACTCTCCATGGTGAGATGAGGTAAGGAGGGATTAGGGATGAAAAGAAAAGAAAGTAAGACAGGTTAAATCAGTGGGACGGTGTCACAGGAGACAAAGTGACAGAACTCAATTAGAAGAAGACATAGCAGGTAAGGATGAGGGCAAACACCCATGAAAAATGAAGCTGAAGGTTCATATTTTAGTCGTTTTTTTTACTTTTCAAAAGAAGTAAGAAAAACAGTAGTAGAAAAATCCAATCTGATCCCATGCTCTTGTCTAGCCCCATTCTACCTGAGCTCTGCTTCGCGGGGGCATCTTTAAAGCTTGATCTTATCTCAGCTTTCCTCCTTCCCTGATTCTCTCCACCTGTACGTCCTGTTGTGATGGAGCATGTGCAACAGCTCTCCTTCAATGTTGCTTGGCACCACAGCAGCTTTCATCCGCTAACCCTTGCAACGATTGCTGGGTGTTTTTCTCCATGCTTTTCAATCCCTGACACACTCCCTGTGTAATCTGTCTATGTACTGTATCTGAACATGCAGTGTCTACTGTTTTTTTATTTTTTCCATTCCTTTCATTTTCTTTTTATATTTACAGGATGTTACATTAAATTACATGTCATTTAGCTGACACTTTTATCCTATTAAGTGCTTTCAACTGTGAAGGTACAAACTCGAGACAACAAGTATTAAGTGCAAGTACATTAGCTTTAAATAAGTAAAGCTACAAAGAGACATATGAAAGTGCAAGTACATAGCTTTGAATAAGTAAAGCTACAAAGAGACAAGAAAGCGCAGGTTTTTTTTATATTTTATCCGAGGTGTAGTCGGAAGAGATGTGTTTTTAGCCTTCGGCGGAATGTGTGTAGGCTTTCGGCCATCCTGATGTCGGTGGGGAGCTTGTTCCACCATTTGGGAGCCAGGACAGTGAACAGTCGGGATTTCGTTGAGTGATTAGTTCTCCCTCGATGTGAAGGAGCAGCAAGCAGTTTGGCTGATGGAGAGCGAAGTGGGTGGCTTGGGGTATATGGTTTGACCATGTCCTGGATGTAAGCTGGGGCTGATCCAGTCGTGGCCCTGTATGTAAGTACTAGTGTCTTGAAGCAGATGCGGGCAGCAACTGGTAATCAGTGAAGAGAGCGGAGGAGCGGTGTAGTGTGAGAGAACTTGGGGAGGTTGACGACAAGCCGAGCTGCTGCGTTCTGAATGAGCTGCAGGGGTCGGATGGCACAGGCCGGCAAGCCAATCAGGAGGGAGTTGCAGTGGTCTAGACGTGAGACGACTAGAGCCTGAACCAGAACCTGGGCCGCCTTCTGCGTTAGAAGGGGACGTATCCTTCTGATGTTATACAGCATGTATCTACAAGAGCGGGTGGTTGCAGCAATGTTAGCAGTGAAAGAGAGTTGGTCGTCGAGTGTTACACCCAGGTTTCTAGCAGTCTGGGTGGGGACAACCACAGAGTTGTCAATTGTTATAGTCAGGTCTTGGGTTGTTGTTCTGTCATCAATTATCTTTTCATTTACAGCTCTAGTTTTGTAGTGATCTATCTATCATATCCTCCCTTAGCATACCTCTCACACACACAGTTGCACATATAGTGAGAAAGTATTAGTAAACTGATGTTTTTAATTGTTTTGGTTCAACTTCAGCACATTTGATTTGAAATGAAACAACGACTCTGAGGTTAATGTGTTTGACTTGAACTATGAGGTTGTTCATACCCGTATTGGCTGAACAGGCTCGTAGCCCTCTTTAGAGCTGAAACAATGAGTAGATGAATCAATTAGTCAATCAACAGAAAATGAATTGCAATCATTTTGATAATTTGATTGATAATGTCAAACATTTGATGGTTCTGGCTTCTCAAATGTAAGGATTTGCTGTTTTTTCTCTGTTTTATATGACTGTAAATTAAATAGCTTTGGATTTTAAACTGCTGGTGAGACAAAACAAACAACTGAATTATGTCATCTTGAGCTTTGGGAAATTGTGATGGCCATTTTTCTTTAAATCAATTTTCTGCCACAGTGTGACAGGATCCTAAACATAGTAACAAGTCTGCCAAGGAGGTTTTATGGTAAAACAGTGTTTTCTAGTTGATCCCAAACCAACTGATGATGATGTTCTTGACCGCTGAAGAAGACCTGATTAAATACAGAAAACCCCAAAACAAGCAAGAAGTGAAAATGGCTGCAGTTTGGAGCCTGGCATTGCATCACCAAGCAATATACCAAGTGCCTGCTGATATCTGTGTGTCGTAGAATTCAGACAGTCATTGACAGCAAAGGATTTGCAACCAAATATTACATGTGATTGTTTCACTTTTTTTGTCCCAACAAATTGGCGTTAAACAGGGTTGCAAGTCCTCCATGTGGGTGTATAAAAACCCTTAAATAAAGCTAACCCAACGTGCTGGAAAATATGTGTCTGTCGTAATATTATCTTACTGCACTGTATCATCAACATCATCACTCTATTTCTTTGCATTTTTTAGTGGTGACTATATGAATGTGTTTGTCTCATGACAATGAATTTCCTTTGAAATTTCTGTTTCCTTTGTAGCTTGGATTCTGCTCTTTAAAGTAAACATCCTGTCTCAAAATGTGTCTCTGTTGTTTTGTCCGTTCCCTTTAACACATGTGAGTCATATTACTGTACAGTTTGAGCACCATCAGCAGTATGTGTCAGCTTTAATAGCTAACTGACAATCAACGATATAAAGGCAAAATGAGGCAACTTATGAAGAGGCCAATCCTTCACACACACTGCAAAATGATGCACTGTGGCGAAGAGAAAACTTAAAATCATTAAAACTCGAGCCAAACACATGAAAGCTAAATTAGCAAAGAGGAATACAAGTAGAGCCTCAACAACACTGACTCTCAATGAGATATATGCAGCGACACCTACTACGGCCTTATAATGATTTCCATTGACACCAAATATCAATCAGAGGTACCATTACTGTGGCAGTATTGGATTGGATTGCAGTATGGTGTTCCTGCTATTTTGTCCACCTCGAGTACGTCGCCACTCGGTTCATTCGCTTCATTCTTCTGTTCACCAGCCCAGCAAATTGAAATCTATGAAAGTTATTAGACTTCGATCACTTTCTGTTTTTCATTCTGTGTTGCTCTACACTAGATTTCATCATCAGTGCCTGAACCGATCCACACAGGGCATATACACACACACATACATAGAGATACAGACATGCAAGCCTACACACATATTTAAAATGCTGGTGTCAGGGTGCGTCTGGTTTGGTGTTGTGGGGTAAGATACACTCTTTTCTTAAAGTGTAACTCTCGCCATAATGCAACCTAGGGTCTTTTTGTGAATGTACGCGAGTCAAACTTTGGTTTAAAAGCATATTTAGGACGGAAGCGCCCCTTTTAAGATTTACCGTATTCTCGTTTTTCGTGTACTGTGTACACAAACAATGTTGTCAATGCTTACGTTAATGTGTAGAGCCACTGGTGATACTTCGAGCTAAGTTTCATGTTATGTCGAGCCTTCTTAATGTTTTAAAAATAGCTATTTGGAGGCTAGCATAAAAGTACCCCTTAGCACTCCCATTCACAAGGCCATTTGACCAAAAAATGAGAATACGGTCAATCTTAAAAGTGGTGCTTCCCTCCTAATTATGCTTTTAAACGAAAGTTTGACTCGGGTGCATTCACAAAAACACTCTAGCTTGCATTTTGCCGAGAGTTACGCTTTAAGTTTACGAGTAAACATTCCCACTCTTTAATCTCCCTTCAAGCCATGGACTTATTCATAAAAATGCCTCAGCTCAACATGTTGTAGCTACGTTGTTAGTCGTTCTAAGGAGGTCTTGAAAGTAAATGTGTGTGCATGTGTTGTGTGTGGTTAGAGATAACCATGTGCTCAGACACCAACTGTGCAGAGAGATGAGTCAGAACGCAAGCTTTCATGTGTGCCATAGACATACACTCAACACCTTCCTGAGAGGAATCACATATACTACACACAGGCACACACACACACACACACACACACACACACACACACACACACACACACACACACACACACACACACACACACACACTTAAATCTTACGTAAACTGCTACACTGTGATGCTAACACCTGACACAACAATTAAAGGGGATCAGAATGATGATGAGAGGTTGAAGAGAGTAAAAGCTACTTGCAGATGCTGCTTCTCCCAGAGCACACAAGCTGCTGCATGACAAAGTCAGGTCTAAGAGTAGCGTTCAGGGACAACATCCTCAGCAGCCTTTCAACCTTCAAATCACGCAAACACTCAGACATAAGCACATAAACATGCTCGGTTATATATAATAATAATAATAATAATAATAATAATAATAATAATAATATATATATATATATATATATATATATATATATATATATATATATATATATATATATATATATATAAAATCACTTCCATCTACTGGTTAAAAAGCTTATTAAAAACTCTGGCATTGATGTTTTTGTAGCTGTCTGGATTAGAGATTTGAGCAGTACAGAGCCAGCAGTGTGTTCTCTGCCCACTCTGTGTTTTGTACAGTGATGAGTGCTGCAGCCGGCATGATGCTCACTTTGTTTTTAAATTTATTGATGATTCACTAATATTCAGTCTTCAGGCAATTCTGTAAAATGTTAACATTTAACAGCCTAATGTGGCTATATGGCTAAGCCATTCATACTCCAAAGATAAACCTTAGACTTAGAAAAAAATGGTCTAATTTGGAATAAAATGAAACAGCAGTTTTCTTTTCTTTTTTTTTAGAAGGACACATTTTTCCAAGAACAAGACTCTGATGCGTTTTTTTTCACAAAGTCACCAGTACACTAAACAACTTTTTTTCTGAAAGCTTTGTATTTGGTCTGATCTAAATGTCATCTCAATCTCTTCTTCACTCTGTCTTTTACGCTGCAGTTTAAGGCACTGCTGATCAAACCTAGAATGGGTAAACTCAGCCCGATCTGCTGGCGATTTGATTTTGCCCTGCAGGTCAGGCTGGAAACCTGTATATGTTTCTATCCTGCTTCCGTTACAAATTGGTCATCGGGGATCAATCACAAACTGGCTTATCCACCTGCCGCGCTATTGGAGGGGTTTAACACGATGACGATAGAGAAGCGACAGCAAGCAGATTTTTGTTTACATTCAACATGGCGGCCACCGAAGCGCAGCAACCCGTTACCTGGTGCTGCTATCGCTGCTACATCACCCGGATCTTTGGGTTGATTGGTTGAAGGACAATCCAATTGAGTACAGAGTCATTTGAACTATGCCTGATCACGCCTCTTGTTGCAGTCGAAAATACAGAGCAGACTCCCCAGACTAATGTTCAATTTTAAAAGATTGAACTTGGTCTGGGGATAGCAAGACTAGATCAAACCCACTTGTCAGAGACATTAGGAACCTCTAAGTAAAACACATACAGTATAATCAGATCAACATTCATTCCTATCTACAGCTTTGCTTTACATAGATAGGGAAATGCCGGTGTGGCAATTTTGTTAATTGATGCTAATGATGTTTGACTGTATTAAAGACTAGCTAGTAACGTCAATAATCTCACCGCTATTTCTGCTTTTAGAGTTTTCTTTGTGGATTTAGTTGTATCCACCTGCTCAATGCAATGCATTGTTATTGCTTTTTGACATGGACTCCTTTTGATGCCTATTTCATGTCTGCAGGGTGACAAACCACTTGCCCATCTGGGACAAATCATGCTAAACTGAAGGAGATTAAGGAAAATGGCATGCTGCTTCAGAAGCAGTTTTGTATAGGCTGGTAAAAAAATTAGTTACATCTCTGCACAGTGCACCACATTGACCGTACAGCTATCTCATCTAACCTCCTCAAGCAAATAACAAAACATTATTATTGCAAACCTCTAAAATGGCTCAAGGCTAAACTAAATAACTTTGGCTTAGACGATAAATCTGGTTAAATTGTGCGTTGAAAGGAAACGTTGCTATTGCTTTTTGGCTTCAACTGTCAGAGAATATGTTTAGTCTGTATGTGTGTATTGGAGAGCACCACTCCAGGTGAATGATAGGTACATAAAGCTCTGCAGTGAAGCGAATGACAAATGACAATGTGCTTGTTATGAAGAGGAACATGGAGCCAAAAACCTGATATTAACAGCAATGTAAAGTAATGAAATGAATGATACAGAAAAGGAGACGGTACGAGGACAGAAACAATACTAAGAGGCTACAGCCACATTAACAGCTCTGTGAGGCTGTATTCAGGCACAGTAGTGCTTTGAGCTAAATGCTATCAGCAGCCTGCTAACATACTCGCAATGAAAATGCTAATAAGCTATGCTAATACAATGTTTAGAAGGTAAAATGTTTACCATGTTCACCATTTTTTGTATGTCGTGTTACCATGCTATCATTCTCAAATTGCTGATGCTGATGATAATGTCATTACTTAAGTAATTGGCATCTGGTCCACAAACGAAATATTACCTTAAAAATCTAAGGTGATGATGGCGCTAGGTGAAAAATACTCACAATTCATCTTGGGGGCCACATAAATGCGTTTACCAAATGTCATGGCAATCAATCTAACAGTTGTTGAAACCATAAACCAAAAATGTCAACCTCATGTTTGCACTAAAGGTCAGGGTATCACCAAAGTATTTAGGATTTATCGTCTATCATTAACCAAATGTTTTGGCAATCCATCTAGCAGTTGTTGATATTTGTGATATTTCAATTTGGACTGAAGTGGTAAACTGATTAACCGACTGACAGACCGACATTGTCATTCCTAGGGCCAAACTGCTACCTGGCTAAAAACACAAAGTGTGTTCTCTTTGAACAGAGAGGAAGAGAGACAGAAAGACAAACAGACGAACCAATGAAAGATGTCTCTCCCAGGTATCCTCTCCGCCTGAGCACCACCTCCAGGAACTTGTCCTCTTCGTCCACCACGTAGTACTCTTTCTCCAGAGAGATCCAGGCCCAGTCCAGACGGAACTGCTGTCCCTTGAGCTTGTTCCCACCTGGACAAAATACATACGAACATAGTAATTACATTTTGTTACTCCTGATTGTAAACATGTTTTCTCTCATACCTACCTGAATTGACAATGTGGTGCTTCTTAAATCTTCTCACTGTAAAAAGTGTGCACATACTGTCTCTGTGGAACTGCTGTCTGCTGGGGTGGGTATGTGCCTATTTAAATGCCAAATGCTGAGTACAATATTCAGTAAAAAACTGGAAAGGAAAATCTGTGACCCAAGGGGGCAATTGCTGTAAAACTGTAATGAAGAAAAAGTATTTTAATTATTTTCAATCCAAATGTTCCCAACACATCTACTGCAGAATATTTACAGATTCATAAAAAAGAAACCACACAATATTACGCCTTTCTATATCTAACAGTCGATGTTTGCATGTGCTCCACAATAAAATGCAAATGTCCCTTTGTCGAACAGTATTTACTTCTCACTTGTGCATATCATCCTGAGGATTTGATTCATGCTAGCTAATCAGTGTTGTTAAGGAAGGGTTTGCAGAGTAAATGGTAATGTTATTGCTAATAGAACTACTCAATAGCTGCCACTTCAACAGACAGACATGAAGTTGCTGCTTTGTGTGGCTAATTCACCCACCTGCAGGGAAAAAAAGATTGAGTTCTGTGTTAATTAAAGGAAATGGTGGGATAGCATCATTTCCATCATTGAAGTGGAGGTGGGGTCTTTGTCATTTGTTCTGCTTTTGTGTAGTGATAAACAATGGCATTTCTGTGAGTGTTAAATTAAATGTCAGAGAGAAATGCAGAAGTGGAGGACTGTTTGCGCAAACGTAACGCGTAGGCTGTCAGAAAGGAAATCTCAATTAGCTCTATTGATGACAGTTTTAAAACTGCTTGTTCTTTCAACTTATTTCTGCCTTCTAAAATGCTGGAGCAATAAGGCTTTCAAAAGCACAAACAACAGAGCACTTCACCTCCATCATCGTCATAAACAGCAGCAGGGCAGCATATTTGTTAAAACCTCCTTGTGCAAAAAAGGTAGTGCTACTGTGTTACTTATACTGTACTCTGACACTCTGATGACAGAAAACAAAGGAGCATTTTCCTAACCTGATCAATAAAATATCATAAATGGCATCACAAGAAGTGGAGATGATACCCTCCATCTCCACAAATAAGTACGTTTATAGGTTCAGCTCTCTGTTAGAAACAAGGCATGTCGACATGGTGCTAAAACACAGCAGAGGTTTTAGCACTTTCTGTCTTGGCAAACACAGCTACAACATGCTGAGGTGAGGAGACTGCTAATATAAACAGAGCTCATGTATCCTCCAAAAAGCCTGGAGGCCAAGTTCAGGCTTCACTTAGCAGGTGCAAATAAGAAATACATACACCACCGCAACACAAACAATTTTGCAATCCCAACTTTACAGAAACCTTTACTTTAATCCCAGCTCCCTGATAGTAAATGCAGCATAAGCTGCTTGAGATCTTAGTGTGTCTATTTTTGTATGTCTGTGTGTGTCTACCAGTTCTGCGTGACCTCCCACTGAAGGTGAGGAGCTGTGAACAGACAATAATGATCCGAGTCAGAGAGCTTCAGACTGGCTCATTCCTCGAGCCTTCTGGATTAATAAAAGCCCTCTCACATGTGCTGACCATACAAAAAGCAGCTTTGAAATCATCCTCAATAGAACTAAATTCACTTGATATCCTCTTTGAAAGACTTTCCTAACAAAAACTCACCACTTTTTGTGTGAGACAAGTTTTTTTTTTTAACCAGTTAGGAATCATATCTTCTGCACAAAACAGTTCAAGGATCAGGACACTGAGAAATCTGCAGGTAAAAAATGTATGCTACAGTTTTGATGCTGGCTTGTGATGTAGGATCTACTTTACAGCGTAATCACTGACAGCTATTTTATAATCATAAAGTGTTAAAATCAAAAGGCATGTAACCTTATATGGTCAGTACTGTAAGTGAACAAGTGTGCTGCATGTCGTCATGTAAACCATCTCGTTTGGGTCTACATGGTCTGAGACAATATAGATTCAGCTCCTGACTTGGCTAACACAGTTTAGTCTATAGAGTCTCAACTATATGGTCAAGCAAGCTTAATCATTTAGCCTCTTTTAGCTCATTGTTTTGGTTTTATTAGTATTTACTGTATTGTTTAATCTTCCACATAGGTACAATCATTCTTTCAAATGTGCATCAAAACAAGTGCTACTGACCTTCACATACTACAGTATAGGCCTGAGTATCTGCTCTTCATGTCCTACAACTTGAAACCATCTAAAGTCAAGAGACGTTAATGTTAAAATCAAAGTGAAGTTGAAAGATATTTTTGATTTTGCAAAGCAGAATATGTTATCAAATGCTTGATCTGATTCTGACTTGAGTCAAATCAAAGTGATCTGAGAGCACAAGCCTGCCATGCTTGTTCTGTTTAAGTCATCTTACAGTAAGAGCAAATGGAAGTCAGACAGAAAAAAAACTATTACAAAGTAACTAATATATATATATATATATATATATATATATATAATATATATATATTATATAAGATGATAAAGAAATCAGACTGAAATCGTCAGGAAATAAATACATTATACAGTCTGTCCATGGCCACCAATAGGCAATGAATAGAGCACTCATTCTGCAACCTGACCACAGTTTCAAAATTGCCACATTAAATCTTCACATCAGATTCCCTGGAAATGCTTTTTTAAACTCTTTTCCAACACAGACTCACTATTGTTCAATACACATAACTCACATTTAGTTGTAGCACACACACATACTATCATTCACAGGTTGGAGATGTGTAAATATAGTGTTAAAGTGGGTGTGAGTGTTAGTGAAATGTGGGGGCTGGAGGGGGCCTATCCTGTATGCTGGACTGTTGTGCTTTTGATAACAGAGACTGCTGCAGCATGTTCTGCAACAGCCAACACTACTAAAATTACATTTAGATTAGAAACATCACCACCGGATAAATAAATGTAGATTTGTTTCTGACTTTACTGATGTTTGTATGTGTGCGCGTGTGTGAGACTTCACACCCAAAATCAAAGGAAATTTATCACAGTGAGGCGATGCCGTCTGCTGCTAAGTACATTTATTCTGCTGCTGGCGGTGTGGCCCTTCCCTCACTGTTACGTCTCCATCTGCCTTCTGTACTCCTTTGTATACGAGTCCCCAAGTCCCAGTGCAACTGGCAACCAACACACCCGAAAATCTCTCTTACCATGGAAAACTTTTGAGAAACATTGGACTAGGACATAATCACTAAATCTGCTATTTATTCAGTTGCCAACTGACATCACAAAGCATGTAGCATGTGAAGCGCTGCGACAATCTTTCTGCTAAAATAAACTACCAGTAATATTTTTGTAGTAATAGGAGCCCACGCACCATCCATCTGATCAGAGTACCTCTCTACATAAATTGTGATGGTTGACAAAATACATATATCTTACTTCCCATCAGGATGTTTCAATACCATTTAGTTTATCCTGACAGATGTGAAGCAGTCACTGTACAAACGTTGGAGGCTGTGTGCAACTAACGACAAAGACAATCACAAAGATTGTGATGAGTTCTGCACTTGGCTGTGTCTTTCTTTTACTGTGTGTGTGTGTGTGTGTGTGTGTGTGTGTTTGTGTGTGTGTGTGTGTGTGTGTGTGGTTTATGCCAACAAGAAAAGCCATTTGGATGCAAGAGTAAATATAATTGCAAAAGGAATAAAGGCATTATTAAAACATAATATTTGCTCCACTTCTCTCAATCAATCGCTGCACTGGTTGTTAGTGGATACCTGATTTAGCACGTGCATCAAGTGAGCTGATAATCCATAGCGACAATGACAACATCAACACCTATGGCAGTTATGACACAAATGTGTCCTGTTGTTACAGTATTGCCGACCATTCAGTTAATCATAGAGTGGAAGTGTGTGTGTGTGTGTGTGTGTGTGTGTGTGTGTGTGTGTGTGTGTGTGTGTGTGTGTGTGTGTGTGTGTGTGTGTGTGTGTGTGTGTGTGTGTGTGTGTGTGTGTGTGTTGTGTATTCCACCAATTTAGGCTTTGCCCAAGGCAATCAGCATGACAGTGGAAATCACCTGAGGTGTAGTGAGATATTAATAGGCTGACCAGGAATTCATGGCCCTGGGCAAAGACAAGTATTTAAAATGCTGCTCAACTTGAGTGCAAGCTGAAGCCAATGTGTGTGTTAATTTTAGATCAAGTACATTTATACTGTCTGGTCTGCTGCCTTACATGTGTGTGTAGGTATTTCCACTAGTCACTGCATATGATCCATCACTTCACAGGATGTCAAACTGAATAGAAGGACAAATCTGGTGTAGGAGCATTACACACTGTATATGTGATTGTTTGTCTGCGTGGGCCTCTGCCCCCCCCCCCCCCCTCTCCCTCCCTACCAACCTTGAATAGATAAAAGTTGAATAATGTTTCCTCCTTACATTAAATAGCCATCAGGCATGACTTTGCTGCAGAAACATCTTAAGCGACCTTACACGTGAAACCATAAGAAACTGACATCTAGGGCAGAGAAACCTCACTCCTTTGAAGTTCTTGTGATACACTTAATAACTGTGAGGTTTTTCACTGATGTCTACAAAGACAGTCGTATTCGACCCTGGGCATAGCTTAAAGGGAGAAGGCTCTAGGGCCAAAAAATGGTGTATCCTTGAGGTGTATGTGTGCGTCAGCAGTTGTGCATGTGTGTGTACACATAAGCCTGTATCAGCGTGTAAACGCCTACGTGTCTGTGTGTGTGTTGAGTGTCCGATGACTGATTACACCTAAAAGCAATTGTTCTCCAGCAGCATTTTTTTGTGCTCATCACAGAGACAGAACTCCAGCAGCTTATCACTCCAGCTTCAGCAAGACTCCCCATGCCACCACCAATATAATATTTAACAGAGGGATGAGTTTAATGTATCTCAGAATGGTTACTGGCGCCCCTAAGAGCTAACTGTGTCTGAGCACAGAAATGATAAACTAGCTATCTCTGGCTTCTCCTTCCCTCTGCTCTCATTTCTCTCAATTATCTCCTCAGACTCCGTAAAACAAAAGTTAAAGTTTTCCAGAAATGTTCATTTTTACCTCAAATGTTTACTTTTAGATATATGGTTTTTACTTGAGGGTTTTAAAATATAAACAATAAAGCAGAGCTCACAACAGCTCCCCAGTGCTGTGTATTTTTATATTGCAATGTGAACAGAAAAATAAATTGACACTTTGCATTGTTATGGACGTATACCATAATACTGAAGCAGAAAACAAAGACGGTAAGGAAGACTTACAAAGGCCGTAAAACAGAGAATGAAATTTTACGTGAGGTTTCCAACTATTTCATTTTGTGTAGAGAAAATGATACGCCACATCACAAGGAGGCAGGACAGGGTGAAAATTAGATGAAAAAACTAACTTCTAAGATTAAAAAAAAGAGTGAAGTAACTGTGTGGAAAAAAAGGTTACAGAAAAACTAAAGATGAGAAGAGAGAAAATCAGATGCTGATAATTTGGAGCCATTTATTCATATAGTCAGATATGTAATGTACATTTCAGTGGCAAAATAAATGTTAAAAAAGATTCAGCTTTTTGTTTATACTTGAGATTAGAGGGTGTTTGGTCATGCTTGTGTGTTTACACGTCAAGCACGGCTGTCAAGCATAGAGATACAGAATCAAAGATGATTAACATGGTGAAAAATCTCTTCAACGAGTCTCACACTCACATCTCAATGCTCTAATGAGATGCAGATCATAGCAAGCGACATTCACAACTGCAGAATGTGCTGTAATCCTAGAACAGAGAGATCCATCAGCAGCTACGCTGACAGACGAACACGGCAGGCGGGTACAGACAGCAGGAAAAGACAGCGAGGGTGCGACAGTAAAACCAAATCCTGATGCCTGAGACAGAGTCGACACTGCACAATAAACCACAGCATACTTTGAGATTAAACTCGGCGAGACAGGAGGGCAAAATATAAAGACTGAACCTTGAGAGGAAAAGAGGACATTGATAGGCGGTGAGAAAAACAGAAATTACACTAAAAAACTAAATATATGTGGTGCTGAGTGGAGTAAAAGAATGGAAAATGAATAAAACACATCCAACAAGATCTAAGACTGATAGAGTGAGAATGGAGAGATGAAGAGGATGAAGATAGGAGAGTTAGGCCCTTGGAGAAGCAGACAGATAAAGTGAATCCTCTCATAAAGCCAGGGGACTTGTTAGTGTGTGTGTGTGTGTGTGTGTGTGTGTGTGTGTGTGTGTGTGTGTGTGTGTGTGTGTGTGTGTGTGTGTGTGTGTGTGTGTGTGTGTGTGTGTGTGTGTGTGTGTGTATGTGTGTGCTGCATGCTGATGTATTACCTTACAATTCTGTCCTGATCAGTAAACTTTGCTCAACAGGTTGACAACAAAAACAAAGGTCAAGGGATTACCCTCCATTTGTGACCATAGTGACAGTCAGATTAAGCCTGTAATTGTTAGCTTTTTTAGTTTTTTTCACATCACCTTCTCAAAGCAGGTGATATGTATTATAAGAGGATTGGGAAAAGACATAGTACAATATACATACAACTATAATACAACTTTGGAATGAATTGCAGACAGCTTTTTCAATTCTAAAACTGGATTGTCCCATTTACATTCAGTGTTCATTGGTGACCTCAAACTTCTGAGCCAAGACATAATCAAATCATGTCATTGTACTATTTTAAAAGTTATTATAGAAGCAGTTTAAAATCAATTCATTTCTTTTTTATCCATTAGAAAAAAAGTATGCATGCTTATAAATAATTTGCTAAGGCTTATCATTTAACAGATAGAGGCAACAGGAGGAGGTCATTTCATCTGAAGTGTTGGCCTTTTATGAAAAGAAAATGGCCTTTTGAAGAGAGGAGAAATGTTGCACCACAGATCCACAACCACAGATCCACAACCAATCACATGCACACACAAAACAATGAAGCACTGGTGCCCTTGCAGTGTAGTCTGCAGTGATAATTAGTCTTCTAACACTAACATGGTGAAGTCGCACACAAAGTATTTTGTGTATATTCAAGAGATATTTGCGAAGGTCACCAAATGCTTGTAATGTGCATTGTGTGCAGTGTAATGTGAATAAAAGCTGCAGTGGCTGTTCTAAGGGGATATATTGTAACGCTATATAAAGCCGTGGTATGTTGTGGATGCTGATGTGCAAGGAGGGGTGAGAGGATGGGTTGAAAAGATTCTATTGTAACAATCAACCTCGTTTGCAGCGGGAGGAGAACCGTACAGAAAGAAAACGAGATGAGCAATGAGCATGAGGTCGAGACAAAACATGCTAGTCTTATTCAGTCGGTACTTCCTTCTCAGAAAAGATCCTACATCTTTTGCATTGTAACTACATGAAAATGACAAATCGTGTCTATGATATAATGTATTTTTTATAGTAGCAGGGTAATTGCTGTCAGATAAAAAATGCAAATTCACCCATATTACAAAACAAAACCTAAGTTCTTCCATGTTCCCTCAGTGGTATCTAGCCATCCAGAGAGCTTTGGTTTTTGATATCTCAGATATCTCAAAACCTAGACAAATAAAACCAAAACTACAGTATCTGCACTACTAGAGTTGTAAAAATGTGCGTTTTGTCATTTCAATGAACTGAACAATTAAGTAGAACCAAACAAGTAGTTCATTAATTGATAAGTCAACTGACTGAAATGAATGGCAACTATTGATTGAGAATTGATTAATAAGCATAAATAAGTTTCAAGCAAAAATACAAAGTCTCCTGTTCCAGCTTCTCAAATCTGAAGATTTGTTCTATTTATGTGATAGTAAACAGAATATATGTGAGTTTGCAAAAAAATAAGACAAAATGATGAATCAATCGAGACAATAATTGGCAGACCAACCAATAGTGAAAATCATCATTAGTTGCAGAGTATTTTGTAATGATTTTGTTTTCATAATTTTCAAATTTGCCTCATTATAATTTGTGTTGTTTTTTTCTGCTGAACCACTGTCATCTGAACATCCCATGGCCAAAGAGAAGCCTGGGAAACAAGCCATGTTGCCGCCCATTACAGTTAACTATAGTGATCCCCCGGTCTTAACCTACGACAGAAGGTGCTTCCTGCTACTCTTTCCCTGTAGATGAGCCTGTAATAGGGCCCCGTAATCACCAGTGGCTGCCTCGGGGCTCTGCCCAGCTCAAACGCCCAGGGCTCTCATTACCCACAATGCTGCCTGGGCTCTTAAATATCAAAAACCTCTTTGTGCTAGAGGCTGTACTGCCCCTTAGCCTACGGCAACCCCTCTGTGCTCTGCTGTGCATGCATGTGTGGGATAATTTGCATGTGTGTACCAGCGCACATCTGGATTAGTGTTTTAACACATTTTTATATACATAGGTGTGCCTGCTTAAATGAATGTAATGTTATATATAATGCTCACCTTCTGTCAAATAGAGGCGTGTAGACATTTTTGGGGGGATGACACTGAGAAGGATGCTTTGCTTTACCGTGAATGCCATCTGCTGCTGTGATTCACTGTAGTGCTGCCTTTTAACAGTATGTTAATATTGTGTTTTTGTTTTCCTTTTCAAATCCCATATCCAGAATCAGTTTGCAGTAACACCAACTCTCCTTAGAGGGAAGGATACATTTACTGTATTTAAACAAGGATTGCAGATGGGTGAAGAAAATGGGTGATATATGTCTAATTTAGTCATTTTCACACAAAGAAAGTAGGTGAACATTTGCACACAAACAATAAGGTTGCGATGGAGTAAAATGTATTAACAACTCAATTATTTAAAAAATAGAAAAGGAAAAGAGAGTAGAAGCCAATTACAAATAAGCCTGTGTATGTTTTGGTATTTGTAACATGTCACACTTGTTGGTGCCGCTTCCGCTCTTGTATATGATTTGTTCTTAGGAGACCACAGGTATGCTGTACATACCCCAATAATTGCTGATTTCAGAAAAAGGCAGCCACCTCTTAAGCTCTTCTTCACTCGCAGACATTTCCTACTTGAGACTCCCAGTCGCTGATCGCTTAATTAGCGGCTGCCTTAGTAAATGGACTCTAACTCCACATAGAACGGAATGTAAAGAGGCAGTTTCATGGGCATAATGTAGGAAGTGAATGATGGTCATAATGCAAATAAATAAATAACAAAACAAAAACAAATAAATCATAACACAGAAGACTTTACAAATAGAAATTTCCTCAAACTGAAAGTGCTCTTTGCTCTATGTATGAGAACTGTTCTAACCCTCTGGAACAGTTCAAATACTGACATTTAGCACAGTTTAGACCAACTCAGGACTTCTTTATTTTGATCTACACTATGTAGATTGTATTTTAAATACATGTTTTAAGATTGTATCTTTGCTGACAGAAAGTCCTGAGAAATCTGCCTTGCATCAAGATAGAATGCAAGGCAGTAATACTACTTGACATATCCTGCAGTCATATTCACAAATTACACAGACAGTCCCATTTAATCTTGAAACTGTGAAAGTGATGTGCGTTAATCGCAGCACCTCAAAAACGACTTTCCTATCTTTGATGAACCTGTCAGCCTCATCAGTTCACCAGTAAGTTAATAAGATGTAGCATCATGTGTAGCATACCGTTACAGACAAAGGGCCTCTGTCAGCCTACGCAGATTTGTCAGAGTGATTTTCTGACCCACAACTGCACTGCTGCTCTGAATGGCAGATCACTTTAAAGGCAAATCCTGAACCAAATGAAGTCAGTGCACATATCAGTCGCCTTTATGCATCTGAAGCTGACAAAAAAAGGCTTCCATTTAGCCCAGTGATTGTAAATGAAAACAACAGAATAATTAAAAATATTCTTTACTGAGCTGTTTCTTCCAGAAAAAAATTACAAAATCAATCTCTTCATGAGCTACAATATGATGCAAGTGTGATTCTCTAAACCTTGACAACTGCTGTAGAGTTACAGATTCACCAAGAAATGGGTCCAAAGGTAAGGGAGACCATACCATACCCACAACATGACAGGTTTGATGACCTGAGGAAATTTGTATCTATCAACATTTTGTTGAAATGTCATTTGGCAACCCATTCAGGACCTTTCTAAACAGTCTCTGTGCAGAAAAACTGAAATGCTAATATAAAAATAAAAATGTAAAAACGTACCATAATCCTTCACGGAGAAATGGAAGAGATCACTTGTAGCATTTTCTTCATTCCGTAACACATAGCAGATGTTCAGGTCATCGATATCAGCTGTAACAGAAGAGTAACTTGTCAGGTGATAAAACAGGCATAAAAATCAGGGCTGCAGGAAGCACAAGAAAAATTATTTTGTGCAAATATGGTAAATCCCTATCAACAACAAAACCAACAAACAAAAACTCAAAATGATAAACAAACAACAACAAATGTTTCGATGTCATTACCAACATGCAAAGTAAGGCCAGTATATTCTGGATTTCAAAATGAAAAGTTTAACCTTGCCCCAACTTAAATCAAGGTGATGGCTAAATTATAAATTGTTTATCGAAGAGATTTGTCCTTGTCATGATTAAAAATACATATTTATGAAACAATTAGCATTTTAAGACGATAAAAACCTTCATGTGAAGTTTCACGCTGGCTACACAGAAATAGCCTCAAACACACTTTGAAGTTTTATTAATGCTTTATGACTCGTTCAAACACTCTCTCTGTCGAATAATTGCTCAAAGATGGAAGCTGTCCTGCTTCAGCACCATATCAGCTACAGTAACAGCAGGTCTCTAGTATCACACAGATTTTATTCCTTATCAGCACTCAGCATGAACAATTTTCCACCAGAGAAAGCATTCTGAAAGTCACGCATCCGTAATCCAGGACGATAAGGCCGCAACCTCAAATCCAAGACAGCTCAAGCTAAACCAACAGAAAACACTTAAATCCTGAACCTGCCAGCTTTCTGTGTCAACAGCCCCGAAAACCAGGTGACAGTGGATATTTTAATGACAGATGAGGGTAAGAATGTTAAAAGCAGGATTGCAGCGGGTTCATACACTTCAACAGCTGTTTTCCTACCTATTCTGAATTACAGGGTGCCCTTTTCCCCAACCATTCTACAGAAACATCTATTACAGTGCAGAAAAACCATCAAGACTGTGAAAGGGCTTGGCCTCCGTGAACCACCTCCTTCAATAATAGATTTCAGAGGAAGGAGGTTCATAAAAGTATGAACCCCTGACTCCTGGCTGGGATTAAAAAGAACAAAACCATCTTACATTTGTACATTAGAAATACATTTCTTTAAGAGCATTGTTTCAAATGAATGTTCCTCTTTTCACATTTCACGCGAGTATTAATCTGATCGCACAGGAGAAGCGGCAGGAAAAGGTTCTTTTCTGTGTTAAGAAGTGTTGTAACGCAGCCTTGAACCCGAGGACCTTGCAAATGTAAAGTCAACACTGTGAACCGGGGGCACATTGTTCATCAAATATTTAAAGAGAAAGCCTCATGGGATGTGCCCTGGAAATAGGACGAGTAAATAAAGAGCGAGGGATTGTCTCTTTCACCTGACTGATTCCTCTGACGTGCCTGTTTGCTCTCTCTCACTCACTCTCTCACGCCCCTTGCCTCATTCTTTATTTCTCTCATGCCACCTACACCTCCCCCTCGTCCCCTTTCCTCCTGGCTCTTTTGCACTCTCTTCCACTTTACTTGCTCTCTCTGCCCCTCTTCTGCTCCTTTGCCTCTCTTTCTCGCCGCACTCTTGTCTCATCTGTGCCCTTTATACCTCAAAGACTGCAGCCGCTCAGTGGTTGCCATAATTGTCCATCTCCTGCAGACTGAAGAGGTTTTTTTACTCTGTTCTCCCCCTGTGGCACACGCAGTGAATTTTCTTACTTGTTTGTATAATTGCCTCAGCATGACATGAAATACTGCATTGTTTGCACCGCTTTAAACCTCAATCAGGGGCATTGTTGTCTTGATTCTGTCTGCATTATCAATAAACAGACACATGCAGAAATGTTTAATAATTCATAGTGCAGGTGGCATATTTCCCTCTGAATGTTGGTGCTTTATAGAAATATATTTTGTTGAGAGGTTTCTGAATTAATTTTTAAGATGCACAAATTGCTATAAATTATTACAAATTTGAACCGACCGGGTCAAACCATGAGGATGTGCCGCAAACTCAAATGCCATCCTGTCACTAAAGGATGTGCTCTGACCTTTTCACATGATCCTCTACTTCTGTCCTGCTTCATTTAACAAACCACTGATGAGAACATCAGATGTGAACATTTCCCCGGAGATGCAGAAATAATAAATTATTCATCCCGAACCGTCTACAAGACATTTGCGTGAAACATCAGCCTCTAACTTTGGTCTGCTAATTATGATTTGATGAGGAAGGCACATCTAATTATGACTCCATAAATTAAAATCTTTAGTAGGCAGTGTGAAACACTAATCAAAACTTACAGATTTGCAGGGATTTTTAACTTTAACATGTTTTTCTCTGAAGTTTAGTATCACATGATGAGTATCATATCACACTTTAGAGGATTATAATTATTTGATTACAAATAATTATGATTAAAACCAGTTCCATTTGCCAAATAAGCATAGTTATGACATAACCATTTTTTGTAACACTTTATAATAACTACACACTATGAAGTATTCGTTAAGTATCAGTAAATACTTAATTTATCATTTATAAAGTATTGTATACTATATACATGTTTTACTCTGTAAACAGTTAATAAGCTCATCGATAATGTGGTTAATGATTTTTTTTTCACCATTTCTAAATTAAGTATTACATCAATTACAAACAAGGTATTTAGGAGTTGTCAATAGTTCACAAGATCATTAAGAAAGTGTAAGTAAATAATTACCAAACAATTTATTGTACATTTATGCATGTATTTACACATATAATGATTTAGACATGCACTAATTGCCGGTTAGTGTGTTAATGTATGTTTTATAAACATGTATTAATACTGCAAATTTAATATTATGTATATATGTATATATAAATGATGAATTAAGTATTTACTGATACTTAACTAATGCTTCATAGTGTGTAGTCATTATAAAGTGTTACCCAATTGGGAAAGATGTTTGAATGAGGAAAGGCATCAGATTGACATAATGTAATGTAATTTTGCTAAGTAATAATAATTTGTAATATTTCTTGTTATTTTAATAAGTGGAATAACCTAAGATTATTTTGTTTACAGGAACTGGCAGTTTTTTTTTTAAATCCCATCACTCAACCACTGCACAGTACTTAACAAAATTGTTGTCATTTGATTATGCCACCCACATGCAATATTCATGCAAAGGTCATACATTAGAATAGTGAAGGGTGTTTGTTTACCTTGACTAAATGTGTTGATGGACTTGTTTCCTTCTCCCAGGTTAACGATGTAGCCGTGTTTGGGCTGCGTGGTGACGTGGAACACCAGGGAGGCTGGGGTGCTGTCGCTGTCCTCTGCTCTCAGCACTTTGGAGCTGATGGGGAACCCCAGGTGACCTGTGGCCAAGATCTTCAAAGCAGGGGCACCTTTATTCACCACAATCTGGGGGACGCCGTTGTCGATCGCCACAATGGTGATCTTCATGGTTTGAGGGCGCCAAGTCTCAAACACAGTGTCGGGGAAGACGTAAAAGTCAGTGTGCGTGCCATCGGTGACTGTAAAGGAGAAGGAGTCCTCTAATGATTCAGTTCCGTCGTGTTTGTAGCTGATGAGGTTTTCATTGAGGTCTTGTTTGGTGAAGCTGGTGACGGGCGCAGACTGGTTGTAGAGGAGTTTACCATGAATAGGCAGCTGGGTGACAGTGAATTTTAGCAGCTTTTCAGCCGTGTCCTGGTCCTCAGCGGTGAGCTCAAATGGTGTAATCAGCTTAATCTGCCCTTCTGTGACAACTAAATTATTTACAGTAACAACAGGTTTCTTATTATCAACATCCACAATAGAGACTCTGAATGTTCTGAATATAGGATTATAGCCGTCAGTGACTTCAAACTCAAAACTGTCCATTTTCACCTCATCGTCGGAGGTGTGGATGTAGTAAATCTTACTGCCCGCCAGCTGGAGCTGAGTAAAAGACACAATGGGCATCCCGGGAGTATCTGTACACTCCAGGTGGCCTCTGATGGGGGCCCTTGTGATGGTGAATACTAAATTCTCATCAGGGCTGTTGAGGTCAGTGGTGCTGAGAAGATCTGTGGTCAAAGTCACTCTGCCACCTTCTCTCAGAGACACACCTTTACTGACCACATCAGGGAACACCATGTCAATACTGCCCACAGTGATGTAGAAGTAACGATCAATTAGTGGGTTCATTCCATCTGTGACATCAAATTTAATCAAGTCTCGGATGCCCTCCTGTCCGCTGTGTGTGTAAAGTATAAGCCCTGCGTCGATTTCAGCTTGTGTGAAATTCATGCCGAGCGTGATGTTCTCCAGAGAACCAGATGAGATTTTCCTCTGCAGGAGACCCTGACCAGGCCCGAACCGGATGATATATGTGAGCGTACTGTCATCTGAATCTAAATCTGTTGCTTTGAGCACTTTGTTGTTAATCTCTTTGGTCTCCCCAATTTCCACCTCCAGGCCGTCATTGATGAGCATTCTGGGGGTCTCGTCATCCACAGCAATGATCACAACCATGGCTGTTTTCTGCACAGAGTACTTTCCATCAGTCAGAGTGACATCAAAGCTGTCCTCTGTTGTCTCTGAGTCATCATGCTCATAAATAATACTTGATGCCTCCCGAATCTGCTCTAAAGTGAAATTAGTCACTAAAAATGAGCCTGTTGATAGCTGGTTTAAAATGGCACCATTTTTGGGAGGTTTGGAAATGATGAACATCAGCTCCTCAGGTGGAATATCGGTATCGGCCCCGTTCAGAATCGGAGTGTCGATGACGATATTCATCCCCTCCATCACAACTATCTCTCTCAAATAAATCTCTGGCATTTCATCATTAGCTGGGATGATGACAATTGGGAAGAAATGGTTCTCTGAGAAATTGATCCCATCAGAGCACCTAAATGTGAACCTGTCTTCCACTGGCTCTACCCCTTTGTGAATGCTCTGCACATAGTAGATATTCCCCTCCCTGATGTCTCTGATGGTAAAAGCACTGATAGCTGTCCCTGACCTGGACTTTTCTGAGCCTGGGGCGGGTGATATATTTTCCACATAGCCGGCAGTGGGCTGAACAATGATGGTGCAAAGGATATCATCCGTTGGAGTGTCATTATCATCAGCATTTAAGTGCTGAGGGCCGATGGCGTATTTCTCCCCTTCAATGACACTGAATTGAATCCCAACTCCGACTTCAGGGGCCTGGCTGTCAACAGGAAGGATAGTGACTCGAACATGGACTCCGTTGACCTTATTGCCACCCACTGTCCAATCATCGGACATGTCTGTGAGAGTCAAATTGAAGCCATCCTGCTGAGAGGAGAGACCTATCTCACCACCAGTGTGTGCATACACAACTACACCATTAATAATATCAGCCTGTGTAAACCGAGTGGCAGGCACTCCTTTAACCAATATTTCACCCATAACTGGAGGATCTTCCACAATAAAAGTCAGCTGGAGGTCATCTGTGTCATCATCATGGCCTTGAATGACATTAGTTGTGATTTCTGTGGCTCCATTTTCCAGTACATCCATATGAGAGCCGATTGTTCCCAGAGGCAGGTTGACTGTTGGAGTTTCATCATCAACAGGCTTTACATTAACTTTGACCGTCACGGTTACAACATGAAACCCATCACTGACATCCAGCTGAAATTCATCGCTCATCGTCTCCTCCCCACCATGTATATATGATATCTTCCCTTCTGAGATATCCTCAAGTCTGAAAATCCCTTTTTTCTCTAGATCAGTGAATGCAAACTGGACCTGGCCATGTTTAGGGGGCTGGCTTAGAGTAAAGATAATCTGTTTGCTATCCGTGTCGAGGTCAGTGGTGTCTAGCTCCGCAATACTGATGATGTGCATACCACGTTCAAACACAGTAAAGCCTGTGTTTGTAATCTCAGGGGGTTTGTTGTTGACAGGCTGGAGGTAGATAGTGAAAGCTCCTTCTACGTTGTTCCCAGCCGTGTCTTCAACAGTGTAACGAAACTGCACGACGTGGGCTGTTATTCCAAGCTCAACATCCGGGGGGCCGTAGGAGATCTTATGGTGGTTAATTTGAGCTTGTGTGAACTCAGTGACTTCAGTGTCGGGGCTGTCTGTCAGAACCAAAGAACCAAACACAACTGGGTTATTTTCATCTGTATCTATCGGGGGCTGGATAACTGTGTATTTGAGGTCTCGATCCTCAGAGTCCAAATCAGTGTAGCGCAGAACTTCTTTGCTAAAATGAGTGAGCTTGTACTCCTGAACAGTCATCTGCAGTGTGGTGCCAGGGAAAAGCTCAGGGGGTACGTCATCTATGGGTAAAACACGAATTATAAATACACTCTCTCCTGACTCATTAGGGGGGTCATTGTCATCCTGGACTGTAAACACAAACTGATCCATGACGGTATCTGTGTTGTGAGGGCCTGTATGCTTGTAACACAACTTCCCATCAGTGATATCTTTCTGAAGCCACTCAGTCACTTCCTTCTCATACACTTCATCCTCAGCGTTGAACTTCCAAGAGGAGGGGTCCTCTGGAGCATCTGACTGCCTTAAGAGCACTGTGCCAATAGTTGAAAATGGAGGGACAATGGTGAATTTAATAGTTGAGTCCTCAGAGTCGATATCAGCAGCGCTGAGCATGAGAGGAGAAATAGGCATCATCTGGTTTTTGAACAGCACCAGGCCGGTGTTGGCATTTATAATCGGTGGCTCGTCATCAGTGGGAACGATTGTGATGGGAAAAAGGAATTCTACTTCGTTTTTTCCATCCGACATCTTGAAGACAATGTTGTCGCTGTATGTGTCGCTCCCATCATGCTGGTACACAACCAACCCTGTTGTAAGGTCAGCAGGTGTGAAGAGTTTCCTGTGAGAGCCCAGCACCATGAGGTCCCCGTGGCGCAGCCCATCCACCACTGTGATGGTGACAGTGTCCAGGTTGTCTTCATCGCTGATCTCCAAGTTGTGGGCACTAAAGAGAGGCCTAGACTGCCCCTCGTACAGCAGCTGACCCGTGTTACGCGTTACGACAGGGGCCAAAGAGTTCATCGGCTTCACAACTATCATAAAAGCGAAGGGGTCTGAGACAGCCCCATCTGTGTCCACCACTTCAAACTCAAGCTGGAAAATCCTCTCAGTGTCTGAATCAAGGGAGGGGGGCTTGTAAGCTATTTTCAGATCATGCAAGTCTCTCTGGTAGAAAGACGTGATGGGGAGGTTTCTGTCATCGGTGCTGACTATGTAGCCCTCCTCATAAGATAAAGGAGAGGTGATGTTGAAAATAAGCTCATCTGGTTCTGACTCTGCATCTTCAGCGGCGAGCATATCAGGGGTGAGGGCGGTCATGACAAACTGGCTGATCTCCATCATCATCATTGACACAAAGCTGGGTTTGGGGGGAGTGTTTTCTTCTCCCTCTTTGATGCGAATCATAAGATGGAAATACTCCTGTTTCACTAGGTTGCCCTCCTTATCATGCAGCTCCACAACCATGGGAACATAGTCCCTGTTGGGAGACTTGCGGTCAAACGTGTGCTCATAGCGGATGTCAGCTTGTGTGAATTCATCACAGTCCATCATTTTAGAAAGTTTTCCCCCATCATTGAGTCTTCCATATCTCGGCAGTGCGCTGCTGCTAGACAGGGATGCAACCTCACATTTATGAGAGACTCTGTCATAAGTGAACTCTAAAATCTTCTTATTAATGGGGTCACTGATCGCTTTGAGCTTATCAACAGTGAGAGGCATGTTTTTGGTGAGTAACTCTAGCTGCGTAAAAACTACTTCAACCTCCATCATAAACGGGATAATAACGGTTTCGGTTTGCGCATCATACCTGAGCTGCAGCCTCACTCTGTCTTTAGCCGGACTTCTCGACCCGTAGTGGAAGTATGTCACATCATTGGGACCGAAATCACACGGAAACTTTTTGGGAGAGAGATGCCCCGGTCTCTGCGAGAGCGGATCATTATCCAGGACTGTGATGCTGCACCGGTCCCCCGGCTGCGTCTGAATCACCAAATCATTGATGGGATCGATGAAGACAGATCTCCCGAAAGGCACGCGTATTCCGTTGTTGGCAACCAAGATTGCATCTTCTGACAGTTCAGATCTCAGCGCGTAAAATAATCCAGAGCTGTCGGGCAGCGCGAAAACAATACCTGTGACTGAAAAACACAGGAGAAGTCTATTGAACAACATCGTCGCGACGGATGTGATCCAAACCAACCGAAAACAGTCGCTTTGCCAAAATGATGTTGAAAAACAATCCGGTATTTTTTAGTCGAAAAGGTCAAAATCCCCAAAGTGTTGGGAGTCCGCTGGATGCCTACACGGTGACTCGCGTGCATCTACCCGTCCGGACCCTCGACATAGTCAGCGAGAACAGCGCGCAGGAGTTTTAACTTCAGACACTTGAGAGCCTGCGTAAAAGTGCTGCCGCCCATCTCTGCACATATTGGAGGATTTTGAGGGCTTGCTACCTTAGCCTTGTCGCCAATAGGCAGAACAGCTGACATTCACGGGGGGGGTGTGGCGGGGGGCTGAATTACACATATTCCAGATTCTTACATATAGCGCAATTACTGAATTTCTCCTGCCAGGATCATTGCAAGACAAACAAATGATGTTTAAAGCTGATATTGCCTTGAAGGAAAATAGCATATTTAAGTATTGCTCATGAATACTCATAACACAGATCATATAATCATGTCATTTGTGAAAATTCAGATACACACATGTAAATGTCAAAATTATAACCCAGGGGGCTGCAAATAATGTCAATGTTTGCCATGCTATGTCAGAAAGAGAAAGTTCAATAACTTTGTTATGTTGCATTGATGATAGAGGCACATTTAACTTACTAAAGGGTTGAAACCTCAGAACGCTTACCTGTAAATAACTGGATAGAAGTAAAAGACTGGGTCATTTAGTTCTTATTTAAGCATGCATTTATTCATTCATCCATTAATTTATTTTGCTGTTTAATTTGTGGTGAAAAAAGAGTTGAATGTGGGCCTCTGAAACGTGTTGACCTTCCCTTAAGCAAGAAAAAGACACTGGGGATTAAAAATGCTGCAAACTGTTTCTTAAGACTGGTGAAAATCTATCGTGCTAGACCTTGGTGGTCTCAGGGGGAATTTGTACAGCAAGTTGGAACATATGTCAAGGCAAAGTCATGAGAGAGTACACCCACTTCTCTCGCCTTGCTCTGTAAACTAGATTTGTGATCTGATAAATTCTCTGACATTACACTTTTCTTAGTTATTAGCAGTTAGCATTCATGGAGAGAGATCTGCAGTGGCTTCGGCAACTGTTGTGGTCAAATAAAAAACATGGCTGCCATTAATCAAATAAAAATCAGTCAGAAGTGTGTGCAAACATTTGAACAATTACTTTGAAACATGGTATACCTTTCAAGAACGTACATGAATTCATCAAAGAGGGGCCAAGCACTAACACCATTACGAAATACAAATTCATACAGTCCCGAAAGATTCAATTGAAGGACATTTCTATCGCCATGGAACTATTTATACATTTCCAACATGAATAGCCTATTTGAAAAGTGCCAAGCTGTTGTTACAGTACAAATCTGACAGCCTTGGGTCTTTAAAATCCCCAGGCTGGAACCTTAGAAGTACTATTGTAACTGCATTTTGTTCTGACTCACCACCACCCACATTTAAAATGCTAGGTGATTAGAGGGTGTCTAGTGCCTTGTTATTTCAAAGTATGTGGCTATTCCAGCTGTCATACTTTTTATATGTGCCAGAACATTCTTCTTGTGACTTAACATGAGATAAACCATTCACATTCTGTACATGCATGTTAGATTAGAACTGTGAGAAGTGAGAACATTTCGACAGACTAAATATATACTATACTGGACACTGAAGTCTGATGAGAGACAGAGGGAGTGATGAGGAACAAGGGAGGGATGTAATGATCATTATTAAGTCAACACAATTAGAGACTAGTAATCATTTTCACCTGGAACTTTAAGCTGCAACGTTTGTTTCCCACACAATTATTTTCCATAGAAAAACATAAAAAGGAGTCCATAGCATGATGAGCACCTGTTTATTCCAATTATGTTGATGTGTATTTCTGTTCCCATCTGACTAATTAGCACTCAAACTCTGGCTCACCCCTGCCCCCCATCTCTATAACCCACCATGCACACTGAAACTTTTGGAAAGTCCAGCCTCAGATTCATGACATATTCACACGATACTGGATGTGGGGTTCCTTTTGCACAGCAGCTGCTCCGCTGTGATAAGGCCACACATGGAGATTCTGGGGTTTGAGCTTACATGGGAATGATGAAGAACTGTCAAGTAATGAGGCAGTGTGAGGGTTAGGTACCCATCAGATTGTTGCATTTGCATAACATCTTGGCGTGCATGCCTCAAATGACAAAAACATTCCATTCTTATCATAAAAGCTAATTTATTTCAATATCAATAGACATTTTGTGATGAGCTGGACACACTTTCATAATTACAAGCCGAATGAATATTCACCATTGTTATTCAGCAGCAGGAACACACCACATATTTGTGACATTCTTATTGTGAAATAGCATTATTGTTGTTTGGCCTGTGAATGTATGAAACAGGTTTTGTAATGCTTTTGTCTAGTTGCCAAGCCACCAAAAAGTCCCAAAATAACTGCTACTAAAACAATGTGAGCGCCCTAAAAAGTGACTGTACTCCACTGAGAAAATTGGGTTTGTTTGTAGACACCACCCACACACAACTCTGCCCCAACAGAATCAAGAAGTAGCAGCTTTAATCTCCGATGTTGTGACAAAGCTGAGTGTGAGAGAGGAAGGATATTCTTTCTGGGGACATTTTCTGCTTCTGATTTGTCTTTTACTTCACAATATGCTTCTGCAGACTTATGTCCAGTAGGGTCCATGCACACAATCAGTTTATTGTCCAAGGAGAAGCTCCAGGTTTTGCATCTTCATTGCAATGGGTTTTATTGCTTTAGGAGAAGATCACTCTTGGTTCACACTTTTTTAAATAAAAGACCCATAACTCAAATGAATAATGTACATTATGTGAAATTATTCATAACGTGAGATGGTGTTGGAATAAAGGCACAGAAAGGAATTCCCCGTACATACACATGCAATTTTGGGGGTTTCTTGTGCTTGTCTATTTCCATTTTTATGCTACTTTATAATTCTATATTACTACCTTTCAGATGGAAATAACACATGTTTACTCACCATATTGTCACTATTGCTCTTGCTCATAGCATCATCATTTATTAGTTTTTTTTCTGATTTGCTAAAACACTAAACCCCATTCTCTGAACCAAATGCTCAGTGGCCTAAACCCGTGTCGAGTCAATCACTCTTCTTGCCAAGCTCTGAACACATTCTCACTCGCTAAAACAAATGCCACACTGTGACGCACTTGTGTTGTAAAATGGTTAACACAGGCAGCAAAAGTTAAACAGTACTACAACACAGTTGTCATCATTTATTATTTAGTTGATCAAACCAATTGTAGAGAATATAAGCCAGTTCAGAGTGAACAGGTTGCACTGGAGCATTGAATGTTGATGTCTGATTTTGCGATTTCACAATATTTTTTAGTGTACTGTCATGTGCTTTGATGTAATTTAGTTCTTTGTTCTTTGGCCTTTTCCAGTTGGATTACTGTATTGTTCCTATAAGTGCCTAATTCTATAAACAGACATTTACGTGTAATATTGTATTACTTGCACTACTTGTAGTGTACAAGATATTCACTGTACAAGTTGTGATATACTTTTTGTTTTCATTACAAAATGTGTTTACTGTATAAAGTAAAAAATGTTTCTTTAACCTCATGCCCTGGACACTGGGTTCTTGAATTTTTGAGGTGATTCCTGTAGTGTTTAGTTATTGACTGGCTGTGTGTGTGTGTGTGTGTGTGTGTGTGTGTGTGTGTGTGTGTGTGTGCGTGCGTGCGTGCGTGCGTGCGTGCGTGCGTGCGTGTGTGTGTGTGTGTGTGTGATCTGAAAGCATTGTTTGATTTTGCCAGCAGAGTCAGGTGTTTTGTAAATATTGTTTGGTTTTGTGTTTACAGTTTTGAGAATATAGGTGAGGGTTTGAAGAAATGTGTCTTAGCAATCGAGAAAAACTGTAAAGAAAACTAACGTTTCGGTCCCACTGGTACTCTTGGTGAAGCTCCAGAGGTCCAGAGGTCCAGAGGTCCAGAGGTCCTTTGCCATATTTTAACAGCTTTAGTCATTTTGCATATTACATTTGATCAGTCTAAAATATAATGTATTATTAAAACTACTCACCAATATAAAGTAGTTATAATTAGCGTCTACTTGACCAGCTATTAAAATGCAGTTTACATATTAATGCATCATGAATAATAATCCAATAGAGCAATATGACTCTCTAAAATGGGTCATTCTGCATAATGAGTATACTTTCATACTTTTATAAATTATTTGTACATTGTGCTATGAGTACTTCTACTTAAGAAAAAGTATCTGAATGCTTCTTCCAGCACTTCCTCCTGTATATACATCACACAGCTGTTTACTCTCATGCTTTCAACACTCAACATCAATGAAAGGAGCTGGCCTCCTGTCACTCTCCGCTCTGTCCTCACTATCTCCATAACCTGTTGCTTCTTGAGGAAACTCACACATAAAAGCATTAGGTCGACATGCAAAACCACTGATTTTACCTCACTGCAGAACCAACCTGCAATTACTTTTTGTCTGGGTCAGCTGAAAGTGTAATGGGAAACCCCCGCACACACACATTCACACAAGGACATACAAATGGTTCACAGATTCACATCTGGTCCGTCTTTGTTCCCATGTTACAGTCGTGAAAACGTAGGCATTCAGACACCAGGAACTCTTTTCTCCAAACAGGCATCTCAGCGCTGCTGCTGCTCTGTAATCATCAACACAATGACTGTGAGAGTTTACACAAAGTGCTGTTCTGGTAAATGTTTGCTGTCTGGTAAAACTGCCTGTTTGTTCCTGCGTCTCACACACTGGTATACATCACAGATTACAATGCTCCTGTAGGTGTTTGCCTTTCAGTTAGAGGAACAAGGTTATTACCAGGAATTAGAGGGGTAATTGGGTAAATATATGCTGCATCTGTGAATCTGCTTCTAGATGAATTGCCCTTGAAATTGTGAGAAATGACAGACTTTCAATGGACCGCTTTGACCCTTTCTGGCTTTAGAAAAGCACTCTTTGCATTCATTTCTTTTAGGTCTACCAGCTACTGTACGTTTGTGCTTCCCAAGTTCACAGATGGCACTTTTACCATAAATGCAGAAGAGCCTCTATAGTGAACTGTTGGCATTAATGACTTGTTTGTGTGTGAAACTGTTTCCAGCTGGTTGGCTTCGTGACATGCCCCTCACAGAGCCTATTCTCTCTATTTCATGTGATTTCACAGAGGTGATGAGTCTAATAAGGAACAAGCCTGCCACACTCCATCACACATCAGACAAAGCACTCAGCCCTGCAGGCAGTGTCAATTTGCAGCGTCTGTTGTCCGCTTCTATAGCTTGTTGGCAGTGAACATTTGTTACAGTACTTTTAGAGTTGTTACTGTAAACTGTAATATGGACCAAAGTTTGAGGAGAGGAGAGGAGACTTTTAAAACCAATGAAACACTTTTTAGCGTATTTTAAAGACTTCTACTTTAATTGTTTTTCTAGTTTTACATAAACCTTCTGGAGCATAATTACAGATAAAAATAGAAGGCCCACAGCGAATAACTAATTAAGCTGTTTATATTCCTAAAACCAAATATTCCCGAGGAGAACGAAGAAACGTACTCACTACTCAGTTACATAGTTACACAGTAGATGCAACTACAGCTGTTTAAACACTATCAGGGTATCTTGCAGATTATTTGCTGTTTTACAACATAAATAAACAATTTCAGTAGTGTGATAAAAAGAACCCCCTCCCCCCCATTCCTCTGGATTTGAATAAGGCAGATCAATGATTTAAATTCATGCTTTGCATTTGAATGATGAGAGAAAGAAATTGTGTTATTATTTTTTTAATAGGCTACTGCTCTCTGGTGGAGAAGAGCAGCAGCAGCAGCAGCAGCATTCCAGGACACGGCTCATGAGTCAAGTTCCAAAGGTTATCAGGTGATGACATGAATCAAGTTGCCCTGACAGCTAAATGAGAACCATTGGTTCAGCATCAGAACTGAAAATGTTCTTTGCTAATACTAGTGTTGTGTTACAGTGATTTATTTTGGCTGATCTCGACACAGCTTTAGTTTTTGCTGGCTCAAGGCTGAGAGCAGTACACAGAGGACTACCACCGTTTTTTGCATGGAAGGTATTAAGAAAGATATAGTGTAGAAGGACATCAGAGATTTCAGATGGGGGGGAAAAATCCATGTTCAACCTGCAAGCTATCTTCAGGATAGGAGGATTTTCCACCTGACGTACTGCTTGACATCACAGGCATCTATCTGCTCTCTGTGTTTTGTCCACCTGGAAAAGAATCCTATGCAGAAACTGTGAAAGCTGCACTGTTAAAGACAGACTTCAAAGAAAAGAGAGAGAGAGAGAGAGAGAGAGAGAGAGAGAGAGAGTATCAGTGCCTAATAAAGTTTCCATCACAGCTGAACTCTACCTGAACTGACACCCCTTCCCTTTACTCCAACTCTGTTCTTTGCTCTGTTTATTGTCCATTAACATCGGCTGTACACACACTTACACACACACACACACACACACACACACACACACACACACACACACACACACACACACACACACACACACACACACACACACACACACACACACACACACACCACACACACACACACACACACACACACACATTTAGCATCAGTGTACCAGTTGGGATGTATGGGATGAATTTGCACTGCATTGTGAGAAGGAGTGAAAGACAAGGAAGGTGTTAGGTTCTCTTAAAAGTTTGTTTACTTGCAGCAAGTAGAGTCAGTTTACGGCACTCCAGCATAAGTACAGAAAGTGTACATTGATAGTCTTTAAAAGCAGCTTTTTATAGAGGAATAGGGAGTAATATTACAAAGAGATACTGTCTTCCTATCTCTGGTCAGGCCCGTCGTCTCCTCCACATGTGCCCTGCCCTCAGGGGCATTCTGTGCTTTTCACAAGGTCAGTGGCTCTCATGAATATCTCACGAGAAACAGAAATGCACACAGACTTCATGCAAATAGTTTAACAAAGACTATAGCAAACATTTTCTACAAGAACTTTTCTAACAGAAACGCTTCTAAAAAACAGATATGTCAGAAAGATATAATAAATAAAATTAGATGTGCACATTATACAATACTGCTTAAAGGGTGCTCTAAAAATACCTTTTAATTTGATGTTGTTAACTCAGACCTGTCTTGATCTAACTAGTCTACACTTATAAAACAAAAAGCACAAGACACAAGATGGCCAGCCATGGATAAACTGTACAGAAACACAGCTATCCTAATACGATCCTATCTTCCAACCACTAACCTCAGACAGTCACTGACAGACAGCTAAGCCTCCTGAGAGGGGCTAACCTAACCAGGGATGATGGTGAAGCAAAAAATGCCAAGGGCTTTAACCATTTAATATTGCACTTCAAAAGTTGGCACTCTAAAGTTGGGGGACTCACAAGAGACGGATATAAAAAAATAATGATGGTAAAAATGTGAAACAGAAGACGCCGAGTTATTCCAACTTTCTAGTTTCTATGGAGACTGATACTCAATTATGTCTTTCATGAGAACCTGCCTGCCTCCTAAAAGCCCATTTATTTCAAACCCCACACCTCCCATTTGTAATGCAGACTCTCTGTAAAAAAACGTAACTCCTAAGCCGAGATAACCCTGATGACACCTCTACATTTTATTCTCAGACTTTAGGGAGATCCCTCCAGAACAACAGAAGACATACAAGACATGCATGTGTAAAACCGGTGTAGTGCCACTTTAACGGACCCAGTCATGTTTATTGATAAATGCTAGACAATAAACAAAGTTGTAAGAGAATAATGTTTAACATTTGCAAAAGTTAATTTTCTAGTAATACTTTTGGATAGACACCATGGCTCCCACTGGAGGAACACATGTTCAATCCTTGGATTTTTCACAGACTGATTTTGATGTTTTGCTGCCTGTTTGAGGCTGCGCCAGTCCCAAAATACTTACAGTATATAAGCTGTAGGTTACAGAGGATAGTATTTAAATCCAGGTGTGGTTTCCGAACTCTTGGGAGACTAAAATTGGGTAATCCCAAAACCTCATATATGCTTAGAAGAGCATTTAGTCCAGTCTTATCTAGCTATTTTTACTATAAATAGCTAATATTAGTATTATACTGTAATCAGTTTTGTCCATTGCTATTTTAATAATTGCTCATAATTTCTAAGTGACTCATTGCTCTCAGGCCTCAACATACATGACGAGTCTACAGCCATGCTGTCAGGCTGTACAGAGGGACAGCAGTGCTTTCAGCTAAATGCTAACTTTAGCATTCTAACATGCTGATGTTTAGCAGGTATAATGTTTACCATGGTCACCACATTAGTTTTAGCGTGTTAGCATCCTAGCATTTACTAATTAGCACTAAACACAAAGACACACACATATATATATATATATATATATATATATATATATATATATATATATATATATATATATAAAATGTAACCTCATGGCTGTAGTCAGGGGACCACCAAGCAGTCAGTAGGATTCATAATGAAGGATGAATGTCCAATCCATCCAATAGAGTAGTTGTGAAGCTCATATCCCTGAAGTCCAGCTGCATACACACGGCATGCTATGACTGAGACAAAATGAGCAAAGAAGCTACACTGAGCCTGTGGCTGTTGCGTCCTTAGAATACACTATCTGAGTGGTTTATCAATACTCCCACAACCCCTTTACAGTTTTTCTCGATTGTTTACACACATTTTCTGAAAGCATGCCTCATACTCTCAGAACTCTACACACAAATCTAAAATCACACACACAATGGGCAAAACCCCTCAATTCTCCTGCAAAATGAAACTTTACATTCAAAACAATGTTATTTCTTCTCAAAATGGTATTTTGTTTTCAAATGACACATACAGACCATCATATAAATAGACATTTATAAGAACCAGTTGAACACTGATGTGCTCAATGTAAAACACTATGATTAATGGAAAACACTTCTTCTCCATTCATCATAATGACTTTTTTATTCAGTGTTACACTTACTACAGACAGTACATACACAAGTGTGTTGTAAAATATTTGAGAATCTTGTTTTTATACTCAGAACACACAAATACACGGTAACAAATATATTTTATTTTTTCCCACAAAAACAATGTACACAGTGTACATCCCAACCAACACAAAGTTTCACCTACAGTGGTCTACATACAAAACAACAGAAGAATTTACTGTATACAGTTACAGTAAAAACAACAACAACAAAAAAATAATTAAAAAAACATTTGCTGCATCCTCTGTTGTGTTTTGCTCTGGCCACAGCACCCCATCCACATCACAAGCAATGTTTCCCCTGGCCAAGCAGAACAACACAGAAGAGCTCACCTGTTGCCCTTTTATGCTAAAGCTCTGATTGCTAATTGTAAAACTGTGTGACAGGTGTTTGCCCATGTGATGAGTAGGTGTGCATATTTGAATGGCAGTGTGTTCGTCGGGAAAGAGATTTTCTTCATGAAAATTGTGCCAAATGCAGAAAATTGTGTGTAGCGGTTTGAAAAGAGTGTGTTTTAAAACTGCAATTTGAGTGTAAAGCAGGAATTGTGCTTGTAGTTTAGCAGAATTGGTTCAGGGGGTTGGTGTATGAGTTACATGTCGTGGTCATTGTGTCTCAAGTACCATTATTTGTGTGTAAACAATTGAGAAAAACTGTAACCCATTGGTACAGAAATGTGGTGCAGAGAGAGAAGAGATACAAAGAATAAGGGGATTATAAAAGATTAGCTCTAGGACTGCCTCAACAGATTTAGGAGACCACTTAAACTCAAAGGAGAAAAACAGTTTAGTCAGGCAACTTTCAAACGTGTCTCTCTTGCTGTTAAAAACAGAAACGATGCTGTAAAATCTAATAAATTAGCAGAGTGAAGTCAAGTCAATGAATTGGCTCTTTATTTGAATGTAAACTGCTTGTACATTTGAATCCAGGCTTAAAGAGAGTAGCAGGTGCTTGCATCCAACAGTTCCATCACAGAAATAAGGTCTGCACACTTAGCGCCAAGCTAGAAGAGTGTACACCAAATTTGAGTAGCTACCAGGGAACAAATGAGGAACGAAATGAGTAATTCCTAATCAAATTTTATAGATATATTTGTTTTTTATAGATTATCTTTTTTTTTATAGCTAATGATTAGTTAAAAACAAAGACATGCTCTAAAATGCTGCTTTATAGCCACCTTATGTATCTCACATTAGCTTGAAGGATATCAGAGGCTCAGATCTATGATAGAGAAGAATATCCCTCTTGGCAGAGATTTGTGAAGTGTTTCCCCCTCATTTCTGAATTAGTAAAAATTGCAGCATATCTAAATGTGCTGGATGCTTAAATATATATACTCTTCCAAGATTAGAGGGTTGATGTTTGAAAGAGGAAGACATACAAGAACATGAATCAGAGAGATCCAACAGTGTATGCTCCTCACTGGGGTTTCTCTCCAGCTGCCATTCTAATTTCAAGACAGACGGGGGTAAAATTAGGTCATATACATAATTAAATGATCGTGATGCAGAGCCTGAAATGCCTTTAGTGCATTTATCAATTTCCCTGAGGCGTGATTCCACTTGGCTAGTGTGTGGTGATTGAGGTCCCAGCTCATTTTGGACACTGTTTGCACACACACCTGCGTAAACACATGTGCTGCATGTGTTTGACTGACAGATGTGTGAGAATAAAGTAAAAATGAGCTGAATGGGCTGTCAGATGGGAGCTGTTTCCATTCCCTGGTTCCCTATTTCTTTATCTGACTCACTGACCTGCGGCTGCAGACAGTGCTGGTTTTATCTACGCTGAGTCTGGGGAGGACCACCAGATCTCATTTTAGATTGGCTGCCTTTAATGGAAGGCCAAGGAGCATGCTCAACATGTCATTTATAAAGCAGTGGGAGTCAATGGCAAAACCCATTTTACAGCAAGTGTTTTTTGATTCCTCTACAGCAGGGGCGTCAAACATAGAGCCCACTGGATGTCTTTGCAAAGTGTGAAAATTGCAGAGAAGTCATTAATTCCAATTCCAAATTTACCACTTAAATCTCAGAGAATATCCAAGTTCTTTTTCCGTAAATTTACAGCTTTAATCTTAGAAATTCTATGTTTTTTCTCAGAATAATAGCCATCTCTCCCAGCTCCGTAACATATGTTTTTTCTTACAATGGCCTTAGAACGCTGTCGTAGCAGAAGCAACTTGCGTTTGCCAAAATCAAGCTGACAAGAAACTCTGTGACAGATAAAGTTTCTGATATTTCTGGAGTGGGTTCCTGGTCCGACCCACTTGAGATCAAATTAGGGGTATGTGTCCCATGATCTAAAATGAGTTTGACACCCCTGCTCTGCAGTATCTCTCTCTCTCTCTCTCTCACACACACACACACACACACACACACACACACACACACACACACACACACACACACACACACACACACACACACAGCTTCATGCACAGCCACTGCAATCTGTCAATAGTACTCTCATCCCTGTGTTCATATCATATTTCCTGTTTCTCTGCATGTTTGCCATCTTCAAACTGAGACCCATTCTCAGACTTAGATCATGAGCTTTGAATGGACCAACTTCCACTGCAAGACAAATCAATTAACGTGACAAGTTTGCTCATTGTGAAATTTGAATAAAGCCACAAATCAAGCGAGTGTTTCAACTAGTGGTTTACAATGCAATAACAGAAGTACAAAATGTATTGCTGTAGTATGTTGTTTCTGTAGTTTTTCCTTGTGTATGTTGTGTATGTCTGAATTCACACAGGTGCAAGGGCAAGAGGATGAGCGGGAGACACATGCTACACCCACACTGCTGCACTGAGAGAAGAAACTGGTGTCTGATTATGTACACAAATACAAAAGGATTTAGAGCAGTGTCTGTCTGGAGGCTGCTAGAAAACATGTTTCTTGGGAGCAATGATTGACTTGCCTGGAATGTTAGCTCGGATGCGGTGGTGGATTCATTCTGAACTTGGCTTAGGAAAGAAGGCTCAACCTGAAATGTGATCATGTAGCATCTTTCTTCCTCATTGCTCATACAGAATAAAACTGTAGCACCCGTTATGTTTAAGTGTGAAATTTCAATTTCATACCTAAAAGAGCACAGAGGATGTGATGAAATGAGCTGATTTCTTTCTTTTTAATTTAATAATTTTAATTTAATTAATCATCTTTTTTTCTTACAGTTTTTCTTGTAATTATTCAGCATGTAATATGTCAAATACTAAAAAAACATCCTTAATTTGAAATTTTCAAAAGAAAGAAAAACAGATGGACTTTTGAGATTTAGATTGCTAGAAACCTGGTACGCATAATGTTTGTAAAATATATTATTTTGCAAATAACGTCAGTAATTAAGCGTTTTTCTTTAGACCCACACTGCAACAGATAACATCTGCTGCATTCAGGGCACTCTGCGGTCTTTTCCCATTTCAGAAGTAAATTTCTGGTGAATGTGCCCAACAGCAACTTTGATTAAAATAAATGAGAAAATCCATTTGTGATGACACTCCAGCAACCCCCCCCCCCTCACCATCTGAGTCTGCATCCTAATGAAAGGTGAGACACAGCAGCGTGCTTTCTTTGGTGCATTACAGCATGGAAGCTCCATTATTCTCTCGAGCCTATTTTTCTTTACAAAGTATGCATTTTTGTTTTTCCGGTATGAACAAAGAGAACCAATTAATAAACAAATGACTCAGACCTTCTCCGATAATACTGATTTATGATGGGGATAATGAACTGCTTTCCCTCATTAATCAGTCACAGAAAACAAACTACTAGTCTACGCAGTAGTTATGCCTTTGTTTTGTTGCGGATGAGAATAATCTGGAGACTAAATATGAAGGTATGTTTGCTATCTACTGATTATTTTAATTGACAGCAGATCCGGCCAAAGGAAAAGGACCAACAACTGCAATCAAACACTAAATTTATTTCCCAAAAAATAAACCAGTGCTTATTATACATTAATGTGCCCAATTATTTCCAAAGCCCCCTAAAAGTTTGCTTTCACCTCAGTGACAGATATTGTGAAACATTATGGGGCCTCTGTATTTTATTCAAAGCTTTTTGGATGCCTGCCTTGTTTTCTCACACCTGGTCCTCAGCTCCTAATTAAGCTTGCAGTGCATATTAAACAGTTCATATTACTCAATGTAATGTTTTTATATGTATTGTGCATATATGGGGCATAATACATGGCTTGGAATATGGAGGCAAGGCATTTGGGGGAGTACAAACTGATGTTAAAATGTATCCTGACAGAGGGCAGCAAAGTTCCACGTGCCTGCACAGCTCGACAGATGAACAATCACGTCCTTACAGCTAAAATGTAAATATGTTCCTCTAGTTATTGAAGAAGCTGGCCCACGATACAAGTTCAGTGCAGATCCATGATGCAAGTTTATTTATCTTGTGTTTGAGGAATACTTTTTTTGACAGTAGCGTGACAAAAAAGAATATTGAATGTGAACAGACAATTTACCTGCATATCGACAGCCACTCAATATAACGACAATGATCCTTAACAGCATGTTGTACATGTAGTTATAAGGTTCACCTCCTGCATTACCATGTTCACAATTCTGATAGACAAAAGTAAACATTGCAAAATAGGCATGTATTGATGTTAGTCATACTGATTTATTGTAATTTACAAAGATACAAAAGCTATTACTGTTGACTCCATTTTTTGTTAATCTTAGCTAAAAAATGTTCCCATGATGCAGCTGCTGTGCTTGTGTATATTAATTACTCAGTTCCTCTGGGTATCCTTGATGTCACTCCAATCATTTGATGCAACTACATTTACAGAAGAAAAAAAACCTGACTGAGAATGAAGATGCAGGGAGCATGCAAGTGTGTGTCATCATCAAGTTTATATATATTTATATATATATTCTCATGTGAGTCACTGTCAGTTGTGGGCCAGAAAATAAATATGACACATGCAGCTGAGGTGTTTCCTGGGTCTCAAGTGTTATATCATTCTGCTGTGTGAGTCATTATGCCGTCAACGAGGAAAAGCAGCATCGGTCTCCTTCTCCTCCCACTCTGTCTCTGGGAATGATGCGAAGCTCTGAGCCGTGTTTAAGAAACACGTTACCTGCAACACAGCACAGAGCACCACATAAAGATCACAGTTCATAATCTGTGTTCCTAAATAAGGCGTTTTACTGTCACTAACTGGACACTGCAAACAACAGCCGAGAGAGAAACATTTTTTTCACTATCAGAAATGATGGTTTGTCCAACACAGTGATGAAAAATACTGACAACTACTTGAGTGTTAGTTTAACTGTATCTGATTAGTTTAAAGCTTGCCGCAAATGCATGCTAATTAAAATTCATATATTTGTTTACAAAGTTGCACACAAGTTGGGTAGTTACACAGACATTTGGATTAAATGTAAATGTTTTAAAACAAATCAGAGACAAGGATAAAATAATTTCCAGATGCCTATTTGTCATTCAACGGTAGCCAGTTATTCAGCACACATGTATACACGCTCACACACAGCAAGTTCATTTGAATAATTTATAATACTGCATTATGGAATCACATACAGCAATTTTATTCATTAATGCATTCATTCAACCAGCAATCATGCTGAGATCTTACGTTATAACTCATTCCTGTTATGCCACAGGAAATGTTTAATATTGGTCTTCTTAAAGACGTGTGTAGAAAAAGAGATTGTAAAATTACACCGGATCACTTTCCACTGTGTACTCAATCCTGAGAACAAGAGGCGGAGTGGCTGCTGTGGGTGAAAAAAAGGCAATCTGACAGAGGTGTCTGAACTGAGGCTATTCTTGGCAACACACAGCATGGATGTTCTACAGATAAAGGCTGTTGTGAATGCCCACCACTCTTTCCTTTTCTTAGCAGAAAAGACTCAGTGTTGCCTTCGGTCAAAGCAGGCATTACCTTATCCTGGTCTATGCAGAAAACCCAGTCATCCATTACCCGGCTACACAGTTAAGTATGAACCTCAGGGAAAGCCCAAGAAGACTGATACAGAAACAGTGATTCGCCAATTGTCTATAATGCGGGAATCCAAAGTCAAGTGAATTCTGACTAAACAGCTTGGTGCATCTAGGTCGCCTCCAGAACATTAAATACTGCCACTTGAGGCACTGCATCTGTATTCATGAATCAGTAACACCATTTCAATGCAAACAAGCATTATGCCTGCTCCAACACAGAGATGTCAGTTAAGTTAGGATTATTTCAGTAAACCTATCTTATTTAACCCCAATATAAATGTGGCTAGATGTTTTAGCGAAACCAACACTGCAATATTTCATCACTTTGGGGTTAGGGACAGATTGGGTGCAGTTACTCTACAAATAAAAAGGGTTTTGGCATTTCCACTTTGCAACACAATTCAGGATGTAGAAAGAGACACGATGAGAGACTGGGCAACAGTCAGGGGGCAGAGTCCAACTCAGGATGTCACAGTTACAAAGTAAACGCCTTAGCAAGTCAAAACCATTTAGGGTGTTTTCACTAATGTCTCAGTCACTGCATATTACTGATCAGCAATACCTTGCCAAGCTGGTAAGGTTAGTGGTAACTGATTTCTTACGTATTTACCAGAAATTCCACCCTTTACACTGAGTCAATGGTCTGTCTTTTGCATCCATTAATACCACTACTTAACTGTACCCTTCAAACCAGATTTAAATAACAGATTATATTGGCTTGGACTGCTTGATCACAGATTGATTTGTTACGTTACCTCAAGTAAAGGCTTTTCATATTAAGCCTGACATGTCTTTGCCTTCTTTAAAAAGGAACCACCAACATAAGTCCCTGCCCCTGGGGGCTTTATCAAAGTAATATTTTAGACTATTAACACAATGCCACCAGCATTACTAAAGGGCATTATTAAACATGCTTTATTCACGTTCTGCTGTGATAAAAGGCAAAGAGCTTAAAAGAAAGCCCAGAGGTTGATTATGTGTCCAGGCAAGCACCTTAATAAATAAGGAAGGAAGAAAAAAACATCTTACACCATCTAGAGGGGCTTTTGTGGTGATGTAAAAAACAACCAAAATGTTTTTTTCTGTGACAAAAAAGAAATATAACAGCTTACCTGCTGACTGGGCAGGGTTGATTCCTATTCCATCTGCAAGGTGACCACGAAAGAAAAAAAATCAATGTAAAGCGAAAAGATTGTCAAGCAAATGACATGAGCACAGACATGAAAATAAAACACCATTTATACCAGTTTATCCATAATGATGTTGCACTAGACAAAACAAGAATTAGAGCATGCCTTAGCAGCAGGCAACTCCATCTGGAATAATAACAACCCAGCCATTACATTGATAAAACTAAAACTCATATTGGGCATGGCAGTCAAGTCTTAGCCATTTAACAGAAATTAATGTGCCCATTAATGTGCCCAATTATTTCCAAAGCCCCCTAAAAGTTTCATCTTTCTATATGAAAATACATCAGGCATACATTCTATAAACTTATCTTTCTCAATTGCCTGTCAGTACAGAGCAGAGGTAAACAAAAACATAATCAGTTTTTTTGTGGCGCCGCACGGTTGAATTGTTGGGAAACAATGAATGAGCTGACAATTTTCCATCTAACAGCCACAAAGAGCATTTTACTGTAATTTGCTGTAGTGATTACTGTAGCTGTGGTTACAATTGTGCTGGAGGAGGATGAATCCAGCTGAATATGCTTTACATTTTACTGGCTTAGGTTATTTTTGACATGCATCTATTGGGTTTTTGATAGAAACTATTTCTATTATTTTGTCAGACAAAATTCAAACTGCTTCAATTTCGTTTAATGTCAGCCTTCCTGTTGTAGGTAACGTAATCAAGTCCATTAATCACTTTAAGAGGTCCACAGAGGCACTGACTGCAAAAGGACTGCACTATAAAAGACACAAGGTATTTTTAAATATGTTCTCTTGTAGGCTGTATCCTACCTCCTCTCCACCTGCTGTTGTTTCTGCCCATTGCACAAATGTTGTTTTATGTTTAATGGTGTTTAGTATTAGTGTGCTGTATGTTTAATGTTTAATAACATCCAATGTCATGGTTGTGTTTTAATGTTTTGGAGAAGCAAAAAGACAAATTCTTTCTATCTTATCTATCTATCTTTCAACTGAATTATGAAGTAATTCTTGTAGCATTATATCAAGTAAGATAAGATTTTAGAATTACATATCTTACATGTGTAATAACAATTTCTGCTGTATGTAGGCTCTAATTAGCTACCTTAAAACATTGTTTCGCAACTGCTTCTCAGCAATTTCCCTCAGGATAGATAACGTTGGATCTTATCTTACTTATCTCTAATGTGAAGATAAAATGTGGCGTCAATTATAGGCCAGTGTGTGTCAGTGGGGTATGGGGGCTGAGACACAGATCGATAAAAGGTCTGCCACTTAAGCAGAATGTGTAGCAGAAACGGAGAACTGCTTATACGCTGTGGATTGATGGTCACAATTGCTGCACCCTCTGGGAGTTTAAAGTGAAAGACACAGCAATGTTCTCCTTTGAAACCTCAGGACATGGACTCAAAGTGCATCAATACATTTGCCGTGTATGTCACATGGTGCTCGTGTAATGTTACGGATAATACCTCTAATCCCCTCTTTGAGATTGTATTAAAAGTCTGGTAATGTACTGTAATGTCAAGACGTTTAGTTACCATGTGCTTCAGACATACTGTAAATGTTAAGTAAATCATTTAGACTTTCAGTTGTAATACAGTAAAAATGTGCAAAAATGAAGGTGACAATATTTTCCCTGATCATTATGATATATCATTATCTGTTCTGAGAGCAGTCACCAGCATCACACTGCAGTTCAAAGACTGTTAGAGCGCCCGTAAATCCTCACAGTTTGTTGTTGAGGTTTTTGAAGCTTCCAAAGATCTGTGTCAAAACACACGCTTTCTAAAGAATGAAACTCTGAAGTCAAACTGGTAAACATGTCACTTTTGCACTTTAAACTTTAGCTTGCTAAAGAGCCAAAAAAACATTAGTTGAATAACTTTTCTACACAAACTCACCATTTGTTATTATTGCACTGGTCGCTGATGGCACTTTGAACTGTAAAAGAAAATGAAGCAGAGAAAAATAGAAACATTGACATTTCAGAAATTTCAGCAGCACAACATATTTTGGTTACATTTAGCGCAGTTTGTTATCTGCATTAACAAAAAAACGGGTTGGTTTACCGGTATTAACTGTTAGGCAGACTTTAAAACATTGTTTTCTTCTCAAAACATGGCATTTCCTTTTGTTGACGACCCTGTTGATGAAGAAACTGTAGCCTATTACTTTGTTAGTTAAACATACGTCGGGATATGATACTGAGGCCCCGACGCATTTTCATTTCCAGATAACTTCCTATTTGAGCGATATGGTTTTTCCTCTGTCTATCTGTTATGTAGCCTATATAACCTTATCCGTCCTCATAACACTAACGTCACCCATCGTGGACATGCTCTAGCCTACATCCTAGCAGATTATTCGTGTCACATTACAGTTTTCTTTACAACCTTGGTGATGCGGAGCATTTTGGTAAAGCCACTGTGGCAAAGCGCCGTCAGAAGAGCTCGCTCTGAAACGTGCTTTAAACGTTTGTAGTGTTCCCTGGACACAAACCAGTAAGAGCCATTAAAAAGGAGTTCCACAGTATTGCAGGTGAATGATGTAAACCCTTTGAAATAAAAGATTATGAATCATAATTCTGTTAATGATGGTGCTGCAGCCTCAGAATGGGATTAGTAGGCCTAGGACTTTTTCGCCCGCAGTATTGCACCTTAATAAAATAGATTTTCAGTAATATCAAGCTATACTTATGATTAAATATGATATACATTATATTGGAATATACGCATTTACTCTAGCAGCAATTTTCTCCCACGGAAATTCTCTCTCTTTTGCAGCAGCCGCTGTGTTGCTTTTTAACGAACTACATGTTCAAACTTGCATATGTGCGCATGAGTATTTCCGCGACCCATTTGTGGTTGTTGCCATGGTGAATCGCAGTATCATGGCTCCATTCATGCTGCCTTTTTATTATGGTGGTGCACGCGCGTGAACCTACTCCGAGTTGATTGAACCAACTCAAATCAGCTGTTCTGGAACCGAAAACTCAGAGTTTCCCATCTCAGGGTAAATCAACTCAGACATCAGGGTTAGACTCAGAGTTTGTTAAACCTCCTTCCTGAAAACGGACCCCAGGCCTGTGTGTAATAACAACAGAGTGAAAACATTGTAATTTCCCCTCATCAAAAAGGAAAGCGTCATCCACTGAGTCAGCACACTGAGATCCACTGACTTTGTTGGGTGACAACCTCAAAATTGGAGCTGTAGTTATGTCTTCAGAAACACACTTGGTGAAACAAGCCGGAAGAAAATGCTGTGTAGTGTGATTTGTTTTCAGTCTTTTGTTTGCCAACTTTTATGCTTGACAGACACAAGTGTGTTTGGGTTTTCACACAATTTCTCACACACACACACACACACACACACACACACACACACACACACACACACACACACACACACACACACACACACACACACACACACACACACACACACACACACACACACACACACACACACACACACACACACACACACACACACACACACACACACACGCTTGAGGGAAAGATTGCAACGCTTGAATTTCTGGAAGAAAATTACTCAGCATGGTCACACAATAAATGTCCTGCTGCAGTGTTTGACAGAAGAGGATGTGAGCTGGTGAGGTGTGCAGTGAAAGGTTAGAGGGTGCAGTCTGTCAGGGAAGATAAGGTTAGGTAAATGCTGCTCACCAACCTACTGCCAGGAAGCACTAGCAGCTCACATGAAAACCAGTTAAGATCAGGAATGAATGGGGGTTGAACTTTGTTTCATGCAGCATAACATTGGTGAATAAAATGTAGTTTATAAAAAGGTAGGAGTAAAAACCCTAATTCCAGAGAAAGGTGAATGGCAACTGTAAAATACCACATTGTAGATCCAAATTTGGACAATCAGCTTTCTCCAAATAGGACTGTCAACTCTGGAACACATTACCAACTGAAATCAAATTAATTCCAGATACAAAATATTTTACAACAAAAGGTTAAGTGTATTTATCTCATGATTTCTCTGTGTCTCTGTCCAACTCATTAGCCACTGTTATAATGATCGCTGAAAGTAAAGGCTAAAACTACACCCCTGCTAATTACAGGTAAACATTGGCACTGGCTAATCACTTAATTCTACTGACCACTTTGTGAACCTTTGACAAAATAAACATTTTCCCAGACTGATTCTGTTTGGTAATAGAAGAAAATCAAAACCCAATATACCAATACATCCTCATACCTAAACAAAAGAATAGGTCAACTGTCAGTGACTCCCAAAACGACAGCTAAAAAGTAGCACAAAAGTAGCACATACACTCCAGTCCTCTGTCAGTATGATTTCGGCCACAGTACCTCTGTGTGTTTATGGAAGTTTGAAATGTAAGAAATACTTCTATCTTCAGAGGTTGCCCACTAATACATTTTAATTTTTTCCTGTTTATTTCATTTCCTGCCTTTTCCTTCTAAGATCCCTTTTCAAGGGCACCTCAGTGGTGGTAATGAGGGAGGGACAAGCGCTGCTCTTTCACTTTCCCCACCCAGATTTTATCCTGCCGGTCGGGGGATTGAACCAGCGACCAGTCACAAGCACACTGCTTTAACCTTTAGGCCACCACTGTTCTATATTTATCTACAGGATGCTAAGGGTAAATGCAATTCATGCAGTGCAGTCTCGCATGAAAAGGATACCGAAGACGTGAACTATTGTAATGTCTAGTTTAAGTCTCACTCCCTGTTGGTGATTACATATTTATTGTATAGTATAGTATAGTAAGCTTACCTCTTCAGCTGCAAACTTCAAAACTGCTGTGAATGGTGTGCTGTCTGGGACACTTAGTCTGTAACAAAACAATGCATTGAACAGGATTTTAAATATCATGTCTCAACCTATTGGCCTGAGCTTCGATCGACAAGTGGCTGGGCTGCTTTAGAGTTGTAGAGAAAGTCACTTTCAAAACAAATCACAAGGTTAGAGATGCATCACCAAGTAAGGTAATGCAGAAGGAGCTGAGGTGGTGCAGGGCAAAATCAATTGACATATTCAGTACAGCAGCAAGTAGCCAAGAGAGAAGCAAAGCATACTGTAGGCTGCAGCTTTATAGCAGCATTATAAGTGAGAGTGAAAGCTGGTCACATTACAAAGACCACCATGTTGCCTTAACTGAGAGTGAGTGGTAACTTGTTTGACTGGTGACTATAAAGATAAGCTAATGGTGTGTTCAAGTTCAGTCCTCTGCCAGAATTAATACGATGTCTCATTTACCATCTTTATTATTCCTCTATTCGTGCTAAGCCTTTTAACAGCTGCAGCGAGACATTGTCTGACCTCATTAGAGAATCGTCTCCCTGTCTTCATGGCCTCAGTATTTTTACCACTACTTATTTCCAGGTACTCAAGTCAGAAATTTCAATGTGAAGCTTGTTGGGAAGTTGGGAAGTTTGACCATGCATTATGCTGCAAAAAATGTCTGCGGGGAAAAAGACATTAAAAAGTGCCTAATTTTTTTTTCTCTCCTGTCAATATCAGTTTGACCTATGGCAGATATGCTGTTTTTGGCAACAGCATGACTCATTCCAGCACTATCTTTAACATGCACAGGACAAAGATAGAAATGAAAGGGATCCAAAATAAGTAATTCAAACGCAATGCAAAATAACCACGTATTAATAGATATTTTTTGGCCATTTAGCCTTTAATAGACAGGACAGCTGTAGACAGTAAGGGGGGAGAAAGAGGGGGAAGACATGCAAATGGCCACAGGTTGGACTTGAACCCAGAGCCACTGCATCGAGGACTGAGCCTCTGCATATGTACGACCCCGCTCTACCAGGTGAGCTACCCAGGTGCCCAATTAACCACGTTTGTAGGTAAGCCTTTTCATTTCATTTAGCATCATTTATATCGTTGAGCGAGTTGTGTTGCTTTTGAACAAAAAATATAAACAGAAAAATCATGGCTTATAGTGACAGAACTGTACACACCATTAAATACTAATTGAATCCTTCTGGAATATACACACAGTGTTAACCACCAATAGCTACTTCTAGCTATATCTACAAAAAAACACAATTGGAATTAGCCAAGTTCTTTCTCACAATCATTCTTCACCAAACAACACAATGGAAACCAGTAACAGACATATTACTGCAAAGCATGGTGTGCCAGTTACTTCATACTGCACAAAACGTTAGCACATAATAGGGGCTCCACTTCCTAGGATCAGATACACACTGCTTTAACTAGTAGCAAATTGTAGTGAATCAAATACTTATTTATATGCACTTCAAAGTACATTTTCTTAATCTGGCGTGACAGAATTAGAATCAAAGCAATCAAAAATGTCATTTGATTTTACTTTACAGAAACTGCATAAAATCCTCATCCATTTAAAAATGCATTTGACCAGTATGATGTAGGACTCTAAAAGACAGTTTTCAAATGAATATGCTGATTGGGGGAAAGCTTTTCTGTGCTCACATTAAATTTGAGTTACATACAAACACAATTTTGTGACATTGCAAATAGTTTGGAAGCCAAAGTGGTAAAGTGAGCAAACAGTGACTGTAAAAAGAAGTGTGCAACCATAGACTATTAATATTAATGGACAACGCATCCGGTTCGGCGAAGTGCTGCAAATGCGGAAGTGCCTTAAACCTGCATTCTATCTGAATTCCAGCAGGGGGCGACACGTGCGGTTGCAAAAGGAGGTCGGTTTCTGTAGAAGTCTATGAGAAAGTTACCCACTTCTCACTTGATTTTTTATCTCAGTAAACATTTTCATAATGAGTTTATGGTCTCAATTGCTAGTTTTAAGTCTTCTGCAACACAGAATGATGTTCATTTTTTGAATTATGGTCTCGTTGATTTTAAAATCGGTGATAAAGCACGGGGGTGTTTTAAGGCGTGGCTTTGATGTGATTGCCAGTGAAAGTGTGTAACGTAACGTAGAGCGCCGGGGCTCCTCCCTCACGTCTTAAATCGTCACATCCGCAACCAGGATGGCTGCGCCCGTAACGGCATACTCGACGACGGATAGCAGATGTCCACAAACCAATGGGTGACGTCACACATGCGCTGTCCATTAATATTATACGGTCTATGTGTGCAACTTATTTGTGTGAGGTAGAAGCTTGAAGTATCCAGAGCACATATATTGAGAATTTACTTTACAGTGAAGTAATAGACATCTTGTGTCCAGCAGTTAATCTTTTGAAATGAATAATATTTGCGTATTCATAGATTCTGGATTTTTCAAAGAGACAGAAGACATACATGTAATTTAAGTTTTTCTCCTTCTTTATTTTTTGGTGTGGAAAAATCTTATCCAACACAAATTTGTATTCCAATTATTTTCATATGTCTTAAAACATGCTTGTGAGTGTGATAAAAACACAGCAGACGTGGATTATGCTGCATACAGAGTGGCATGCCTAGAAATGATGGGTCCTATACACAGAGGATGACCCTAATTAGTAAGATATACTAATTGTATTGCTGTGTGTTTTTACCACCAGTCAGATGCTGCTAAATGAATGTCACAGACATAATTTGTTACCAGTAATGTACTGCTAACAGCAGTCTGTCTAAGAGTGTGACTTCACAAGGTTCACTGTAGCCATGCCTGTCATTATTTATGTTTCTGCTCCTCCTGTCAGTCATCTCTGTTGTGTATAGTATTCAAAGTTGCCACAGAACAAGGACGACCTGATATTAATACAATTTTAAATGCAATTAAATGTAAGCAATGAAGCCATGTAAGACCAGATGGTACGCAGTCAGGTCAATTTCATACATAATATCCCTTACAAATGCCAATGCTACCAAACTAGCCGACATAAAATGTCTAACGTAAGTTAACGGAACTGTTGGCTGGTGTAACGTAACGTTACCTGTATATTTAGTATGTGAATCACAGCTTGTAACACTAACGTTGACAGATGTCGTCTCACTGGCCACGTTTTCTGTAGCTCGAGTTAAACACACCAGCTCAGGATTCCACAACACGCTAATAATAATAAATAGTTAGTTTTTTTAAACCCTGAAATGTAGCTAACTGTAACGTTAAGCTGTGACTGCTGAGCTGTCAGTATACTTACACTTTGTATGGCATCCGGGGGTCCGATGTCAGGGTGATTTTAAACGTTACTTTAGACCTAATGGAGACGATGACAAGAGCGTTATTAGCACCATAATTTTAGCTAACGAATATGAAATGTATTCAGGGAAAAATAACACAAAAAAGGGGAGAAACTCACATTTTTTTGGACGAGTCGACTCCGTTTACAATCTGTTTATACACACCCGGAAGTCAGAAGGACCCATACATACACGTCATCCATTTACTTCTATTTTTGTATATCTTGCGTAGGTTTAGTCTTTTCAGGAGTATCTCAGTATTTTTTCAAAACACTGAATTTCTGCACGAAAGGTCGTGTATGATTATCAAAAAATGAAGGTATCATTGGTGCTATTAACTGTCAGGCGTTCACTCCAAACGACTAACGTTTGCCGTAAATGACAATAGAAGGCGCACATCCATGTAGAACATCAAGAGGCGCACTGACATTCTTGGGCGCCTATTCGATCCTCTCTCAGGTAGAATTAAAGTATCCTTTTAATCTTTTCAAGGAAGAGATGCTTTTATTTTTAACACGTGTGCATTACTACAAGCTGCTATGGAAATGTAGACTGACGGGTGAAAATCTGCTTGCAGAGATTTGAAACTTGTTGGAGACAGGCAATCAATGTCAATGTGACGTGTGTCGTTTTATTTCGAAACAAAACGTGCATATACTGTATATTCTAAACGTTTTCAAAAATAGCATATTCATGTGCCAGGATGTAGACTTTTTTTCCACAGCTTTTTAAATGAAATAAATTAGGAACTTTTTAACAGTGTAGACTATGTAGTAGGCTGTCTTGCTATTTTTCTTTGTATTCATAGACTTATAGTTTGGTTTACTGAGAATATACAGTAGTTTGTGTAAACTGTACACTGCTGTCTGGCAGCCAGATCCCGAAAGTTGGACCCTGCAAACAGCACAAGAATACACCACAACATTTAAATCAGTCTTTGCTTCTTCTTTTTTTGCTTTGACAAACATGTAGGCTACATAAACATCCATCATGTTTAGGTTAATGGGTTGGTAAGGTTTAAAGGATTTGCACAAAATGTGTTAAAACACTAGAACATTGTCTTCTACGATTGGTTCATAGATAAATTAATGCAGCAGAATGCAAAATTAGGCTACATAATTGCAGCTGAAAAACATCATGTCATGTTTATGGTTTTCCAGACAGTGTGTGCAATAAGGTGAACATGAATCAAGAACCAAGTATCTGAGCCTAGTTAATGCTGAACTAAACACATTAAGTGTGTTGTGAAACGGGCTGCCTTTCTCCCTTTTGGACTAGCCTCTGTTCCCAAAATTAACAATGTTTTGTGTCTGCTTAATACTTAATTTCAGTGTAATGTTTTAGTTTATTTGCTACTCTATCATTTTACATAAGCCTGTGTAGTGGGTTGATGGGTTCATAGTATTTTGCTATGGTTCTGCCTGTGATGTGAGGGGTAGATCAGCTGCTCACCAGCTCAATTAAGGAGAGTGCATGCAGGTGTGCCTGATTAGGTCCAGAGGGGCTGAGCACTCCTAAGTTGTAGAACAATACATAAGACAGTTCTGCAGTGAATGCTATTTTTATAATATTTTGGGTGCCTATTGTTGTGGGTGCACATGAATAAATAGTAATGTCAGCAGTAACTGATCTAATTGTAATGGTATTTTCAGAAACAAAGTGTTAATGTTGCTTTCTCAGGTTAGCTCACCGTGTAATCACCTGTGCAGGTGGTAGGTTCCAGTTAGGTAAGGCCAGGGAAAAGTTAGGACAATTCAATGGGCCCATGACCGACAGGGGCCCCAAATAATAGGTAAAAACTAATATAAATTATTAAACCATCATCATTCAGCATATATGCATTTCGAATATAATAATAATTAATGATCTCTTTGTTTTTACTTATTTTTGACAGTAAATGTTAAATATCCCCATTGACCAAAAAGTAAACATCCATATTGACCGACCACCCCCCTGTATCTGCATGAAATGGTTTGGTCCTGCCTTAGCGCACTCACTCGGTATTTGTTAATTGTTTAGTTACAATCAGTAGATGCCACAGAACTACAATGACCATAATGTTGCCACGTAACGTTAAATCAAAATATGGTTTTCAAAAAAGGAAAGAGAGAAAAGAGAGAAAAGAGAGAGAGGAAAGACAAAGGAAAGGGTGTCAAACTGTAACCCAGTGTTTCACCAAGAAAGGTGGGTAGCCTATAGTCTGTGAGTGGTATTAACCTTTTGGCTTAATGTCCATAGTGAAATAAGCTAGCTAGCTACAGACTAGTGTTATCCTACATGTAATCACCATTTAATCAGTGCAGGGAAACGTTTAGCAAGATATTCATATTAAATCATTGTCCCTGCCCATTTTAGCAGACCTAACAACAGAGTCAGCAGCACCCCAGTCTCCCCCTAACTGTGCCCCTACCTGTCCCAGTGAAGGTGAGCAACATTGGGTTCAATGACATGCCAGTTAGCATCATTGCAGGGAGTCTGTGGGGATTTATCTGTCTCACTTGCTCTTTTTACCATTACAAAAAAGAAAATGAAATATTTATTAATGACAGAAATTCAAACACATTAATAACAATTATTTTCTCAAATAATGATCATTATGAAATCAAATTTAAAAAACAACCTACTGTGTTTACTGGATGCTGGACAGTTGGAAACAGTGAGTAGCTTACCTGAGCCTGCATGTAAGATACAGACAATATTACAATAATCCAGTTTGATACGTTCATTTAGATTGAATTATGAAATAACATCTATAGATACAGACTTTATTATTCCCATCATCAAGGGTAGTTAATATATATTTATATATTTAAGTTTGTTTGTTTTTCTTTTTTTAATATTTCATTAATAATAATAATTTTAAGAGAATTTTCCATTTTGTCAAATTTTACAATAAAAATACAATGACACTGTAAAAGATGGCCTTCAGCACATTTGTTATGGTTGCTTTTAATCTTGCATCAAATAGTGAACTGCATACTAGACTTGCATGCATGTACAAATCACCAGCAGTAAATATTGTGCTAGTACTAGTATTGAACTACAAGAAGCAAGACAGTTGCAAGCCTTTATTAGAGTTATGTAAAGCTTTTGATGGGACAGAGGTCCTAGAGATGTGGTGACAACAGCTGCACAGAGGGGGCCCAATTAGATTTTTTGTCATGGGGCCCAAAATTCCTGGCGGCGCCCCTGGGTAAGGCTGAGAGGTTAAAAGTGCCTTCAGAAGAAGAGGAACATAGAAAGACTCGGCAGCTAGTTGGGAGGTTGCAGTTTTGTTTGTTTGCAGTTAGTTTACCTCAGTTTAATTTAGTTTTTGTATTTCTGGTGGGTTCAGTTTGTGCCCTTTTGAGTATTTTTTTGTTAATAAACACACCAGTTTTTGCACATCACAAGCTTCCTCAAAACGCTCCAACACCTCATCGGCCTTGGCATGAGGTGGGTTGCTTTGACGTGTGTCATATGATAGTATGGTAGGGCTGGATTTCTGGGCCACAGTGGCAACATTTAGCCAGCTAAGCAGTGCCATTTTCATCAAAGTGTGAAAATCCTGATTGTCAAGATCAAGCTGTTCACTGTTCTCATCAATCCAAACAGAAAGCATGAACTAGACTTGTTCAGTTACATTCTGGCTTTGACTGATTACACATCTGAACAGTAATGGATGGGCTTGTGAACTTACTGGAAGTTCAGAGGAGAGTGTATGTATCCCAGGCCAAGAGTAGCACAGACTGTACAGATATCTTCAAGTCTGATTGTGCCCGTCTAATCCGAATGCAAGTCTCATGGTGTGGTTATGGTATGGTTCAGTTATATAATCAAATAGTCTCATCAGCTATAGAATGAACAATTAGGTTACAAGGGCAAATATGTGTGTGATGTCTACTTTTCTGCTCTGGCTCCTATATACTGTGTTTGAAAGGAGGATTTAAGAAACACATGTATAATATATTCTATTGTTGAACTGTTTGTTTTAAGGAGAGGATGATGAGGCCTGAATGAACCTCAGAAACAAGAAACATCAACTGTCTGTGAAGAACATGACCCGCCACCCAATCGACTGAGAGAAGGTCAAAGGTCATTGAACAGGAGTCAATGGAAGGTCAGAGAAGGATCAAGGAAGCCACTGTGACTGAAGTTCCACACACAGGTTACGTGATGACAACTGAGCCAGCCCCATTCGCTGAAGAAGACCATGAGAGCTAGTAAGTAGGCCTTTTAGCTTAGACTATTATTATTATTATGAAATTTGCAAATTGCATCAAGAAACAATTTCCATGTGTCAGAGATATTGAGTTCAACTCTTGGTGCTGAGAGAGACAGAGAGACAGAGAGAGAGAGAGAGAGAGAGAGATATGATGCAGCGAAATTACAAGAGAATGGTAGAACACATATTACTCTAAGTCACACTGCAGACACTCATGCACACACCTGTGGGATTTCAGTGCTGGGTCTTTCCCAGAAAGAAGTGGAAATGCAGAGGAAGATGCTGGAAAAAGAGCAAAGGAAGACAACCTTTATGTTGGAGGTCTGTGGCGTCAGCTAATGGGAAAATATATCTTGTAGAATTGTGTTTGCAAGTAAATTATTTTTATAGATATGTATTAGGTCTAGACATTGAATATATCAAAATCAAACTATCCCTTGATAATTGTATTTTATGTTTTACAATAGACATGAAAATAGTGACTTAATTCAGCATATTCAGAACACAGTAGAACATTTACATTTTTAGTTACTTGCCTGATCTGATTCTCCTTGATCATAGAGGTAATCACATAATCAGGAAGAGATTCCATACATAAACAGATTTTTCAGACTGTCTGAATCCATCATTGTGGTAAAGGTGAAATATGTGCTTTGAAGCAGAAAGGCTAGACACAAATAGGACAGTTGTTCATCATTTCTTTTGGAGGAGGCATGAGAATGCATTTAAAATGCAAAATATAACGACTGCAGTCAGTGCATTGAGCAGCCTCCACTGAAAGAGCTTATTAACATATCAGAAGCAGGTTCTATGGGTAGAGAGAGAGAGAAATGCCAATTACCTGCAGAAGCATAACGCTAATCAATGTGAAGTATATGGGAAGTGTATAGTACATCCATGAAACATGTGCATGTGTGCATGCAACAGCCATCTTTTTCCATCACTGATGAACCATCTGTATTATTTCTCACTGCATCAACAGGCATTTTGAGATAATCAAATACTCTCACCCAAAGGGAAAGGGTAGAGGCGTCATGATGACCCAGTAAGAAAAAAACAAAGCAACATTGATAAGTAGCGCACAGTGTGTGAATTACATTCAGTGTCTACAGCCATTGTTGGAGAACTCTGTGACTTACAAACACATATTCTCTATTTATATGTAGGACATTCTGTTGCTACAAATACTCTGCAACACCCCCTCAGTAATCCTTTTGAGTTCCAAGTTCTTAGATTTGTGTATGCCTCTTTTGATTCAGCGGTTTTATGTTCCTGTGTTATGTATTTTTAATAGTCACATATTATCAGCTAGCATGCATGGCTCATGTACACCGTTTTGAAAGCTATGTAGTTGACCTGAGAGATACAATGTAGATATCTGAAAAGCCTGAACTTTTCTTACACTCATTTCCTGACCTAACCTCTCTCCACACCAACGACGGCCCACTTGATAAGCTGCATATTGCCGGCTTGTATTGGTTTATAATAGACATTTGGTTCCTCGATTGTCCTTCAGTTAAAGTATAGACCCAGCAAAGTCTCCTGCTCCATTCAAAGAGGTAGTTCATAATGAATGCCTGAATAAGCAGCCCCTAACCTCTTAGCACCCTGCTATTTTTGATATTTTGAATAGCAGGGACTTAAGACTGGATTTAAAGCCCAGGCTTAGCTTATCAATAGTAAGGGTCACCACACGGGCAATATCTGGAAATAGTGTAAGACAAAAATCAAGTATTACAATTAACTTAACGCTATAAAGCTGTCTCTGTCATTGTTTCTTCCCGCTGGGTTTCCTAATGGCCTGTAGCATTTACATCCCATACCGTATTTTGAGTTGACTAAACATAAACCTACATAAGGTCTATTATACTCTGTGTTATGCTGTTACAAGAAAATGAATGTGCAGCAAACAGTGTGATAATGAATGTCACTACAATATGCTTACTGAAGACATGGCTCCAGTTTGTACTGATCTAGTACAGTAGATATTAATAAATCTGAATACCTCATTCTCCTCTCTGTTCCTCATGCTGACTTGGTCTTTGTGGTTAAACCTCCTTAAATATAATAATAATAATAATAATTATTCATAGTGATACAAATGTAACATGTTTTTCACAGATGTCAGTTTCCATCAATGAAAAGCTTACAGTTACTGTACAACTGAAATACTTTAGCACATTGTTATTCTGTTGTCCGATAGGCTTATGTAACCATATCTAATACAGATTATCTTCTCATAGTTATCATAATACCAGTGTTCTTTTTTTAAATTATGTTATGCATTTGTATTATCTGGTTGACTTAAAGTGCTCATATTATGCTTTTTGGCTTTTCCCCTTTCCTTTATTGTGTTATATATATTTTTGTGCATGTTATAGGTTTACAAAGTGAAAAAGCCCAAAGTCTCCCCCAAAGGGACTTACCATCTCCAACAGAAAACACTGTTCACAAACTGCTCCAAACAGCTCTGTTGTAGTCCAGCCTTTACTTCAGAGATGAACGTGCGTCACTTTGTAACACACATTATAATGCTTGCCTAGCTGCTAGCATGGCACTCCCTCATGCTCTGCAACTGACTAGCTAGCAGTACTTACTGCGCATGTGCGACTCCCAACAAAGATGGTACAGAAGTGTGATGCCTCACTCTGTAGCTAAAACAGAGAGCTCAACACATAGGGTAAAAAGAGGAGCTGCAGCAATGTGCAGTACAACAAATATATGGTGTTTTCTGAAAATTAAATCACAAACCTATTCTGGTACAACCTCTAAATACAACTATGAACCTGAAAATGAGCATAATATGAAGACTTTAACACTAACAGCTAATCCTCTAAAGGGCCATGTAGATGCCAATTTTACTTATTGCACCACTGAGTCTCTAAATCAAGTCCTGTGTTTAGCTGAATCTGTATAAGTACTGACCCTAATCTAAAACTGTCAATACCGAAAATTGGCAAGTTTGGCAACAAATTCTTGGTCATGTTCTTGGCCATGTGTATTTATTCTTTGATCGGATATTGTTTGACAGAATGATAGTTTTGTTAGTTATGTGCTGTAAGGAGAGATGTCATACAACTCTACTGCTTTGGTTTATTTTGTTAAAAAGGATTTTGTTGTTGTAAAAACACATGTTTGTTGGTATCCAAAAGGTATCACACTGATATATCAGCACTAATAATTGGGCATACAACCATCTCAAACAATAATCATTCATACTAAACATGCAACCTTACCGAAAGGTTGGTCCATAATTTATTATCAAAAATGTTGATGAATAATCATCTGTGAAAACAATTGCAAAGAGACCTTAGGAGACAAACCCCTGTGTCACTCTTCCAATGTTTACTTACTTTACATAATCCCCAGCATCCTGAGTTTAATTACTTTTGATCTGAGGAATAAGTTGCCTGGGCTGTGTTAACACGGAGAGAGCATGACAAGCAAAGTACCAAAACAGCTTTTCCAATGACACAGTTACATAGCATGCTGTTTGTATACAGTGAAAAACTCCCAGATATTCCACACTGCTCCACTGTCTCTTGCTGCTATTAATATTATTGATAGGTCTATTTAACCTTCCTGTTAATGCATTCCCCAAATGCTCTTCAGGAGACAAGTCGTTTTCCTGGTGGCACACTGAGCCCAAACTAAATGAATCATAGATGCAAGTGAGAGGCCAAATGTAAAATGTGCATCATTAAAGCACACACGCACACAGTTACCAAAATCTAATGATGCATGACATAATAATTTAGTTAGGTGTATGAACTGTGGGTTTAGAAAATGAAAAGCAACTGGGGAAAAACATTTTTATCTATTTCATATTTTCGTTAAAACTCCATTTTACATCACTATTATGCTGTATTCCCCTCGATGGCTGACAATTCTTTGTAAAAAAGGTATATCTTATCTCTCAGCATGACCCTACCTCTCACGCACAGTGCATATTTATAACCTGCAGTCAACTGCATATCAATTCTACCGACAAGATCGGTGCTCACGTACCGGGCGAGCAAAAGGGTTGTCAATGTGATATTGACAACAGCCAAGAGCAGAAAAGCCTTCATTTTAATTACATGCTTCATTCCGAATGGATCGGATGTTGCAAGGAAGATCTCCCGACTGGTTCGGAAAAGATGAGTGAATAGCCAAAATAACGAGAAGATTGATGGAGAACAATGTGAAGCTTATGCAGCGTAAACTGAAGATAAGTGTTAGGAGAGAGGACAGGAAAGAGAAGAAGCAGAAGGCAGCAGTCAGGCATCAAAAAGGGCGGTGTGTGTGTGTGTGTGTGTGTGTGTGTGTGTGTTGTGTGTTGTGTGTGGTCCTGATATAGAATCAACATGTCACCAGGATGATAGTTAGCAGCATCCTCCATTTCAGCCTCACCGCTTTATTTCTATACAATATGAAATAAAGGTGTTGAAATAAAAATACACGTTTTGCATTCTACTATGATTTTTGTTCCATACTTTACCATATAGTATGACAGAGTGAAATTTCTTCACATAGAATAATATTGTATGAAAATTGTACAGAAATGCCCTTAATTATGTAACACAAGTTACTCAAACATTGTTTTGTTCTTGCTTTATCCCACACCATCATCATCTTTCTCTCTCCCTTTTGTCAGTGTCTTTTTAAGTTTCCTCACTGATGCGCTGCAACGCCTTTCCAAATTTAGCACCCCTCTCCTCTCCTGTCTCCGTTAATCTTCACAATTCTGAATCCAATTTGTCATTTACCGTCTTTCTGTCACCCTTGTCCTTCCTTAAAGATTGGAATCGAATGTGCTGCTGACAGTTAAAGCAGCGTTCCATCGCAGTCGAGCTTAATAGCATTAAGGTGGCTTTACCTGTGGTTTCCTTCTCAAATTCTCCAAAGGCTAACCAAAAGCACCAACATTTACAGATAAGGCCATTATATGTGGCGGATAGCTCTCAGAGAAACAGTGGCAACTCACAAATTGATTATTATCGTTACCAACCTTTTAAAACATAAACTCCTCCAGTATTAGACTTTTGTGCACCTGCCTAACCCCCAAAAGTATGTGCATAGAGTGTGTGTGCGTGTGTGTGTGTGTGTGTGTGTGCGTGTGCGTGTGCGTGTGTGTGTGTGTGTGTGTGTGTGTGTGTCTGTGTGTGTGTGTGTGTGAGCGTGAACATAGCATCTATTTGTGCCTCAGCTGCCTACACAGATGATGAGGTCTAAAGCACTAATTAGAGCGCCTATGATTACTGCTCATTCCCCTTTTTCTGGCATCACTCACACACTTCCAGACATTAGAAAACTATATTTAGATGAGGTAAATCTATTTCTGCAAGAAAACAGTGTACCACAACCAGTAGGGACAGCACGATTGGCATCTGTTACAAGGTAAATAGGTATTTTGCAGCCAAAGCTGTAAAACGTTTTCAGTTTATTCACTGGATTTTTGATAGACGTTCATAAGCCTCAGGGTTGCAGAATTCCGCCTACGCAGACGATCATTCATTTTATGTTAAATGAAGAAGCACCAGTGTTTTTGTCCTTACCTGACTCATCAGATTAATTTGAGAGTGAATAGCCTTTGTGAAATCAATACTCACCTGCTAAGTGCGTATCATTTGTTATGCTGCAAGGAGCGTATTTTTCTTTTTTGTTTGAGACAGCTCCATCTGATCAGTGAAAACAACTACGTTCTGTATCCTCTGCAGGATGTCAGTGGCAGTTTAAAATGAAAATAGATTAACAGCTTACCTTAATAAATCTCCCTCTTTTTTAATCATTCACACAATGGTTTCAATACAACTGACTGATGGAGCATTACTGGAAATATGTATCTGCAAGCTACAAAAGGCTGGCACTTAGCTGAAAAACAAAACATAAAAGATGAACGAACAAACAAGCAAACAAATTGTAAATATCAGTATGGATTATTATTCTAATAATTGTTTATTCTCAATTGTAATTACATTTATCTACATTGACTACATTAATCATGTATCAGCTCACTGCATAGAATCATAGTCCTACAGGGAAATTATGTTCAGATTGTGTGCGCATTACCAGTCCAGTTTGTATGGTGATGGACTGGTGACTTCATTTTATGGCTAAGTAGCTGTGTTTAGCTCTAATCGGTCTCTGGCACAAACATCTCTCATCCTCTGCCATATAAACAGCCAGTCATTGCAGATGGTCATGTCCTTACACACACACACACGCACACGGGCACACGGGCACACACGGGCACATGCTTTTTTACTACTCATTAGCTTGAGGAATTATTTCCATGTTGCTGTCATGCTTATAATTCATTTCATGGATGTCTTTCTAATTACATGGCCATGGCGCTTGAATGCCCTTAAAAATGAAATGCTGATGCAGCCTACTGTTTATTATATATTTTCATTTCAGTATATTATTTCCCATGGCCCTCTCTTTCAATATGTGCTGTGATGCCATGTGGTTTAGTAATATGTTTCTGCACCAGTGCAACCAAGGCAATGTATTCATCTTATTTGACACAAAGTTGTAGACTTTATCAGAGCCTATCATCGGACGATACTTGACAGTTAACGTGGCAGAGCTTCAGATTTTCAGGTGAGGTTGGGGCCCTGTCAGAGATAGTTTAATGCCGTACATAGAGCCGGTCCAGGGGGGGGATACTTGTCTTTATGCCTTGTCTTCCAACAGGTTATTTACTTTATTGTTAATTCAGCATTGAAAAAGGCAGGGTCAAGCATGCGTAAGTGTATATCAAAACATTGTGGTGCAAATTGTTACTAAAAATGACACAAAGCACCTAAAGTGCATCAAGCTATAAACAATTCCAGGCTGTACGTCACTGTTAGACAAATTAAAACCAGTTTACATTTATAGCTGATGGTGGTATCCAGAGATATCTCATTGAGTGCATGCAATAGCAGAAATGTTGAAAAGAAACCCTTTGAAATAGCACTGGGCAAGGTAACACTTAAGAATAATATACAATAAGGTGTACAATGCCTGAGTGGTTACCAAGGAATGAATAAAATTCTCCAAAGATATAGATGTTATTCAGTGGAAGAGGAGGATGTTGCATGGAGATACGTTTTTCTGTGTACATCAGAAACAGATAAAGGTCAGGCTTACTGTCCTAACAGTGGTATGGCAGGAGCACAGCACTGATGTAATGGGTGTACAATCGTTCAGCTGTCTTGTAAACCATTAACATAACATAATATGGTAGATTAATTTTTTTCAGTGTAGTTCCATACAACCTCAAGGGGATGAGATGTGTTTATTTTTTGATGAGACACTGGAAATATGTATGTAGCTACTTCCTGTATTTTAAGTGCATTTCCACAGATAACAGATAAATAGCAGCTCTTATTTTATTCATAAACCACATACAACCTTACTAAAGAAGGGTTAAAGTTGAAATGCAGTTTTTTCTATGAATAACTTCCCAATACTAATAATAATAATAATAATAATAAATTGAATTTATATAGCGCTTTTCATAGACTCAAAGTCGCTTTACAGGGAAGAATTACAAGTAAGGAAAATACAGCATAACATGAGGAAAGGGGAGGAACACCTCGGCAGTAAGCACATACAACACGATTCTGATGATACTGATCCTCTAAACCACAGTTCCTTCTAAATTGAACATTAAACGTACAATATGTAACTTTCTGCCGCTAGGGGTCTCTCAACCAAAACAGTGGATTGTAAACACGGACTTTTGATGACGTTGGTAAGTTGCGTGGAATTATGGGAGTTGTACTTCGCAACACCTTCGCCGATTAAAATGCGGCTGTTCACGGACAAGTGTACCCATTCAAATGTATTCACTTTACGTTTAGTAACGTTTATTTATATGTCATTCTAATAACATAGCTGCATTTTCCCAACATAATTACGTTTTTCTTGATTCGATCTAGCTATATTGGAAGCTGACCAGTTAGCTAGCTAGCTAGTGAGCCAGCAAGCTAACATTAGCCAGCAGCTAAAACACAGTGACTATCACAACATATTTCATATGTCACTGTCATCTTTTGGATGGTTTCAACACCAGGGTGGGACGGGGTTTGTTGTAACGCTAGCTAGCTACTCAACGAGGCTGAGAGACAGGTGTGGGTGGGGATTGCCGGGGGGAATCTCCGGCCGGGCCCGGGACAGCGAGGGCGGCCGATGCCAGCAGCAGAACATCTCCAAGCTGCCCGGAACGATCTCCCCCTTCACTTTTCTTTAATCTTAACTATTCGTTTTGGTGCTTGTCGGGTTAATTTAGCTAACTGTAAAGACAGCTAAACGCAAAGGGGTGAGAAATTTGGCAGGGAGGAGATTTTCGGCACAAGTGGCATATTATCAATCACAAAATGATGCTGCGTGGCAGAAAAAGCAGTATTATGGTTAGGAGTATTTTTTTTTCTGTCACATTGTATGATTTACAATTACACTCAAACGTATCATCTGGGTTCCGTGTTATGAAGGAAGTTACGAGCAACTAGAGGGTGAAAGGTTATATGACGCCATTGACAGGCGACAAGGAAGGAAAGGAAACTTGCCGTGTCTAAAAATAAAATAACACATTTCTCTGGGTTTGAAGTTTGGTGGAAACATTTGGGAGAGTGTAACTACACAACTCAAAAAAATATATAACATAGGTATGGTCGTTTTTAGATATTTTAATGCAGAAATGTTACATATTGTACCTTTTAAGAGTCATGTTTCTAGTTCAGCTTGTCGACGTGATTACCGATTACATTTTAACATAATTAGTTTTCGTGCTTAGCACATGTTTTGTGAATACCAAGGCATGATTTAATGTAGGAAAAGGATGATAAGATACTTATGCTAAAACCTTACTAGTAGAAAGTGATGGCAAGAGAATGAAATGCACTTCTGAAGCTGGTGGAGATCAGCCTTGTGTTTTTGGCACCAGGGTGTCAGCAGTACCCAGGGCCTCCTTCAGCAATCCAAGGCTTAATGGATGACTGGCCTGGGAAACTGCAGGGGCCCGTTTCAGGAAGGAGGTTTAACAAACTCTGAGTCTAACCCTGAACTCTGAGTTGATTTACCCTGAAATGGGAAACTGAGTTTTTGGTTCCAGAACAGCTGATTTGAGTTGGTTCAATCAACTCAGAGTAGGTTCACTCAGAGTTAAGTGCGTGCACCACCACTATAAAAAGGCAGCATGAATGGAGCAATGATACTGCAATTCACCATGGTAACATCCACAAACAAACTGGTTGGCGGAAATACTCATGCGAACATACAGCAAGTTTGAACAAATATTTCGTTAAAAAAGCAACACAGCGGCTGCAGCAAAAGAGAGAATTTGTGTGGGAGAAAATTGCTGCAAGAGTAAATGTGTAAGTTCCAACATAGTGTATTCATTTCATATTTAATCATAAGTATAATATTACTGATGAAATGGTATTGAACCTATAATCTATTTCATTTAGGTGCAATCCTGTGGGCGAAAAAAATCCTAGGCCTACTAATTCCATTCTGAGGCTGCAGCACCATCATTAACAGAATTATAATTCATAATATTCTATGCTTCTTCGTCAAGGGGATGTCGACAAAAGGAAATGCCATGTTTTGAGAAAAAAAAACATTTTATAATCTGCCTAACATGGTTAATAAACCAACACTGATGCGGATGACAACACTGCGCTAAAATGTGCCTGATACAGACTGAATGGATGAATGAGGAAATGGAAGAGCGCTGTGTCAGAGGGAGGAGTCTGAGAGAAACTTGAGGTTTAATGAAGAAAACCTGCTCCTGACCAGGTTAGGTTCACAGGCTCAGTTACCATAGTAACTGACTCTGAGGTGAAGCTACCTCTCTTTCTGGAACAGGCTGGAGTTACCCCTCTCCCTCAGGTTTGATTAACCTCCCTTTCTGAAACAAAAAAAAACAGTTTCCCTCATCTCAAGGTTAACAATCTCAGTTTTCACTAAACCTGCTTTCTAAAACGGACCCCTGGTGATATGCTGAAATGATGAAGGTCTAACTCAGTATGTGCCAGCCTGTCTCACACACACTGGCACACACACTTGTGGAGACATACGCACAGAGGGATGGTACAGACAGACACACAGAGGGGTAGTGGGATTTCAAACAGCTTTGGTCTTCAGAGGACAACATGATCTTTCAGACTATCAAGCATTAGTTTTGCACAGCTTATGGTAGATGGCAGCATTCTGCACTGCCAATGTGGCATTTGGTTGGATGCATGCGTGTTTGTCAGTCTGACAGTCTACGATTTGTGTTTGCGACGCCCAGTTGCTCATCAAGACGTGCCACAAACACCAGTAAGGTCTGTGCCTCATGGCTTTGGCATGTAGTGCATGTCTAACCAGATGCTGTTCTGTTCTTAAATTGGATATCAACATAGCTTCAAGCAAGAAATAAAAATAATCTTATTTTGACTAGATGTGGCTGTATGAATGAAAGTCAACTATCGTTACTGTATGCATGTTGCATATATTGTGTGAAGTGACAATAGTGAAGGTACCAGCGCCTGTGTAGTTGTTAGACTTATGGCAAACATGCTCTAGCAAAGTTGTCACTGTGGTCCACCACGGCATCTGGCTCTATTATAAACAATTTCTTACTTTGGCCAACGGTTCTCCTAGGAGCAGAGTAATTCAGTAAGCACGTGTTAGCCTCTCCCAATAAACCAAGGATATCAGTTTCCTCTTGGGACAAGCTTTAGTGGCAGGATCTTTCCCTGTAAATGCACCTTAGTGCAAGTTTCTGGTTGATGATGCAAACCTCTGAGACAACTGAAAATGTATTCCTCCTAATCCCACCAGTGCTAATTTTTATTAACCAATTGGTATCTGTGAGGTATGGATTATAATTTGTTCTTCATTAGCAACAAGCTACTTAAATTCAAATGACAGCTAACACATTTCATTTGGGTCCAATTGGTAAAATCTCTAAAACAAAAAGGGCATTTTCCTCCATAACTTTTACACAATAGCTGCAGTCTTTATTATTACATGATTTTCCAAACCTTGGCCCTCTGGTCCCCCTGTCTGGGTGTAACAGTATAAAAGCTACAGTCAATTACTACAATAATGTGGTCTTAATGATGACAAATTCTTCCCGTTTTGCTTTAGTAGTAATATGCAGGCAAGGTGTGCTAAACTTGTTACAGTAAATCGATATTGGATTAGGTTTTTAACTTTATAAGGGAGTAAACAGAAGAGGTGTTTTATTAAATTGCAATGATCAAATTTTCTTATGTCTGGAACGATGTGTCACAACATTTGTAGAGACAAAAAAGCCATCCGTGTGCTTCTGTTATAGCTATTCAGTCACATTATTTGCAAGTCCGATTGTCCAGCTAAGTGGCTGCTGTCTTATACTACGGCCTGTCAAGCTACCTGCCTGTCTTCTTGCTGAAAAATAACTAATTTGTCAGTTATTTTCATTTAGTTTCAGTTATGCTAATTTTTCAATTGCTTGTCTGTTAATTGCTAAGGCTATACTTTTATATTTTAATCCTACATTCTGCATGTTTGTGCAATGCCTCTCCTCCAGCCTGTTTAACATATTTATGTTTAAACACTTTGGAGAGCCACATTCAGTTTCTGTGATGACTTACAAAAGCTTAAGAGATTCCCAATGCCCTAAGGCCTCCTTGCTTTTGTCAACCATGTTTTGTTCACATCGCCACGGTGGCTGAGTTCAGAGTTTGTCCTTTTTCTAATACAGCAAAAGCTCTGATGGTGCAAACATAATGGGCTCTCAGATATAATGTGCTTCCATATGTCGCATGCCCTGTGGGAAGTCCACTTAAGAGACGTGTCAAGGTAGGTGCGTGCGTGCGTGCGTGTGTGCATGCGTGTGTGCTTTAATGGATATTGCAGTAGATATGGAGAGGCAAGGGTCATTGTTAATTATGAACAAAACAAATTTACCATCCCTAATCCTTTTAATGGACAGACTCCCTCCATGAGGCTCTTACGGTTACGCTATAGACAGGTCAAACCTGATTGATACCACAATGGCTGCCATAATCTACTGCAGTGAGACTGACTAAAAGGGAGTGATCACACAATTAAAGTTAAGAGATTGGACACCAGCCAGTTATTGACATTATCCGTAGCACACCTGGTAACCATGGAGACAGGTTTTTTCGCTTATTGTCTGAAGATGAATAATTTTTCCTTATATTCAGTAGCCATCCCTGGAGATGAAAGAGAATAGGATATGAAGTGAGTGAAGTGAAAGATTTGCAAACTCATGATAAATCAGGCAGAATAAGTTTGTCTTGGGATGTCTGAAAGTGGGATGTTATGATGCTCTGTGCTGGCCTACTGTATAAGGAGGGGAAATGTGTTGAAAGTCAAATTGTGTTGGTTAACATTAACACTTCAACTGTTTTGTTTCAGTGAAATTAATGGACAGGCCACTAACGTTGGATAATTTTGTGGTAGGAGCTGTGTGAAACTGATTAAGTTATGGAAACTGGTGGAATTAGGGGGAATCCATTATGAATGGTTGTTGTAGAAACTGGCTGTGCTCAATTATGGTCGTGCCAATAAAGCCAATTTGAATGACTTGATCAATTCACCCGTTTTCATTCATCATAAAAGAGACAGCAGTACAGAGAAGATCATCAATACAGCGTGTGTGTCTGCAATTCAAGCCTGGGTAGATTTGAATATTAATTTGCATTCTGTAACACTTTAGTGTTCATAATATCTAAAATGTTAAACCAAAAGACATGTCTTCATAGAGTGAAGAATCATTACCACCCATGTTTTACTGAAGCTACTGAAGTAATGAGAGCATGTAGGTTGAAGGCAGTGCAGAGGTTGTGTGCTGTAAAATTTTATATATATATATATATATATATATATATATATATATATATATATATATAAAATATCAGGCCACATCTACTCACCCACTGGAGTGTGTGTCCAGTGAGTCAGTAGCTTGTCAGGGTGATGATACTTAGACTAGAGCCCGACCGATATGGATTTTTGGGGGCCGATGCCGATAATAACTCGAAAAGAGCCGATTTATAAGCCGATATTTTGATTTTGAAAATAAACTGGATATTAGACCCATTTCCTATAAACTGCACTTACACAACATTCAATAGCAAAATATCTGCCTTTTCTATGTATGTGGGCTGTATAAACCATTTTCCAGAAGGGATGTTAAAAAAAAGCCTTAGATTACAGTCTCAATGACTAAACAATTGCACATCAAAAGTATATATTTTTTAATGATCAAAAAACAGTCTGGTTTTAAACATTTAACACTTTTACTTACTTCCAGTTGAAGCTGGTTTTAACAGTCTGTGTACTGTAAATAAATTATAATACTAAAGTTAAAGTAAAAGAGCTATACCAAACATTCAATATTCTACAAAACCATGTCAATGAATTGAAAATAAAATTAAAATAAGTTAAATGTATAGCTACATATAAAATAAATAAATATAAAATAACAGAACACTGCATTAGAGGAATCTTTGCAGAAGTAGTCCCACACTTTGCTGCTACAGCGTTCACCTTTTTCAGCCATCTGTAGGGCAGAAAGAGAGACAGAGAAAGAATAAGCATGTGTATTAATACTATCACCATGTATCATTACTCATGTCATCATTGCAATTATTATAATAATAATAATAATAATAAACAGGGATCTCCTACATAGGCAAAAATGAGAAATATAGAGAAATATTTTGTATTTGTATTTGTCAAGCAATAGGTATTACCTATTACCTATTTATATTTAACAATATTATTACAAAATTTTCCTGTTATGTCTGTAAAGCTGCTTTGAGCTGTATTGTAAAAAAAGCGCTTGTTCAGCTCACATTTATTTACATGTCCCCACTGGTTTAATCATTTCTGACGCACCTACTGTAGTTACTGTAACTATATTTGCTCTCACAGACACATTCACAACGGTCCCGTGTATCTTCTCCTCTTCTCTTTGTGCAGTCTGAATCAAAACATCGTCATGCGCTGGCGAACGTAAAGTTAGCCTACTGTTACCGGCTTTCAGCTCAGAGAAGATTACGGAATCAATTCGAAGTTAAATGGTTAACGTTAGTGTCATGAACACACCGCTGTCAATTTTGAGAAGAACCACCTTCAAACAAGTTAATAGCAAGCATTTAAGGGGCCTGCTAAAAAGGAAGCTATGCTAGCGTTAGAATAACGTAACAGTTGTTTTTTCGAGGCACGCTGTACATAACTTCTAGTCATTTACTACACGCGCCCCCCTGCCACAGTTACGCGGTCATTATGTGGGAAACACTGCAGAAATATTTAGAATAAGTTAAACGCTAACGTTTGACCTCTTATTAACGTTCGCGCTCTTCCACTGATAAACATGGTATTAGTTAGCTTTGTGGCTAATCTAATATAGCAATGCATTAGCGGATGTAAGTGATGTTACAGAATATTTAGAAGTGATAATGATAGGACCGTTAGCTAGAACTACCACACCATTTTTATATACAGTGTATGAACTAAATCTAGAATCATTTCACATGACGAACGACAGACTCACCGTCAAAACAGTACATGCCGGGTGTAATGCTCGGCCACTGGCTTGGCTGATAGCTTTCTTCTGTAGTGGATTTCTGGCGCTGTGTCAACTGGGGAGTTGCAGACCGCCCTTTGGTGGGCAAACTATGCAACACTCATAACATGAGTGAAGCATGAGACTCAGTTTCTCATGTTTCATCGGCCGTTATAAACGCCGATGACGATTTAAATGCAATTAGCTCATATCGGCCGATAATATCGGCGGGCCGATGTATCGGTCGGGCTCTAACTTAGACTGGGCATTTCGTAAAGCTCCAGGGTTCCCCATCTCGTCCCCTCATCTCAAAGAGAAGGGCACTCCAGAGTGCAGTGAATAACCATATCTGGAACCAACACATGGAGAAGCCCACCCACCTGACTTGCTTTACAATATCATCAGAGCTTTAATTACTGCTCGGAAAATGAAAATGACATGCGCATACGCACAAACACATGCACTTGTGCGCAGCCAGCCCATTGCCAAAATTTATAAAATTAACTTGTTTAGCTTTCGAGGTTAGAGGTTGTAAAAAAGCAATACTCCCAGTGATTGCTGAAGTAATTTTAATATTTTATTCCAATAGAAATCTTTACATCCATCATCTGCCCTATTGCTGCTACAAAGTACTTCAACTGAAAAGGCTGTACTGCTTGATGACACCGACATTTGTCCAAAGTGTTCATTCAGATAGTGGGCGTATTTGAATGCAATTTGCATCTCTCAGCACACTCACCTTGCCTATGAGGGGTGAGAATTAGAACATGTGTGTTTCTAGTCATGATTAGAGACCTATTCAGTATGATGGCTGTTGCCCATTGACATTAATAGTGGTAACAGGGATGTCTAAGAATTCTGCTAGAGCAGCAATGACAGCAAAGCAGTGTAGAATGTATGCAGATAAAAGCCACGTAAAGATTTAAGATGCGTATCTGAGTGGAAAAAAAAATCATCAGTCAAGTGGTGGCACACAACAGAAGGGAACATTGTAGTGTGCTTAGTTTCATTCTTCACTTCAGGAACAAACAGCTCACCTGCTCACTTAGCTTCTGAAGAATAGCTCGCTTCAGAAGAAAGAAAATGACAACCTTTCATCCGCTTAGATTGATGTTATTTTCCCTTTTGTAATGTGCACCTGCTGATGTTGAATTCTCCATATTATGTAATCTACATAAACTCATCTTTCCACCGACAAATAATTCCTTTGGCTAGATTGTTGTGGAGTCATCCACATAGTATGATGGATTTTTGGATGTCTGGCATCAGCTCTGAAATGTCACCGGCTGAATATTTATCAGCACAGGACATTTCAAAAGCTCAAGTCCCTCTCGGGTAAAACACCAAATAACATCAGTCTTCCATTGAGCTCAGCTGACGTTTAATAAAAATACTATTAGAGGTCCCCTTACCAATGTGATGCCACAGTGGGATCTGATGCCGTTCTAGGCTGCAGTCATTAGAACAGATTTTCTCACTTACAATGAATGCATCAGTTCTAGTCAAATATTGACATATTACAAATGTATAGTTCCTGTGGAAAATTATTCTAGATACTCCATTTTACTACTTGGCCTTTTGAAATGTGTAACAGAACTCTCACTTTACAGTCGCCATTTTTACTACATTATTTTCAACCACTTGTGACTGAAATGGAAACTTGAACAGATCAAGACAGGCATAGAATTGTAGAACAAATCCTTTAAATCATATTTATCAACATAATTTAATGGATTTACAGCAGTTGAAATATGCCCGTTCATCATACACTTGTCAGGTTAAAAATGTATTTTGTCCAATACTTTAGTTTATGACCATAACCCTGCAAACTGAATAACATTCCCATTGGCGTCTGCCATTTTGTGCTAATTAGCATGCTAATAAAAGCTAAACTAAGATGGTAAACATGCTAACATTATACCTGCTAAACGTCAGCATGTAAACATAGTCATTATGTGCCTATATGTACAACCTTACAGATCCACTAGCTTGGCTGTAGACTCGTCTTGTGTGATGTGAGGATACGCTGCACTCAGACACAGAATTGCTTGTTTATTATAAGTCAATATCAATCAGTGCTCACTTGGTACAAAGTAAAAAATCTAAATGGAATCAAAGCAGCACACTCCTCTATGTAATTCATTAAGAAACTCAAATGTGTCCTTACAGAGTTGAGAGATTTGATCTATCCTAGAGGAAGCGTATCCCTACAGAACGCAAAGGTTCATTTTCACTTCTACAGGGAGTAAACCAATTAAATCCAGTGGCAGTTTGACACTTCTAACATCATGCATGTACTGTCAGATTGCCTCAGCTAAGTGTGTCTTTTCTAAAGCAATTATAGCCATACAGTAGAGGATGATGTTAAAGTGTTCTGGCTCAGAGAGTGTTATAATGCTGCTGGAATATCTTATAAAAACAATTCTATCTTCTGATTAGACAGTTCTTTGAATGCAGTGTCATAGGTTTCGGCTGCACTGCATCTATTCATGAGAAATGACCATGTAACAGCACATTATTAGTGCAAAAGGAGAGATATTTCTGTGGCCATCTCACAACTAATACACTGTCACACACACAAGTACACAAGGACATGAAAAGTTAACAATCTCATGTAAAATGTAAATTTTACATGAATTTTACATGAAAATGTCCTGCTGTTTCGAACTATAGGCCTTGGTGGTGTTGAGTTAAAAGATGCTGCGGCCAGATGGAGAGCAAATCTAATTCTAAGCATTACTTCCTCAGGAGGTTTTTAGTCTTCAGACCAAGAGGGGATGTTTTCCAAATGGTTGGGCTCAAGTTACATGCAGCCAGTAATCTGTAATGTAATAATGATGTTAGAAAACACAGGATGGGAGATCAAGTGTGTCCAGCAAGTAGCTTATACCCCCGTTTAGTCTTCTCAAAAAAACAGATCCATAAACAATGATTTCAAATCTTCCTACACAGTTGTATCTCTTCATCTCCTTCTATACCCCCTAAGTCTTTGCTTTTATAGTTCAACTGTACACTCAAACACCAGCTGGTCTTTGGTGCATGAAAAGACAGACCTTTATTTTCAAATAAAAATAAGTCTCTTTTTATTTCACAGGCAGATATCTTTCACTCCACTTACTTTGTTCCCACATATATGCCAAGCCCCACTAAATCCTGGCCTTATTGTCTACCGTTATCTCAAGCTAGTTAGTTTCAATCATGTCTAAAATATCACCAGGTATGGCTATTATGGTGTATTAGGTCCACAAATCTCAATGATATACTGTATACTGGCTTTACTTTGTTTTATTAATGCACCCATGCACTATGATTTTTGTTATTTTCTCTTATTTTCTTTACCCTTTTGAGGAAGCAATATCTAATTTCTGTGCAGGAAAAAGACATTTATTATTGTGAAACAAAAGTAGTGTGGTCAAGCTAAGAGGTTTCAAGTCCTGGAAGCTTTAATACAGTCACCCACTTACACAGAATTGTAACTTTTAATTCCAAATGTGCTTTTCTTAAAGTATTTAAAGAGATTGTTTATTTTTGTAACAATGAAAATAACACCTTTCAGGGGTATGGGATACAAATTTAACAAAAGAGATACAAAAGGAATAGTTTTGTCTTTTTTTTACTTTGTAGCTTACTTTAGTTACACAAAATAGAACACATCTTAAGCTACTGGAAGGAAACAGTGATGGCTTTATTTCTGGGCAGTTGCAGAAGTGCCTGAGGATGATAAATGAGGATGTTCTAGTATTGATTAGGTGTTAGTAGAAGTAAAAAATGAAATAAATGCAGGCAATATGATGGATGACAAGTCAGTCAGACTCTGGATAAATTGAAAGCAGTTTGTGCTGTTTAAGAGGGGAGATGTTAGGAAGACAGCAGGGCCAACCTATGAAATCACTAATATGAAGCTCTGGTTAAAGAGAGGTCAGAGTCCTGTGGTGGTGCCACGAGATCCTCTTTACAAGTCTCCACCATATCCTTCATCAGCTCCCATTGATTCTCTATCCTGATGAGAAGACTGTACTATATAACCAACCCTTTAGGCTGGTAAATAGTGAATCTTAATTTGAACCGTCAATGCTTCTTTCTCATCTATTTTCATCTTTCTGTAAAATAGGCCTGAAGTGTTGACACATAATTACAAACAATGGGTAAGTGTAAACAGTCTTTCCATACAGCTGATGCCAAGTTACATTACTGGAGTTTTGCCCATTGTTAGTATTCAGTGTTTGAAAATGCCGAGTCAAACAAGCTGAGGATTAAGACTTAAAATTGTCATAAAAAATAACTGCAGAATGTCTGACATGCCACTAGATTCTCCAGCATATGAAATGCCTCTTGATTATTCTACACCACGGAAAGCATGATCCTTCCTTAATAGCTTATTTGAATGCTGATATAAAGTATTATATTTTCACAACTCACCAGGAAATGGCCATTTACAGGCAATGTTTAATTAATGCATTCTGGTAACATTTTAGGTTACACTTTCTAGTGCGGCATTCATCCCAAGTATACAAGAAATGCACAGAGTATGCAGCAGCAGTAACAAGCAAAAACATAATGAGGATATCATTTTAGGATGTAAACTGTGCAGTTGTTTGAAGTTGAGCAGCATTAAGTTTACATGGCAGTGAAAGTATTTGCTGTCAAACTCCAGTGTAATTCAGTGTCTACTAAGTAGTGTTCGACCGATACGGATTTTTTAGTGCCGATGCCGATACCGATTTTTTTACATCAGCCTTAGCCGATGTCCGATACGGGCTGCCGATTTTATTGAGCTGATATTTGGAGCCGATACTGCTTTTGCTCCCTCAATTTTCTACATAAAATAAAATGAGCATGTACAAAAATGTAAAAGAAGCTGCCAGATTTGTCAACCACAGAACATAAATCAGCAGAGGAAAATAAAGTGATGTCAGATGCACATTAAGCAACAAATTGTTCAAGTTTCTGTTCTAAACTGCATCAACGTTAAAGGTAGAAATATTCAACCACATAGAAAACATCTCTCAAAGTTTTAAAAAGCAGCACTCTCATATTATCGCTGTGATGTGTGTCTTGCTGTGATGCGTGTCACACACACACACACACACGCACACGCACACACACACGGCTCTAAACAACACGGTGCACTTATGTCCGACGCGTGTGTGTATGTGTGTCTTTCAGAGACACACAGAGACACATACCGTCCAAACGTCAGCCAGCTGGTCGCTGAATACTCCCAAAAATACCACGAACAACGTGCACGTATGTCTGGTACATGATAAACGTTAACACAAATTAATATTCCACTACGTACGTTCTTGAGCGGGGGGCTGCACTCTGACTGCGATGCAGCTCCGCCCAGCTAACTGGTGTGTATGTGCTGTTTCTTTAGCTCTGTGTGTGTGTGTGTGTGTGCGTGTCAGCTGGGTGATTGCTGCATCAGACTCCCAAAAAATAGCATGGAAACACGTCGGCATTACTTAATCCTATGACCAGTGTTCGTAACGGCTAGGTGTATGGCAATATTCCATCTAAGTCAAACAGTGAAAAGATACTTTGAAAGTTTAAAACTCACGTTGTCTTACAGAGTTCCACAAGAGTTCCAGCAGCGCTCTGCTAGTGGGGGAGGGGAGGGCAGAGCGTGGTGTGACTGCACGTGAACGGGAGGCGTCCTTAGCAACACAGGGCTGCCTTTGCGGATGCCTGACTGTAAATAATGCCGGGAAAATCGGCGAACGCAGCAGCCGCGTATCGGCCGATGCAAATACACGTAAAAAACGCAAATATCGGCCCGATATATCGGCCGGCCGATGAATCGGTCGATCACTACTACTAAGTGACTGGAAGCACAAACAGGAAACAATAGAACAGTATCAGGATCATTTAACATCTCTCTTCTCTGATTTCTAAATTGACTGCTTGTGTTGATTCGAGCAAGTTACAGCCAAACAGCCCCACACTGTTCATTGTATGATGTAGTGAATACCTCTTAAGAGAATTTAAAAAAAATCACTATTCGTATCATTTTCACGTTTAATGTACCCTAATGCTGCTTTTCTGTGGCATTTTTTTCTTGTTTGTTGTCTCTGGCTCAGATACCCTGTGGTGTTTTATTCAGTCCGTTGATTGAAATGCTTTCAGCCTTAATGCATCTGTTGTAAGCTTTCTCTTTTTTTTCTCTGTGTATCTATCTATGTATGACATAAATCTGACTTACTGTAACACGTAAATGGAATGTCTAAATGGAGTTTTGTGTGTCTGTGAAGTATTTGCTGTCAAACTCCAGTGTAATTCAAATGTGTCTACTAAGTGACTGGAAGCGAAAACAGGAAACAATAGAACAGTATCAGATCATTTAACATCTCTTTTCTCTGATTTCTAAATTGACTGCTTGTGTTGATTCGAAAAAGGCAAGTTATAGTCAAACAGCCCCACACTGTTCATTTTATGATGTAGTAATGCATCTGTTGTAAGCTTTCTCTCGTTTTCTCTGTGTGTCTATCTACGTATGACATAAATCTGACTTACTGTAAGACGTAAATGGAATGTCTAAATGGAGTTTTGTGTGTCTGTGTGTTTTACTGAGATATTTCATTTTCTACAAACAGTATAATAACAGCAAATCACATTTTTCTTTTATGAAGTCATTGAAATTAAACCAGAATATTACGTAACAAACAACTTAATTTCCCTTGCTCTCTCTCTCTCAGCTGATTGCTTCTCTCTCTATCTCCATCTTACAGCTGATTAAACTACATTTCTTCCTTTAGTACAAATATGATAACTACTGTCTCTCTCTCTTTCTGTAATAAGCTTAACCTCATGGCCACGCAGGCCAATTACCCTGAAATGCTTAAACATATTATACTGCTAAAATTCATTATGTTACTCACTTAGGGCCCTATTTTAACGTGTATGAATCCATTTTTGCTAACGGTGGAAAAAAGGGTCAGTGTGCCAGGCACATGGTTCAAAAGGGTTGTACTTAGTGTCTTAATCAATCATAGGTGTGTTTTGGGTGTAACATGCAATAAACCAGAGTGTCCTCTCCCTTTCAAACCTTGGCACATTGCTATTATGATGGTGGATTTGCTAAGCAGGAAGGAGAGATTTTCAGGAGAATCTGCTTGTGCGTGAAGTGAAAGCGCGCAAGCAGATCATGTCATAATACTATTTCACATTGTAATGTTTTTTATTTTTATTCTTTTGCATGTCTGTGTGCTGCTGCGCGTCCCTGTGTGTGTAACAAGCATAGTGTGCGCGCGCTGTGCACAAGCCTAGGCGCATTTTACTAATGCACTGTTAAAATAACAATGAAATGCTGCGCTATTGACTTTAGACCGGGTTTTTGTTGGTCAATGGCGCAATGCCTCAAGATAGCAATATGCCAATAATTCACCTGAACACACCTCCCTGTAAGACCAGCACGCCCATGGGCGCACAGATGGGCGCAGGTGCATTTGCTATTTGGGCGCTGGACAGGAAATTGACAACTGCGTCAGTCCTAAACTAGCAAAGACACTTGCGTCAGGCTTTGCGCTGTGCCGGGTGCAAGATGGGGCCCTTAGTGTGTTCTATTTAACTTGACCAGTTCCCATATGGTTCAGTGAGCACTCAACACCTTCAGTCCACTATGGTAACAAGAAGAGCACCACATGCTAATGTGACACATAAAGTGAAAGAATGCATATAAAGGAAAATGGAAATTGAAATATTTTCAACGAAAAAACAAATCACGTTGTGCTGCATTTCTTGTATGAAATTATAACATGCAATCTCAAGGCTAGTAAAAAAACCTTAAAAAAATAAAGCATCATGTACTCGGTCCACATTTTTCTCATTTTGCTCTTGACATTCTAGTGTGTCAGTGAAGCCATGATCAGTTTTCATTGTTATGCAGACGACACCCTTCTGTATACCCTTCCAGATTATTTTCATCCTGTTGAGTCCTTCACAAATTAAATCACTGACATCATGTACGGGATGGATAATTTCCTAGAAATAAATGGGGACAGAACTGATATAATAGTCAGGGGCAGTCTACAGTTTTGACAGCTATGTGTCAAACTATAGAGCTTTCCTTTAACCAACCGCAACATCAACCTGCAAACCAAAATAAGAAAAACTGCAACTCAGGATAACCTTGCTGATAAGCTCTGGTAATTCCTGAAAGTCAAGTTCCATACATTTGGAGCAAGTACTCATACGGTGCTGCTAATGTCTGGTGTTTGTTTCCACAGTAATTAAAGAAGAAAGGAATTAATTTCCACATACGTAAACCAGAACGATACACTTTGTGATTAATAAGGAGGGGATACATATATAATAAATGTTTTTATAACACAACAAAGCTACTGTATACAAGATTCCAGCAATAGAGAATGATCTCTGTCTTGTAAAGCACTTTTATTTATCTCTTAAAAATACTTGTCCACAAAATTTATGTTATATTCTTTGTCTCGTCACTCATACATGCAGAGCTCTGTACAGAGAAGACACAGTGACAAAAAATGGAGTGCATGTTTCTACACCTATAATAACAGAGCACTAAAAATGTCTATTTTTCAGAGAGTGCTTATTTCCATGGTGATGTGTCCTTTGAGAGACTTTAGAAAGTTCTCTCCTCCCAAGGTGCTAGATTACGCTTTTTGAGCAATTTGCTGCTGTTTTGTACCCACCTGCAGTAATTACACAGTAAAACCAGTTACCTATCAGGCAAGATGAAAAGTGAGGAGACCGATGCTGGGTCATTTTGATGGTACCAATAAACTCTCACTGAATCAGCTAAGAAGCATACTGTTTTAATGGAAGAGGCATGGAGGAAAGGAGTAAAACCAGCAGGGCATGCTAACACTCACAGCTGCTACTCTGTAGTGCTCAACCTTGACTCAGGAGGTCTGCATAACTGTGATAAATGGAAAAGAAAATTTTGCAATAATGCACTTCTTATTTGAAATTTTCACTACAATGCAGTAGTGCTGAATATTTTTATGTGGTCTCTATGCTCTACCAGTTCATCTGTAAATGCGTTACAAGTGACCAAAAAGGTTGAATCATTAGGTTTCTGCTCACACATAAGTTATTTAAGAACTATTATGCTTGATTTAGTATTTTGTGGCATTTTTCTTCTCATCTGCTCTCATGTAACCAGCAATTGTGCATTGTTGAGTATACCTGCCCTCCTTCACCAATTATTGCTTAAGTGCTGTCAAGCAAGGCACTTAACCCCCCAACACTATCTCATAAAAGTCTGAAATGTAGACTCTGTGTTGCAGACATTAATAATTTAGAGATTACCATGTTTTTTTGGTGCAGTATTTTTGCTTGTTCTCCATTAGTTCATTGCCAGACCTTCCTTCACAGCGCTGCATAGGAGGGTCTGGCTAGTCCACACAGCATTGTGGGATGGGAGAAAAACATGCTCTGGTTTATTGGTATTTCTTTAAACCAATCACAGTCGTCTTGGGTGGCACAAAGCGCCGTATGGCGCTACGGAGCCTCTGCAAAATAGCCTCGGAAAGGAACTTGTTTTGGTGGAACATGTGTACGTTCAAAGGTAGTTTTAGTCAGGCAACAGAAAACTCTGATTGGATGGCTAGTCTAGTTATAGCTGTCTGGATTTACCCTGCAGAGATCTGAGAAAAGGTTAACTACAGACCTCATAAATCGACCGGAGTTTAAAATGTCAACACAAAGGAAGCTCAAGGCAACGGATATCCGGCCTAAATGAGTGAAATCTGGCGGAATTTCGATCGGTAACGGAGCAATCCCGGAAGTGGAACGTCATGGATAAAGACTAGTTGAATTCAAAAAAGTCTTGAATTACACAAATGTTCTTTTACCTCAATTTTCTTTTTGTCTAATGTGCATGTATACTGTTGTATTTCAGAGTCAAATATCCACCTGTTTTTTCAGTGTGGAAAAAGTTGTGAAGTATTTGTAGAGCCCTTTAAAGTACTACAAGCTGTTTTCAGAAGATAGGCATGAATGTGAGGAACATTAGGCTCGTTCGAGATGAACTGCGCCTCGCCTGTAAAGTGGATGAGAGCAGGCGGCAGCAGCCGGGGGCGGTGACAATAAGCCACGGTGAAGTCGGACAGTTTTCAGTCCAGAAACCTTCAGGCTGAACAGGAATTGACAGAAACACTGTGTTCCGATATAATAAAATGTTATCAGACCCATATATCATCTTGTACACAGTCTCCAATTGTTTTTATTATGACAAAGTAGCTGTCAAAATGCTCCACATGTGATATGCTGCTGATTTTAATTAACACACTGTAGATGATCTGTAATCTGAACAGATTTAGTCTCTCTCACTTCTAAACGTAACTATCAGCCACATGTGGTTTGTACAGAATAAGCCTTTAAATCAGACAAATAGTTAAAATCCCTCCAATTCAAAAACAAAAAAGTTTATATAAAACATCATGTTGAGTCAATTCTGAACCAATCGGAAAAGCCGGTGTTTCCCAGCATGCCCTGGGTCCACCTGGGTCTTGCAGTCGGTGAAAAGCAACTGCACTGCCTGCGTCTCAGAACTGAGGCCGCCTTGATCGTTGCCCACGTGTGCATGACGTCAGAGCAAGTCGGACACAAATCTAACCGGCATACATTGGGCGGCCGGTGATCAATTCTGCGCAGACCTGGCTCATCTCGAACAAGCCTAGTCCCTAATGAAGCAAAGGCTAACAAGCTTTGGAGTACATTAAATACAATATCAATGTGATGGAGAGCTGACGAATGGTGACAAACGTATTCCTAGACACTTTTTTTTTTTTAATGATTGGTTTTCCATATGCTGTCACATCTTAAGTGCAGACCTGCATTTCCAAAGCTGTTTTTACTTACTTGTCTTTTTCCACTCAATTAGCCTGGAACTGCAGTTTTTGCTGCATATTCATAATGGAAAGAGGGGAACTCATAACACTATATGTAACTCTAAATACAAGTCTGTCCGTACAGTGATACCACAGTGCCAACCCCTGTAATCTAAAGGCAGTTGTACTTCATTGCTCCCAATGGTAAAATTCAGCATTTGGATTAGCCCCATAAAATATTCTAGTACTCTTTCCATCCTTCCTGTGGACTTGCATACTCCTTTATTGCATTTCCCTCCTCTTTCCCTGTGTCCATACTCACACAGATGCATGTGTAGCAGGTGGTCATGATGAACTGATTCATGTCCAGCACACGTGTAGCAGGATTATCTCATTTGCATTTCAATTTGATTGCTAGGTAGGTTGTGTGTTTGATGTGGGTGGTCAACACAGGGCTTGTTCTCTTTACATGTGACCTGCTACAGAATGCACACACGTTACAAAACCTCATTAAGACTCATTAAGGTATACAGTAAGCGTGTAATGTGGTGTATGTGATCTATTACATGTGGCAGGTATAATTGCACAACTGGTTCAAATGTTGAATGATAATCAAAGGTACAATACAGAATGTTTGATTATATGACAAAAGCCCATGCTATGCGTTGTTCTATAAAAGTCTTCCCCACATCCTCTGACCAGGCTATTAGTTTTGAAGTAGACACTGCTGGTCTTTCCCCTGTATTCTCTTGTTTGCTTAATTAACATTCTATTAGGGGAGGACACAATCAATGCAGTGTGAGCTAATAATTGGATTTCTTTGTTTTGTTTTTTTTTACCCAAGGCAAGAGGGAGAAGGAATAAAACATGAGACATGACTTCCATCGGTCTGCTCAACTTACCTTTATTTGCATTGTGATTGGATTCCTTGTCCGATAACCCATGACCCCGATACCTCTGGAGAGGTCGATAAGTATAATTACCATCAGCTTCCCAAGACGTGTGCGTGCGTGCGTGCGTGCGTGTGTTCACAATCACATCCATAATCAAATTACTCCAGAACAGCTTCTTGTATTGTTAAAAGCTGAGGAAAGAAACACTGTTAAGCAAGGGCCAATACCATCAATTACTGTTACAATTTGATTGGGCAATATCATAATAAGTACTATAAAGAAGATGATAAAATAAAGCAATAGTTTCTGACACAGACTTTTACTGAGGCTTTTTTCTCCTTTGTTGTATGTATGTCATTTTCTCTGATTAACTTAATTTGTAATATCACTATTTTAGCTGATAGCCTTCCTTCACGGTCTCACATCTAGTGACGTTTCCATTCTTTGACAGAAGGTGATGATAATACTTACTGTAAGTGTGGTTGCAATTTTCAAGTGAAAGGAACAAGCAGCACAAGGAACCTGTGAACCTGCACAAGGAAAAAATCATATTCAAGTCAGTGTATCATATTTGCAAGACACTTCTAATAGCACAATGCATTGTAACAGTAACTGAGGTTAAGAATCTTGCCCAGGGTAAAATACAAAGATAAGCATAAATTTAATTCCAGCGTGCCAATTAAAGGTACAAAGCAAAAAGAGAGGCTGGAGAAAGCAGCAGCCTAGCTCTGTCAAAAATGAAAGAAATGTTCCTTCCAACAACCCTAAAGCTGTCTTTATTATTCACATTGCTTTTTACTTCATGTGAGGCTATCACGTAAAAATGAAACCTTTTGGTTCTAAAGTGAAAACAAATATATGTTTTGATTATCAAAACTTACCTTGTATTTGCAGAAGGGGGCTGTTTTCAAATGTTCTCATTGGTGAAGAACACCAGCTGTAGTGTAGCTTATAGATTACTTTATTACTTTTCCCACCTTATCTACAAAGTAGATGCTGCATGTTCCACTTCTCAACTGCCAATTGGTATTCTCAATATGTTTGAAACAACTGTCATTCTGCCAAAATATGGCTAATTATGCCACTATTTGGTGAAGGTTCAGGTGGGGGATAGCATCACAAGGAAGCAGAATGTTGAGTCATATTTTATCTATGGCAGACATGACGTAGACACGTGTCTGTATTTAAAGAAGTTAGGAGTGGCACAGTGACAAAGGAGCACACATGCAAGGGAAGTAGAGAAAGAAAACTGACTGAAATATATATAAAATATATTTATTTCATGGAACTAGGGGCCACTATGATGAACACAGTAGTCTGTGATGTGACTGTGTGTTTAGGTAGGTGTTATGTGCATGCGGATATCTATGAAAATGATTCCACCCGAATTCTACATTCATGAAAATATCTGAATGAATTAAATCAAGTCATCTTTCAACTTTGAACATGTCAAGCATGAATATTTTACTTATGTTCAATTATCTCCCTTGTTGAAAAGGAACCTAATATCAGAGGGACCAGAATTCAAAGCTGTACGCCTCCAACTAGGACACTGTTCTTTCCTTTTGAACAGAGCTTTCATAAGGTCCTTCATAACCATGTGCAGCTCTCTGCAGCATCAATTACAGGAACTTTTTGGCAGCGGCTGCATGAACACAAAAAAAGCAAAAGCAAAGTGTCACTGTCACCTAGGAGTTGTTAGTTTGCCCGCCTGCTTGTAATCCCCCCACACAAGCAAGGAATAGTTTAAAGCCTTTGTTGAAATAGTGTCAGGATATCTCAAAAGCAAACTAAAGCCTGAATATACGTTTGTTTTGTAAGCTAGTCAGACCGACCGAGATGTGTGAAAACACCTCGGGCAAGGGCAGCGACAACACTTTGTGTAAACACCATTAATTGCAATTTTGTTGTAAAACGTAATCATGAGCAGCTAACAAACTTTAGTAAATTGAACAAACTGATTGATATCCACATTTCAGGCATAGTTTATGCCCTCCAACTTAGTAGTGGCTGCTGACTCTACCATAAACATGATTGATTTGATACCTTGTATTTTTTAAAGTGAACAAGGAAAGAAGCTACAAAAGCAACATTGGGAAGAGAAATGATATGAGCAAAACAACTAAATATGAGCTAGTTAAACATCTCCCTCCAAAATCACATCACACCTCATGATCTTTCCTTAACCAAGTATTTTAGTTGCCAGACCTTAACCATTGTGTAGTTGCCATATGTAGATATTAAAAAGGTTTTCAATGAATGGGGTTTTAGCCTATCCGTTATCAACCATGTGTTGGGGGGGGATGCGTCAGCCTGGCAGACAGCCAACCAAGCCAAATAGAAATAATGCACAACACACTGAAATTAAACCCCCTGCTTTGTGAGGTAAATTGATGCCTTAAATATATAGAATATCTATTCTGTGTCTAATCTGGGTCGACAAGCTGAAAGGAAGGTGGGAAAAGGGAAGTTACAAAAACTGGAGGAACAGTTGGAGGAAGGTGACAAGTTGCAAAAAACATCTTTGCGAGACACCACAAAAGCCAAGGTGTACACTGTACACTGTGTATATACATAGGTTAAGAGAGAGAAAAAGAAAGTATTTTACTTGAATCCCTCCTCTTTCTCACTTTCACTTCAGACATGTCAACACCCTCAATCTTTTTCATCCGAGTGGCTCCAGGACGTTGTTCAGTAGCATTGCTCCTGAAAAAGGCCTTTCGCCTCCCCCATCTGGTTGTCCCCCTTGATAGAAGGGGTCAGACAGGGGGCAACACCTGGCTCTCCACCAGCTCCCTTGGGGCACAGAGGCTCGCACATTAATTCACTGAATTGAGAGGATCTGTCATCAAATCTAATGCACACACACTGATGCTTAAAGCATACATACAAGCACACCGTCACAGCTACACACACGCACGCAAGCTGCATCTCAAAGGACAACAGTAGCCTTAGCAACAGAAGTGTTGCCAGTTATTTCTCCCCTGATTTTTACCTTCTCTCTGAACCCATGCTTACGAATCATACTCAGTTGAGGACATAACTGTTTGAAATGCTTTCAAACTAAATATACATAATTCTATCTGAGAGAGTAAATAATTAATTGTACTTGCCTGCTTTGGCGCATTTGTAAGTGTTTCAGAGTGATGGCCATTTGTAATGTAGAGCAATTCAAATCTCAAAGTGGTTCCCTGCTTTTTAAAACAAATTTAAGTCTACTTTATTACCTTACATTTTGTCCTTGCATTTTTGTTGCATTAGAGGACTTTTACCTTTTTAAATGACTTGCTCGTCAATTAAAGGGATGACAGATAATTGCAGATGGGTACTTTAAAGCCTCCAGTCCCACTGATTTGCATGTGTGAGAGAGTTTGGAGGAAATAAGCAGCAGAAGAAAATAGGACAGCACACCTGCAGTAGTGGTGTTATGTTACATGAAAGAGAAGCCACACATGCATCGCGTGCAGTTATTTTGCGTTATACAAACAAATATTATGGCCAATAAGCTGCATTTTGTTTGCCAGAATGTAAACCAACACCAAGACAGAGTAGATACCGTTGGAGGTGAATCCACTGAGCCACCTTTGGACTTTAATCACAGCATGTCTATTGAATGGAGTGAATACATCAGACAGTTAAAGGGATGTAACTCATCTTGAGTATCCCAGCAGTATCCTTTAAAAAATATTCTTCAGAGCATATGCCGCAAAAAATATCCCTATTCATGTAGCTTCATTAACTGCCCCTCAGTGACTTCTTTGTGGTACATTGTGTAGTGGTTCCTCTTGGTTTTTCGCTTGTGTGGGCAGCACATGATAGACCCACCACTAGAAATTGATGACAGAAAGAAGGAGCAAGGACGCCCAGTAAATTAGGTCTAATGAGGGTTTGATACCAGCAGAGGCTAATGTGTGTGTCAGTAGCTATGTGTCTATTCAAAGTGTCTTTGGAAAAGATGGTACAGGGACAGATCACTTAGTATGCCATAAATAAATTTAGTATGTGTGTATATATACTATGTCATATATAAATGATTATTGATTACAGTGTCAGACAAAAGACACAATTAAAAGTGAGGTAGAAAGCTCCTAAGCAACAAGCAAAACAGCAGGATTTATTTTTCAATATTATGAACAATATATAGAAAATGACTTAACACTGCTTTTTATTTGATTGCAAACTACTGTCGAGCAGTATTATGGTGTTGTTACAGCTATAGTATCACTAACGAACTGTCTAATAACTCTATATAACCCCACACAGTTATCCTGAAAAAGTCGTTTTACGGATGCTTATATTGGGATAATTACATTGTCCTAGTGGTCACGCAGCCTGCCAGGCTAAATCGGTGGAATGCTGATGCTGCAGGGATGGTATGAAAGCAACCCACACAAAGGCTCAGGACATGAGCAGACATTTGTGCCGCCAGAGAATACATTTTGTTGACAATTGCTGTCAAAATTACCCAAACATTGGCACCGTCTGACTGAACGCTTTTCCAGCGGTGGATTGTGTCAAAGATGCAAATAGAAATGGAACTGAATACTGTACATAACAGTACAGTACTAACAACATACATAGCACACAACATAGCATTTGAGTGCTATTTGTTTCTGCCCTCATATGTAAAGCGTCCTTTGGTCCCTTGAAAAGCACTATAAAAATTCAAGCTATTATTATTGTATTACATATAACATTAACATTACATAACATTAACGCTCACAAAGTTTTTAACGTAAATAAATGTAGAAAAAGTGAATTTTTCAGGAGGAGCACTACTGCCTACTAAAAGTCAGTCCCTGCGGCATCAATTTTAACCATTTAAAAAGTCCCTCATATGTCTCCCAACATTAGGGAAGTGCAGTAAATTACTAGAGTAACCATCCCTTTCATGTTCTAGTATTCAGAAGCTATGATGAGTAATCAGTGATGTGTTGGATACTGAACTGTAGAATATAAAGTGACTTAAATGTAAAAGTACTAGGCATGGGCCAGTATAAGATTCTGACGGTATGATAACCTTCAGGAAAAATATCACGGTTTCACAGTAATGCGGTATGTATATTAATTCTTTAAAATGTATTATTTATTTTTTTAATTTTTGGGTGAAAAACAACAACTTTTTCCCATTGAACACAATGTATTTTATTTTTAAACAATAAAAAACAACTCCTACCTTAGGAACGGTATGACAGAATATTTTAGTGGTTTTGAAACAGTGACTTCCTCAAAACACTGTATACCTTGAAACCGGTAACCGGCCCATACCTTAAAAATACCAGCTCTGCAGTCCTGTCTTCGTGGGAACTCTCTTAAAGATGTAAAGTAATGAACTGTGTTGCACTTCACTGTGTGAAGATATTCCAAAGCATTTCTTCAGAGTAAAGCCTGCTCTTTTATCATTTGCCTTCCTGGAGTTATTTTACTGATTACTTTAACATTACTAATGTTAAACCACAGCCCCTTTTCTTTTGCAAAGTAGCTTTAAAAGCAGAGAGTAGACATTCAATTTAGCAGTCCATTCCACTCAGTCAAAGGAACAGCTGGAGAAGGGGTAAGTGGGCATATTATCTTGTTTTAAAAACTGACAGTTCAAGGGCAACCACTTTCATTTGAGTCAAGTGATAAAAGCATGGCTACTGCAAAACCAAATACAAGTCAAGTGAGATGAAAAGAAAAACGTTTATTGCCTTTAAAGGATTCAGACATAACACATTTCTTTGAATGGGCAACATTAACAATCAAGTATTAATGAGCCTGGTCTATCATAGTTTAATCACCCACATAAAACTCTCCAGTGGTGGTCTTTTAAACGCATTTTCAGATAACAAATGAAAAGGAAAGCATACGGTGCTTTGGAACCAATGGAAACAGTTTTTGCCTTTCTGTAAGTAAGGAAGAAGATGCAGCATTGCATTCAATGTTAATATAAGCCAGAGATGACTGTCCTTGACAGATCACTGCAGCAGAGTCAAAGCTGCTCTTTCATAAGGGTGAGCGTTATTCAACTTCCTGCACAGTAGCCCAGAGCTTCAGGATGATACTTACGGAGGACATATGTGTACTCGGCTCAAATATGTTTATTCTTTCTGGGGTCTGCAGAGTAACAGCCGAGCAGAGTGAGCCATTTCTGCTGCTGCAACCAGTGGTTTCTTAGGAAGAGCTGTTTACTGGTGCTTGGCATCACTCACATAGAACTCCTGTGAAAGTGGAGAGCGGAAAGTGTAACCTTACCCAGGAAACCGCTTTTAAATGTCACTAGAATTTATACTCACTAAACTGTATTTATGTCCAAGAATAAATGGCCATTACTCATGACATGTATCTGGGGCCTCTAGAATTAACCAATGTGTGTTTCCACATCAAACTAAACAAATAATAATAATAAACCCAAATACTTTAACCTGGTTTTAACCAATGCAAACTTCAGACCCAGTGCTTACAGTTTTATTACAACTGTGTTTCCTAAAGACTTGGGCCATATTTCAGGTAGGATATCAATACTCATGCGCACATACAGTGAGTTTTAAAAAGCAACAGAGCGGCTGCTGTGAAAGAGAAAGAATTTGGGTGGGAGAAAATTGCTAAATTAAATGCGTATATTCCAATATAGTGTATATCATATTCAATCATACGTATAGCCTAATATTACTGGTGAAATGGTATTGAACCTATAATCTATTTCATTTAGGTGCAACACTGCGGACAAAAAAGTCTTAAGCCTACTGATCCCATTCTGAGGCTGCAGCACCATCATTAACAGAATTATAATCCATAATCTTTTATTTCAAAGGGTTTACATCATTCACCTGCAATACTGTGGAACTCCTTTTAAAAACGTTTAAAACACATTTCAGAGCAAGTCACAGTCTTCTGACGGCGCTTTGCTACAGTGGCTTTACTAAAATGCTCCGCATCACCAACGTTGTAAAGACGAATGCCGTTTGCAAAAAAAACGTAATGCGAGAAATAATCTGCTGGGATGTAAGAGCATAGATGGGGGACGTTAGTGATATGAGGACGGATAAGGTTAAGGCTACATAACTGATCGACTGGGAAGAAAAGCGATAGGCTACCGCTCAAATAGGAAGTTAACTGAAAATTAAAATGTCGGGGTTCAATATCATCTCCCGACATATAACACCCTGCGAAGTAAAGCAGCGTCTTCATCAACGGGATCGTTGACAAAAGGAAATGCCATGTTTTGAGAAATAAAACGTTTTATAGTTATAGTTAGTTGTCTAACATGGTTAATAAACCAACATAATTATTTTTTATTCATGCCAATAACAAACTGCGCTGAAATGCGCCTGATACAGACTGAATGAATGAATGAGGAAATGAAGAGCGCTGTGTCAGAGGGAGGACACTGAGAGAAACTCGAGGTTTCTTGAAGAAAACCTGCTCCCGACCAGGTTAGGTTCACAGACTCAGTTACCATAGTAACTGACTCTGAGGTTAAGTTACCTCTCTTTCTGAAACAGAAAACCCAGAGTTTACCTCATCTCAGGGTTAACAAACTCAGAGTTTTCACTAAACCTGCTTTCTGAAATAGGGCCTTGGATTCAAGGAATTTATTGTCATATTAATTCAAATGCCTCTGGTGCGTTTCATTGTTGACTGTCCAGTAATGCTGCCCAGATTACTATTATCTACATAAAAACAAAATGTTTATATTGAACATACCTGCAAAATGTTCAGTGTCAACATGAAATATGTGTCAATATGTGGTGAAGGTCATGGAAACATTGTGGTTTTGGTAAAATATTTAAAAAATCGACAGTGACTCCAAGCACAACACTTTTTCAATGAAGCCACAGTCTTTGCCTAACCTCGAACAGTGTTTTTTGCAACCTGTCTGGCACATGAACCCTGGCATGTACTGTCAAAGCCAATGTGCTTTATAAACTCAACCATCCATCCCGAACTTCCTCCCTGCAACTTCTGGGCAATATAAGATTGTCACACTTACTGGATTAGAAAATAATACAATCCAAGCAGCAATTATATTTCCTAGAAAATATATTTGGCAAAGCAAATTAGTTTTTTATCAAGGCAATTTTAGGTGAACACAAAGCGGTGAAACGTTTATTATGGTACCCTTGTCTTTTGCAATAGAAAAGTGATAGAAAATGAAATACAGTGTCGGTATCAGCAATGACAGGGTGCCTTAACAGTATGACGGAATGCAAAAGTAAAGAATTGCTCTTTACAGTGCCTTTCCAAAAGAAAATCCTCTTTTTTTTGCTCATTTGTGCTTATGCTGTGTCAAATGTGAACAGTGTGTCAGGGAGTGAGGGTGGCAATGTCATCCTCAATGCATCTCCAGGGAGGACAGAGACAAGTCGATTTTAATTACCCAGTTAATTACCCAACTTCTCACAGAGCATGAGAGTAATGGAGATATAAACAGCTCAGATGGCCACACTTAACCTGAGGAACCCCGGGAGCCACAGACCCAAAATAATAGCACAGCGCCCACAGATGCACCCAGCAGAAAAAAAGAGGGATTATGAAAATCTGAGACTTATATAATCATGATGTTGACAGGGGCACTGCCTTTTACAAAAACTCATTCTATATAGGCATGGTGTAACTTACTAACATGAAAGGGTGACTGATTATTTTGAGGCGTAGGACAGGATGAGGACAGCACTGCGTTCCCATGGAGATCAAAGTGAAACTCTGGGTTATGAGCACCAGGGAACAGACACACACATGCCTCTGTAGCAGAGAGCAGTCAAACTCTTTGTTAAGCTTTCAACAAAAGTGCATTTAACCTGCGGCTGTGTGAGAGTGTGAGGCAGAGATAGGAACAAGAAAAGGGGGAAAGACGGACTGGGGGGGAGGCTGCAAAGGGAGATCACTGCCAACTAGAAGTTTAAATTGGAATGGCGGGCTTGTTACATTTCCCAGACGGAGGTTGCCTGTTTGCTTTGTACTGTAGCTGCAGAGACAACCTGCCGCCCATCCTCTTGAGTCTCTTACCTTGATAAGAACAACACTATCTGGTAATACTCATGCAGCTCTTAACTACAAGGCCACTCGCCAATTGTTCATAAATGGGAATCTGCAAAAACATTATTATTTTGTGAAAAATGAATGCGCTCCAATTCAGCACTGAGAGGACTGAACCACAACGCCAGAAGCTCAAAATTGTGCTGCAGCAGCCGAATAGTTTGTGAAAGAAAGTCTTATTAACAAGCACAGCAAAAACACTCTGCAGTATGCTGTAAAAAGTGAAACTACACTGCTTGTCTAATGACAGGAATTCACCATCATCCGGCAACCGTTAAGTACAAATAGAAAAGGAGCCCCTTGTGTCTAAATCCCTCTGCTGCAGAAGTCGTACAGTGCTTCCCCCTCGATACAAAATGATATAATTTGCAATGGTACCAGTGCAAGAAATGCTTACTAAGGGTCTATGCTGTTATGAGCCAGCTTTAAAAAAGCTAGTCTAGTGGAATCTACTGTTTTGCTTTCCCTCTCTACATCTCATCAGATGCCTTTAAATGCCCTTTTAGGGGAGAAGAATTGGCTTCAGGACTATTTTTACAATCAATAGTTTATGACTTCTGACCTGTCAGCCACACAGACTCGGTTCTGCAGTTAAAATTAGATTGTTTTGATGTGCTCTTCATACTCCTGAATCTACTTTATTTTTTGTTTGAAAACTTGCTTGTACAGTATAAGCATATGCAGAGAAACTAACCAATAGGGAGTTGTTGATTTGGTGGCTTTCCTTAATTGACTATTGATTATTATGTATACAATGAACTGCTAAAGAATGGCTAGAGGCCTCACTAAGATGTAAAATGTATTTCAATGTAATTCAATTTCATACCTGCCTGTCACGATCAAGTAATTGCTGCTTTGCATAAATGGCAGTATAAACCAGCTTGATTGGATTAACTAATGCAGTTATACCGTAGACTGTCAAAGGGAAGTGTTCTTTGTTATAATGATATATAATAATGATGATTCTGAATGAACCAGATAAATACAATAGTTTTGCTGCACCCTGAAGAAGTCTCAATGTGGGATTCAGGCTGAGTTTCAGGGAACCCCGTCATCCCACAGGTACGGCCATTTAATGAGTCATAGAGTACATCAAATAAATTAGCAGCACGGGGACATGGAGCCTTACCAGTAAAACAAAGTAACAAAATGCCTCAAGAGGCATGCTGCCAAAGTGCAGACTGAAGGAGAGGATATTTTATTTTTTTTCTAGAATGACCTAATGACTAAATAGTATGTGTTGAGCATGATCATACAAAATGTAGACCATATGCATTGCTTACTCACATATGATTTCAACACAGAACAATGAGGGCTAAGTCGTACAAACCCATAGGGAAACAAATGTCCTGGTATCAGAAGCAAGCGCTGAGTATCCAAACAATAGCTGTTCCCATGAAGGAATGAGTCTGGCATGGAGACTCTATAAACATGTCAGAGGACATTCAACAGCATTACACACTATTAGGAAGAATTTACAACATCAACAGACCTATAACGAGAGAGAGAGAGAGAGAGAGAGAGAGAGAGAGAGAGAGAGAGAGAGAGAGAGAGAGAGAGAGAGAGAGAGAGAGAGAGAGAGAGAGAGAGAGAGAGAGAGAGAGAGCTAGCTGTTGCAAGGAATTAGTGGGCAAACCATGATATGCAGTATAACTTGACTACAACACCAAGCATGTGCAGTGTGTCCAGCCCACTGATACTGTAAATAAGTCAGACTGGATGGGAGGTGTCCTATCATAAACTGTCACTCATACACAGTGGACATTATTTAAGCCTGATTAAGTGCTGCAGGCATACAGTTTCCTTTGTGATAGTCAGTGTAAAGGCGTGCAGCTAGGAATGAAACCTGTTGTTTCAGGTTGTAGGCTACTTGACTTTTTCCGATTTCTAAAAATGCAAATAGCAGAAGCCTTATTGGCCTACATATTAATTTGGCTTTAGCTGGTTTATGTTATTTTCACTGGAAGACCATCAATACAATTTACAATAAAAGTAAAACTATTATGCTTTTGCACGAGTTGAGAACGTCGTTAATTTAAAGTTAGCAAGATAAGATGATCATGTTAAGCAATTTCACTGGTTTCCAATGCAAGTCGTTCATGACGCTCTACAATAATCCGCACTATAACGGCCTGGTTCTTGGATGTGATTTATCAGACCGGTAAAGCTAAATGGTACACTGGAATTGTGTTATGTTAAGTGTAATTTTCATTTGGAGAGGCTGGACGTCTGGCTGTGTTGCTTGTTCAGATGAGTTTCCCCTCTCTTGCAGTGCCACAGTAGTGCTCAATGCGTCTCCAAGTGCGCACGACCAGTCTGCAGCAGCGCTCCACAGACAGCTCGCCAGACATCTAGCCGCTCTGCGTTTATTTCTGGAGGCGCTGCTTTTCGCTCAATCGTCCGCAACAGGTGGATAAGTCGAGTGGAAAAGAACATCGGTGAAAATATACCCTGGGGAAAACTGGACGCGTTTCTGAACCAGGTAATCACCGAGGAAACTTCGTTGTCGCTCATTTTCGTCTCCATGATTTGCGCGGTGAGGTGAATGCGGTGTTTTTTTGTTGTTGTTTTTTTTTTACCGCCAAATAAGACCGAATGGAAGTCGTGATGAAAACTAACCGAATCTGGATGTACAGTGGATATACTGTCAAGTCTCCAAGAATGAGAGGGGAGAATGCAGACTAGACTGAAAACCAAGAGAGAGACGGACTGGCATTACAAGGCATCAACACGTTAACAAGCGGGGTCTCCATGCAGATCCGCACTGCAGTTTTCACATTTGCGGAGAAGCTAAATGCAAGAAAGTGAGGCGAACTATTTAGTTAAAGCTTTGGGCAACTGTTTTATTAGTCCTCATGTGGTCTCGGGATTTTTTCCAAAGGAAGAAAATTGATCTCCATGTGCGAAGTTCCAATGCCCAACATCCCAAAGGTTAGTTATTTGCTGCACTTGAAAATTCATTGTGTTGGCTATAGAAGACTTTTTACGCTACGGCAGTAGACTGTAAAGATAAAGTAGGCCTATGTAACTGGTGTCTTTTAGGGTCCCTCAGCTCGTAACTGGTGAAGGTACAAACAAGAGTCTTTTAATTTCACAACCTTTTAATATTTGTTATCCATGCTATTCCCTGGAACCTTTCTGGCACACAGACAGAAATAAACATCTCACCTGTGAGTGTATGCAGGCGCCATTCACTATAATGGCACAGGCAGTCTGCCAGTTGACACAGACCTGTTGTCGTTAATTAGTGAATGCTGACAATATAATGCTCGTTTAACTGCCATTGTAAACACAGGACAGCCTTCTGTAAATGTGCTGCGTTTTTATGTTATTTGGAAAAAGCCAAATTAGAATGACACAACAGCATTATAAGCACGGAGTAGCGCAAAACATATACCTGGCTTAGGTGACATGACCCATATAGTGCAATATGTGGTGTCACCTCATATGAGACATCTGTCAAACAAGCAATAAAACATAAGTCTTTATAAACCTTTTATATCCCTCAGTGGAACAGTGACTCAGAAAATCACAACTAAGACACATGAAAGTGAAGTAGACTATTGAGACCATAACTAATAGTGGGAAAACATACTTTTAGAGGGAAAAAAGTTGTTTTTAATAGTTAAATCAAATATTGAAATCATAATTTTGTTAGAAAATATGTTACCGCTGAAAAGTAGGCTTATTTAGTTAAAGACATGTTACTAATTTACTCCTGTATTGGCACTACGATCTACTTTTACTGAGTCTTCCTTTCTGTAGTAAGTGCACGTTCTATGCATAGTGCATGATTGTACTCCCTTTTAAGATTAAAGTTATTCAGCGTTGGTGACTGCAGGGTCCCCTGTGTGGCCAGTTCAGAGATATTTTTGAATCAAAGTGAAACTGTTCCACAAAGGCCTATAGCAATATCAAGCTTATGGCCAGGATCTCAAATGATGTGTGAAAACCTGTTACCAGAAGGGCTGTAGGAAAAAGCTCTCAGTGGAGCAAATCTTTCTTTTTATGATGTTCTTTTCCTTTATGGAGGGCAATGAAAAGGCAATGTAGAGCATTTCTACAGCAATAAATAAGCACCTTGAGTGTAAAAGGAGATGCCAGGTGACACAATGAGAAATAAATGTTGCTTATGAACCCTGGTCAACAGTGAATTGCATGATGTTTCTTTGATATGCACCACTTTGGTGGTGTTAACTTGCATTTCAGCCTAATTAAATTCCTGCTCCTGCAGCATGTTAAGCTGTGGTAACATTAGGGTTGCTAGTTCAAAACCTGAAAAATCACATTGCTGCTTGCCACCTGCTTCAGAAATGTATTTTTTCTAAACCTATATATATTATTTTTCACCCTCTCCATCTCCGACACACCATGTTTTCTTGTCCTCAGTCCCTCTGGTTTTAAATCCTCCAATGAGCATTAGAAAAACAGCCAATCCCTTTTGTTATTTACTTTTTATGTGGAGTGGTTGTAGTCAATTTACTACTGATATTGGTTTTGCAGTAGAATGAGCTTATTATTGCATAGTCTGAGGAGATCCAGATACAATACAGGTTTACCCATAGACGTATTAATGTTACAGTCAATGGGTTTATCCCATTTTTAGGATTAGATAACAGTTTACAAATGCTAATTATTTATGTAATTGTAAACATGATTCCCTCATCTTCTATTCATGATCAGTATTTTATTATGGCAGTGTATTTGTAGATCTCACCAGATCTTGACGGTTGCCTTGTTAGCAGACAATCACTGCACAGTGTCACTGTGAACTGTGAAAAGTGCTGAAAGCTTCATTTTGCTGTCACCAGGCAACTAATTTACTAAGTCAGCTGATGTGGATCAATTAATTAATCACGAATGACATTAACTAAAGCTATTAATAACTTAACAATTAAAGATCTTATACCATCCATTTCAACTGCAACACTTCAAGCCTGATGCTGTGTATAATAATGTATCTCTGTGAAATAGGTTGAGTAGGAGCAACCGCTGCCAATGTTTTCTCTATATTCCCTGTTTATTTTAGATTTACCTGATAAACTGAGAAAACACTTTGGTGACATGACTTTTTTTTTTTTTAAATCTTTCAGTGTTTGCCGTGTTTGTCAAAAATGTTTTTTTAAATGGATGAAAATTGTGAGAATGATGACGTACTTGGAAGGCAAAGCATTAAAAGCTGCAAGGTCACTAAAAGACACCTCTCACTTCAAAAAAAGCATAATGAGTGACATAAGTGTTGTGTTAGTTACTTCTTGTGTCAATGTTGGGGTCCTATCTACAGTAAACCTATGTTTTAGTAGACTTATTTTCAGTTTTTAAACTTTAAAAATGTGTTAAATGCTTTATACGTCACTCCAGTTGCAGGCATTCTTTAAAACTATAGGTGATGCTTACGTAGATAGGTACGTTGTCTTATGAGTGGCCAGGAATTACCTGCGTCATCTCTCTCTTTATAACCCTCTCACCTCTGCTCCAGTCTCTTCCTCATCTTTTCGTTTTGCTAAAAGGCAATACCAGTGACACGTGCCTTCTTCCCATAACACCTTTGTTCCTAGTGTGAAGTCCCCCAGCAGCTTGGCAGCAGCTGTAGCAGTGTTTGCGGAGTGCTGGTAAACTGAAGCCCAGAGAGATGTCACAGCTGTACTACCGGCGGACTGACAGCTCCTCGTACCGGGACCGCATCCCGCTGAGAATTGTGAGGGCCGAGTCGGAGCTGTCGCCTTTGGAGAAAGCCTACCTTGGAGCTGTGGAAAAGGGGGACTACGCTAGTGTCAAACAGGCTCTGGAGGTGTGTGTGTGTGTGTGTGTGTGTGTGTGTGTGTGTGTGTGTGTGTGTGTGTGTGTGTGTGTGTGTGTGTGTGTGTGTGTGTGTGGATAAATTGATTGGTAAATGGATGAATGAATATACCCACTGAAAATCAGAATGATTGATGGATGGATAGGTGGAAATGAAAGCCTTAATCTAATTGGATTGATTTAGAATTGATTACAAGATTTATGGGTAACATGCAGAGCCATGATTATCTTCTACTCATTTCCAATAACATCTGGGGCCTTTATTTAGGTGTCAGACCGTTAGTAGACACAAAATATTGCTAAGCAATAATGTGGGACTTCCGCTGTTTGTTAGTCCCATAGTACCTCCGGTGCCCAAAATGATGCAAAAACAAATCCCCAAAACAAACAGAGGACGTGTCACATAGAAATTCAGTTAACAACACAATGCAATAAATCAAGAAAAAAAGGGGGGAAAAGCTACTCATCCTTTTTTTCTGCACAGTTCTGGACTCTCAATGGGCAGTTTTAAAAAAAAAGGATCAATATTGATGCAGCAGAACCAAATATATCATCTTTTTTATTCCACACATTCTTTTTCCTTGTCAAAACCTGCTGTCTGATGTCCACAATGCAACTTGGCCGCTGTTCATTCAGTTCATTCAGAGATTAAGGTGTGTAGTAGCGTCTAAAATAGCCTTGAGCTATTAGCCTCAAGCAGAGATTATCTTAGACTTTATAAAATATAGAGAGATATAGGATTCACTTCTTTCTAACTCCACACATCCAGATTTTTTAATTTTCAAACTTGTAGTCTTCAGCCCCAAACAACATCACTTGAGGCAATGTATTGAGATTTGACACAGCTCTCACCGAGTAAAACTCTGTAGACTTTGAGTAGCTCTGTTAGATCTGAAAGGTATGAGGAGTTTACATTTCTGTTCTAAAATCAATGTGTCATTCTGTGTCTTTGACTATTGTCCCTTCTAATCAATGACATTCTTTTGAACCAAGACCCAGAGCAGCTCTTGAAACAGACCCTGATTTTTGATCACAACCTTATTTTGCCAGGAGGCAGAGATCTACTTCAAAATCAACATCAACTGTATCGACCCACTCGGCCGCACGGCTCTGCTGATTGCTATTGAAAATGAGAACCTGGAAATTGTCGAACTCTTGCTGAGCTTCAGCGTCTACGTCGGCGATGCCTTGCTGCATGCGATCCGCAAGGAAGTGGTGGGAGCTGTGGAGCTGCTGCTAAATCACAAGAAGCCTAGTGGTGGCATGCAGGTAAGGAGGGAGAGGGATGGAAGGGGGCTTCAAACTAAGAGTGATTTATTCATGGGGTCGGAGTGTATCCGTTTTTCTGCATGCAGTTGCTTGGAGCTTTTATACCATCTAAATTAATTGACAACAACAAAAGCTGACAGCTCAAACCGCTGTTTTCATAAGAGCTGATCAAGAACAGGTCTTACAGAAGGAGATTTAATGAGTATGTCCAGTGAGAGAAAATATGATGTATATTTTAGCCAAAGTTACAGGAGATTATTCTTTTTTAATCTTGTAGGGATTCAGATTATCTTGAACGCAGCTGTTCATTGACAAACCCCTTGTTCCAGAGAAGTGCCCGTTTAGAGGTTTAATTGCTGTAATCAAAAGCAGAATACAATCATACAATCAGATTTCCATTAATTTCCCTTAGCACTGATTGCTCTCCACTCAAGGAGTGTTTTCTTTTTACTTGTTTTTGCCACACGTGTACTGTACACACTGGAACACACACACACACACACACACACAAACACACACACACACACACACACACACACACACACACTTCCCATACTCTCTTCCTCTCATCTCCCTATCAAACCACAAAGGAACAGATGTTTTTGTGTTCATCGATCAACTGAGGGGGGGTGTTATTGCTGTGCCTGTTGTGTCCTGTTAGAAGCTGTGTATTTGTATTTGATATAATGAAGAGAAACAGTGAAAAAAGGAAAAATGAAAGCAAAAGGAAGCATGTAGGTAAAAAAGAGCACAAGCGCAAGATATAGCTCAGGTTGTTAAATGGAGGTTGGGGGGAATGAGATACAGAGGCCAAACATTTTTCAGTCCGAACCTCTCAGCTGTGACATCTATCAGCCGCAACAATGCCCTTTTACCCTAATGTCTTCGTAAGATAGTGCTTCTTCCCATCGCATGAGTAGGTTGTGAAAATAGATCACTCTAGAGCTACCACATTTCCCCAAGAGAAGCTCATTGATTATATTAAAAGGTTGTCTGGGAAAAGTGCATCCTATCTGTTGCCAGTGTCTTCTCTGAGATTTATTAAAAAGAAAATTCAGTTTGTGCTGGAATTGTGTGTATTTGTCTTTCTATTTTGCAGGTTTTCTGAATGATCTGTTTGTAATAATCTTTGTTATAATAGTGTTGTGGCATATTTGTTGTTTTTGCTGAGGAGCACACTGGATATCAGCGTTTTAAACAGCTTTGGGTATTATCCTCTGATGTGTGAGTAGATATGCATCTATCGGAGGCACAAACACTGGAGCTCACAGTGGTTCTCAATTAGAAGGGCCTTCGGGGTTCTTCTGTGTTTTGGTGTTTTTTTCAAATTGTGTCAGTCTTTTCAAAGTCCACATTTTGCTCATTGATTTTTGGGTTACTGTCAGTGACGGACTGGCCATCTGGAATTTGGGCAAATGCCCAAGGCCTATGTGCCACTACTGATATGTCTTTGGTTAATTTTGATACGTTATTTTATGCATGCAGCCACAGATATTCAAGATTGTACTGCGGCGAGGTGCGTGGAAAGATTCACTCGGAAGGCAGAGTTACGAATTTCCAAGCTAGGTTATTGACAAAAATAGGGCCGGTGTGTTGCAAATGCCAGGTCCATTTTTTAATCCCAGTCCATCACTGGTTACTGTGCAACCTACATATGTGCACATGAAGATAGTTAGGTAAGGAAATCCCTCTTCGCCCTACATGTAACACAATAAGCATAATCATGCCTGCTTGCATACACAAAGACATGAGCTTATTTTCCACACTGTCATTCAAAGACAGAACTGCACAGTGTCCCTTTTTATACCACTTTCTCTCAACAACATTTGTGGAGAGGCCCGAAAAGGAGCACAGTAAAAACAAAAGACACGCTGTGCTTTTGCAGATGCTAATTTCAAGCAGTGTGCTGATGGTGGACGCCTCATTCTAATATGAGTAATACATATGCATTACACGGACATGTGGGCTATCATTTTGTTTCTTTTCTCCACTATAATTATAACTTCACATCCAGCAGCCTGCACTCCTCCTGCTCCATGCTTGGGTGCAGGCTAAGGCTGTGTTGTAGATTATTTGATGTCCCTCCTCTTCCCACATGGAGAACAGAGTATAGAGCTTATTAGATCACCCTCCTCTGCGAAATATGACTACTGTAAAACATGGATCTGTGCCACTCTTTGGAGTTGCTGATGCCCTGTGATTGCTCTGAGTGTAGGTCTAAACTACACACGTTATTAGTGTCCACATGTAAAATGACTTTTGGGTGCAATATGGATGATGAAATCTTTTTGATAAATTGAACCAATCCCTGGATAAAAAATCTTCATACAATTTTGTATAGACGTGCATCAATCCAGAGGATTGATCCTAATGATGTTGGTGATTCCTTGACTTTTGTTTTAGCGTCACCGGCAGGTTGACATATTTGACTTTAAATGCAATATCTTAACATATTGCCGAAATGCCATGAAATTTGTCATAGATATCCATAGTGTGTGTAGAGGATGAATCTTAATGACTTCGGTGAGCCTCTTGCTTTGTATCTAGCGTCACCAGCAGGTCAAAGTTTTCCCTTTTTTGTGAGAGCCGTGTGGTGTTCTAAATCTCACATTTAAATCTATAGGTTAATTCATTTTACTAATTTGTTCAAATGGACACGACGGCTGGAAGAACACATTTTGTTTGTAGACACAAATAAAGGTTTTACAACGTATATAACTGTGACAATATAGTAAGGGCCTGCTCCTTTAACATATTAGACTCTCATGTCTTTCACACTAGTCTCTCTCACTAGATCCGCTTATTCCCATCGGTCCTCTGTTTGGATCAAGTTGCAATTAGTTCCTAACCTAGCGCTGTTATCCTTCAACCCTCTCTGACACTCTTCTTTCTCCTCCATCACGACAGAATCAGATAATAGGCTTTCAATTAAAAGAAGGGAAAAGGTCCAGCTTACTCTTCTGCAGCCCACAGCCATGTATACCCACTGAATGACATGGGAATAGCAAAAGGGCTTAGCTGGAATGTGTGATAAGAGGGATAGGAATAGGAATGAGTTTATTTCTAAACATTATGATTTCCTGTGAAATGTGTGAAATACTGATGTTTTTTTTTTAACCACACTGTGGCCTCTTCCCTTTACTGCAGTCTTGATATGAATGACATTTTGTATGCGACTCATACCAAGGTGTACTCTGGTGAACAGAAGATCTTTCAAGCTGTGTTTAACCAAACCAATTACCAATTACCTTCCACTGTGTGTGCACTGAGCATGTCAGTTAAACCTGACAAAAGGAAAAAAAGACTCAGGTGTATACATTTGTAATAGATCACATAAGAACCAACGCAAAGTGCTGTTTCGTTAGTTTCTTTCCATACTTTGTATGTGTGATTAAAGCTTTTATTCTCTCCTCTACCACTGAAAGGTTCCTCCTATCTTATTGGACAAGCAGTTCTCTGACTTCACCCCTGACATCACTCCCATCATCCTCGCTGCACACACCAACAACTATGAAATTATCAAGCTTCTGGTGCAGAAAGGCGTGTCTATGCCGCAGCCACATGAGGTGGGTAAACCATTTGTATTTTGTTATTATCAGCATAAAAACCCATTATCTCCAAAATGTTAACAACTGTTCTGGGAACCAACTAAACTATTGTGTGCAGACAGATTAAAGTGCAGTTTTGACTTTATATCCAGTGGGGTTTTGAAAAGTGTTTTATCAGTCAACCAATATAATCCATTTAGATGATAAAGAAGACACGCGACTGGGTTTTTCCGATGCACATATAAGGACAAAAACTCACTGATTCGGCCTTTAACATACCCAGCCATGACAGTACTTGGTTGACATAATGGTTACAGTGTTTGCATTGCAGCACCGAAACATGATCTACTTAACACTAGGAAGCCTCATTAAAATGTGTTAATGCTTTGTTTGATGATGCAGGTGCGGTGTAACTGTGTGGAGTGTGTGTCTAGTTCAGACGTGGACAGCCTGCGGCACTCGCGCTCCCGCCTCAACATCTACAAAGCGCTGTCCAGTCCCTCGCTAATTGCGCTCTCCAGCGAGGACCCCTTCCTCACTGCGTTCAGGCTCAGCTGGGAGCTGCAGGAGCTCAGCAAGGTTGGTAGGATTTGATTAGCTGTGTGTTGCATTAATTAACTTCTCTTTGCCCTTTCACGACACCATTATAGGACATCCAATGGCCTGTCAATTTATTAGCCCAGCATTAATATAAATTGCTTTTTGTAAATGTCATTTGATTTTTTTTTTAAATATGAAAAGGGTCAGCTGTCAAAACTCAAGTATACAAAAACTGGATCCTTGCCTGCCAAAGTTCATGATATTTCTAGATTAAATATTATAAAACCCAAAGTTCATTATTATTTTTTTAGTAAAGCTAAATAAATATAAGATATTATATATATTACGACGACTATTATGATGTGTTGCACAACAGGCAGTGTGCAATTGTGTTGGCTAGTGGCAGTCTCTGCATGCAACATGAGCATGTAAAATGCAGAGTGATGCAACAGTCTGTGTACTTTATGTGTGTATGTATGTTTTCACTATGTTTAAACAGCAAATATTGTTTGTTTTTCCAAGAAAAAATGATTATCTTATTTCTTATCTTGTCTTATATACCCAGCGGCAAGGTCTGATTTAGAAACACCACTTTCTAGACATTCCCTGGGGTGTAGCACAACATTTTTGGCCCTCTAGAAAGGCATTCTCTATGGGCCCCTCCCCGCATCCACAGCTATTTATTCTAGCATCTTTTTGGGCCCTCTTCACATGAGGGCCCTGGGTACTCAGTCCCATCCCCCCCCCCCCCAGTCTGACATCCCTGGACATACATACCTGTACTCTGAGATTGTCCTTAATATATTGACTTAAATTTCAGCTGCCAGGTTCTTGCAGGTCAGGGTGGTGATGCTCCAGAGTTGTGCAACATCTGATATATATGTAGCAATTGTAAGTCGATTTGGATAAAAGCGTCAGATAAATGACATGTAAAAAAGGTCTCTAGATGTTTAGCAGTATCTGTATTCTGTAAACACTCTTACTAAGGTGGAGAACGAGTTCAAATCAGAGTATGAGGAGCTGTCTCAGCAGTGTAAACAGTTTGCCAAGGACCTCTTGGACCAGACAAGAAGCTCCAGAGAGCTGGAGATGATCCTCAACTACAGAGACGACACCAACTTATTGGAGGAGGAGGGCAACAACGACCTGGCAAGACTCAAACTAGCTATCAAGTACCACCAGAAAGAGGTATGCATGATACATAATATTAGTGCATAGATACAGTAAAAGCTTGATTAAAGACTCATTCATAGCTCTCTGACTGGTTCAAATGGCAAAGGCTTCGAAAGGAAAAGCAGTGTGAGTGCCATAGTTTTGAATTAGTAGTTTATTTGATACTCACTCTGTCATTATATCGCAATTAAAACACAAGAACACAATAGTTTGCCAAGGACAAAACATGAAGGACACAGAAACAGCTGCTTCTTTATTTTGGAGGCTGCAGAAGAATATATCTCACACACTCTACCGCTAGGTCAAGTGCACCACCTGCCCCCTCTTGCCATGATCATTTAAATCTGACTGTAATATCACAGTTTTGGCCTTTAAAATTGTGCAATATATTATAAATCATCAGTGTTTTCAGCCTTTGTCCTTGGTTCTCCTCTAGTGTTCCTTTTCCTGTCCAGTATTGTTTGCTACATCTGTACAGCTTGTTGTTAGATGTCAATGCCACATGCCACAGGCAACATTTGCTACATGCCAAGCCTGTAGGTTTTGCTGCACCAAGCCAATGTCTTCTCACAGGTGTCACTGCCAGCACTTACAAACTGGTATAATGATTTTGAATCTTTTTTTGATTGTGCCAGACACTGATTTGGATAGGATTGTATCTTTGGCAGCTCACACAGATGACATATAGGCACAGCTTGAATTCCATTACCAAAGCATTACATCTGCAAGGTAATACTTGATTCCATGTTAAAGGTCCAATATGTAAAATATGTACTATAATAAATCCAAAAATGACACCAGAGCCTCATCAGATATTAAGGAAACATGTTAAGCTGAAATACTGTCTTTTCTGACAACAATGCTAATTTCAGTATTTTTTCGTTTGAAATGTACGTTCCATGACGGAATTTATGTTTTGGCCTGTGTGTTGTTATCAACTGCCCAGTTTGACAGCCATACCTGTAAAAACGTAAACCGTGGACGGCGAGGTTGTTGTGTTTTTAGCGGTTCTTACTGTAGCTAATTCTAAGCCAAAAAAGTGGGTCTGTCAGTCGGGTACAGAGCTCTTTTATGACGTTAGCATCTAACGTTAGCTACTCAGCTGTGCGGTGGAGTAATGTCTGGCTATGCGAGACAAGCATCTAGCAACATTGTTGGATGCTGCAGTCTTAGCCTGGCAACCAACGTGAGCTTTGAGTCCGGGGAGGAGGGGGCGGGGGTGACAACTCTCTCCAGTATTTTGAATTTGTACTGCAGTAACTATTTTAAACACTAGCTGTCAGTATTACATATTGGACCTTTAAGATTTTAACTGTAGCTGCAGATTGAGGATGCTTACTTCGTCAAATGAAACATCAATAACACGTCAAATAACACGTTAATAGGTACTCAAAATGGTGTTATTCATTCAAGTCACATCAGTCATAATACTAAAAAGACAATAACCTGTCGCTGGAATTTGTACATGCAGTTCATCCAGTTAAGTGTACATACTATATCATGATCTGTAATATTTAATGCAAAACAAGTACAGTATATTTCTTTTGAATGTGCTGGAAAACAGATATTAATTACGTGTTGATTACTTTTACAGTCCAGCAGTTTTCTGAAACCGTTTTATTCATGCAGCTCTGTCGGACCTGAATAAAAATATTTATGAGAGAAATGGTTCAGACCTCCACAGCAATATTACTTTCAGTCCACTGATTCCATGCTATTGTTTCTGTAGTATGATAAACATTTTCTCAGTGGGTAGAGCCACGAACAATTGCTATGGGGAAAAATGCTAATTAAAAGGTACTTTTTAATTCCCATTGAATACATTAAAGCTTTAGTGCGTAACTTTTTGATATTAATGAGTGTGTGGTTGCTATACAAACTGTCAGTATGGCTAATAGAGAAATGCATTGTATTTTTCCCTTTTAACACCCCAAATATGTTATAATTGTTACTCGTGAGTAATACAAGACATGTTTTAGATAATTTATCTGCATACCAACTCATTTGTAATTAGTTAGTAATGGCTGTAAACACTTTACAATTATTTACTTTCACTGTATATTTCCCTGTTAAAGCTTAGTGGTGTGGGTGAATATAAAAGGCTTACTAGAAAATCATATAACTGTTGCATGAGCTATGTTTTTCTGGGTTTAATGGAGTATGCGGAAAGCCCGGTTATAGCATTGCTAAGTTATGGGATGGCTAATTGCTTCCTCAGGCAACGAGACAGGGGTTAAATAGATAATACACAGCACAAATGTTCTGCTGAATACAAAGGTGAAGAAAAATGATGAGGAAGCAGACACATTATTCCCAGGAGCGACTTATAATTCATTCAGCTGTCTTATGCTTGGAGCTCTGCCTGGCTGACAGAGCAGATATGCACTTTTGGTGTCTCGATTAATGACATTGCTGTTTCCTCCTTCGTCCATCCAGTTGTTGCGCATCAAGACTTAGCTTGGCAGATTAATGTGAAATGTTGAGTCACAAAAGGACAATTGGGTGTAGTGCCAAGTACACAGGTGGACATGATGATGCAAAGTCTTTTGTCATCTTACCCAACCTTTCTGACACTGTATCATCCCCTCCTGCTGCCTCTGTTCCACCCAACATCTCCTCTCCACGGGGTGTTTTTAATTATTCACGAGATATCCCAATATGCCCTTCTCCTGAATCCTATCTATGGTATAACACCCTTCGATCTCATCAGGACTTTGATGGAGGACAGTGTCACATGATGTGGGTAACAATCCACCCAGCTGCCCTTTTTAAATGATAAATGTCCCAGCTGCCATGACTGGTTAGCAGTCTTTTGAGGAATTCTGCTGGAAATACTCTCTCTCTCTCTCTCTCTCTCTCTCTCTCTCTCTCTCTCTCTCTCTCTCTCTCTCTCTCTCTCTCTGGCTGTGTGTGTGTGTGTGTGTGTGTGTGTGTGTGTGTGTGTGTGTGTGTGTGTGTGTGTGTGTGTGAGGGGTGGGGGATGAAATCGTTACAGCATAGTATTGCAATATTTTCTGTGGCAATACAGTATCGTTACACAGATGCCAAGTATCAATCTTTTATTATGTCGGTCAGTTTGTCTGCTTGACAATCCCATTTTGCAGCAATAAAATTGCAGTGAGATGATCACAGAGAAATTTATCTTTTTAGATAAAACAGATGTTGACAAAGTTTCCTTTTGGGGACATAATTTGAAATTGGGAAAATTTTGAAGTTGGAAAAAAGGTAAATTGCAATATATCTCAGAATATTTCAATATGTTTAAAATCGCAATAATATGTCATGACATAAGTATCGTGATGATATCTTGTCGTGAGGCCGTGTGTGTGTGTGTGTGTGTGTGTGTGTGTGTGTGTGTGTGTGTGTGTGTGTGTGTGTGTGTGTGTGTGTGTGTGTGTAGAATTTATAACAGTGCTGTAGTGTATTGATGTAAAACATTTCTTTCTTAGGAAGTAATTTCTCTCTGTAGTCTTTTTTTCTAAACAACTGAAAATCAGCTATTTCAGCAAAAGCATTTTATCCTATCTCAACCTGTTTCCAAAGTAGTTTAAGGTATTTTCCGAAATCTAGTCATGTTTTTCTTCCTTCTAATGAGGCAAGGTTTACATAAACATAAATCTGTTTATGTAAACAGTTCATTAAGTCAGAGAGAGGAAACATAAAATGTGCAAAGTATTACACAGCATTGAGTGTTTTCACCATAGAATTGCTGCTGAAATGAGAATGTGCAGTGGAAATTGTTTAGATCTGTCAATATGACAATGTTTTCTGCTGCAGTCTCCTGCGAAGGTAAAATGACATGTAGAGAGTAAATGTATGAACATACAGAGGTATTTAATGGAATTAAAATTAAAGCGATGTGGCAGATGATCTTAAAGTCAGACATGGTTCTGGCCCCTGCGAGGCATCAATGGTTAAGTGGACACTAAGTTGGACTGGAAAGGCTTTGCAGAGAGCAGGTATTATCGTCATGGCATTGTGTCTCTGGTGTGATCACCACTCATCTCTTTCAGCGATTTTGCAGACAAACACTCGAGTTCTTATAATTGACATGACACTCTGCCTGAATGTGTGATTTTGTTTTTTTTTGTACTGGCTGTGAGTGTTGCAGTGAGTCACGAGGTGCATGTTTTTGCCCCTTAACTGAACAAACTGAAGGGCGTTTCTCCTAACCCTCTTATATGTGTTGTGTGCGCTAGCTTACATTTTTGTATTTATCCTCGCATTTGTGTGTGTTTTTTGGCTTTACTGCTGCTGTGCTCCCAGGGTTTAGAAACACAATTTATAATGAGAAATCAGAAAAATCTCCACAGGCCTCTGGTCTAAAGAGCTGAGCCAACAGAGCAGTCTGTGCTTTGATGCAGCGGGAGGCCAAATCAGATAAATATGATCAGTAACCCATACACAATAAAGAGCAGATTATCCCCTCTGACTCCCTGGGGGTTTTAACGGTGGATTACTCTCATTTGTACTGATGTACTTGCAAAAATGTAGGCGAGTACATTGAAGATGTAGTTTGACGTTGCCCCCTTGTGATATCTCATAAAAACTGCAATTCAGTATTTCAAGATATTTTTAAAGCCTCCATTAAATGGAGATAAAATGATGGATAAGTGGAATGTAGTGAAGGAATATTATCACAGTTGTTTCAGCAATTCATTGCAAAAAATATCTGTCTTCACAGTTTAGTCTCCAGTACTGAGCAATGTTCAGCCTTCAAATTATAGTTTTCTTTAAAGGAACACGCCGACTTATTGGGACATTAGCTTATTCACCGTAACCCCGATAGTTAGACAAGTCCATACATACCCTTCTCATCTCCGTGCGTGTCGTAACTCTGTCTGACGGCTCCACCGTTAGCTTAGCCTAGCACAGATCCTGGAGGTAACCGGCTCCAACTAGCCTACTGCTCCGAATAAGTGACAAAATAACGACAACATGTTCCTATTTACATGTTGTGATTTGTATAGTCACAGCGTGTACAAATAACAACGTCACTTGAGACACAGCCATCTTCTAACTGTATATAAACTGGGAACTATATTATCAGAAAGGGAAGCAGTGCTACTTGGGCGGAGTTATATGCTGCAGCTCGGAGCAGAGCTGCAAGCATATCACTCCGCCCAAGTAGTGCTCAGCAGAGCTGCAAGCATATTACTTTGCCCAAGTAGCAGTGCTTCCCTTTCTGAGAATATAGTTCCCAGTTTATATACGGTTAGAAGATGGCTGTGTCTCAAGTGAAATAACCTCACTCTATACTATACTACTAACTGAGCAGTGGTGTTAGGAGGATGTTGTGCTTTATGTTATCTGATTGTTTCTGCAGTGCTCCGTTTATTTTAGAAATGTACACATATTCAGGGACACATTTCGAAAGTTGACATTTTCAGCACCAGCTTTCATGTTTGTGCCATTTTTCAGTGTCATGTGAAGACCATCAATAGCCTGTTTTTGTAAGGATGAGACCAGTTCAGCTGTATCAAAGGTAGTCTTGCTTTGCCAGACCATCCTCCACATGCTGCGGAGCGGAGGAGGGTCTGGCTAGTCCACATAGCATTCCAGGATGGGAGAAAAAGGTGCTCTCGTTTATTGGCATTTCTTTAAACCAATCACAATCATCATGGCACGGCGCTAAGCTCTACACGGCGCCGTTGCAAAAGCCTCGGGAAGGAACGTGGTGGAACGTGTACTTTCAAAAGTTGTTTTAGTCATGCGAGAGAAAACTCAGATTGGACAGCCTCAATTTACCCTGAAGAGATCTGAGGAGCAGTTAACCATAGTCCTCATAAATCCACCAGAGTTTAAAATTCCAACACAAAGAAAGCGGAAGGAAACGGACATCACCAAAAAGACACGTATCCGGGCGGAATTTCCTGCGATACCGGAGCAATCCCAGAAGTGAAATGTCGAGGATATAGACTAGATCAAAGGGGACAAACGGTGTGATCATCAGTGTGAAGGTTGATTCAGAAATGATCAGGAAGTTAACATACATAATGGAGAGGTAACAAATGAGTGGATGAATGATGACTACAATGTACAGGTGTCAAAAACCTATGAATTAACACTTTGCAAACTCTTACACAATCAGAACAGATCAGAACCCTTTCCATGTGAGTGTCCATGCACAAAGAACCATAAACATTTCTAAACGAATGGTTTTTCAAGAATGGGAAAAAAGTGTCAACTATATGGAGCAAGCTTTTCGTTTTGCTTTCTTTGTATTTCAACAAGCAATGAAAACATAGCTAGCTGTAAGTTGTGTGCTTGTCCGTGTTTGTGAAAGCGGAGTAGAAGAGATTCAGCAGACCTTTGATGTTAGTAAAGCTTCACAGAGCTAGAAAGCACCCTCACTTATCCATTCACACACTGATGCTGTAAGAACTGTCCTGGCACTTTTGGACAGTTGACAGTGTAGAGAGGCAGGAAAGGTTGTAGAGAGACACTTTTGACCAGGAGGGATTCTGTTTGAGTTGTGTGAACAAGCCACCTGAGGCAAATAAGACACTTCACTACTGCTGAGTTTTTTTTTAAGTGATTGTGACAGGCAAAGGCAGGGTGAAATATAACAGAGGTGTTTGACATGTTTGGACTTTATCCCCCCAGGAAAAAGAAATAGGAAGGGAGTTTGGATAGGAATGTAGCTTTGTATAATGAATAGAAGGTAGTCAAGGGGACTCGGGTGGGAATTCAAAATGGACAGCAGTAAAAATAAAGAAAATGAACAAATAATAATGTGTCAGCTTCTATTGCCATGGAGCCAAATGTATGAGAAGGTACTATAATTGCTTAGCTGTTTTTTTTATTCATTCTAATCCCCAGTATCAAAAAGAGAACCACTTTGCCTTTCTGTAAATAAAGTATAAAGTACAGTAAACAAAATAACAAAAGTTTTTATTAAGACAGATTTCCCTTGTAAAATAGAATATCTCATTAGGCTTGGAGATTATATTACTAATACAGCTCAAGACAAATATCGGCATGGGTACATTTCCTAATTATTATGCTAATTATCTTAATTTCTGGCCTCATTAGCATCCCTGTCAGTATTTAATACATCATGCTGGTTAAGGCAAGGCATCAGGCAGCTCAAGCACCTCTAGTTTACTGTCATTAATCAGGAATAATGTTCTGAAAAGCAATAAAAAAAGGAAAGCTTTTACGAAAGATAAAGCTATCTTTAAACAGACCAAAACAATTATATCTATAGCTGCTACAGACTTTAAAACAATGACTCGCTTTTTTATTTCATTATTTACTGTGCCAGTAAATGAAAGTACTTCATTAGAAGCCTGCACCCATGGGTCTGCTTCAGATTGTGGTTGCAACTTAATGAGGTTAGGCGTTTTGTCTATTATAAGGTTCTTGCTCAAAAGAGTCATATGCAAAGAGAAAATCAACAGGGGAGCTTTTCCCCTTTTTCCTTTTCTCTTTAGTCTTCTATCATCAGAATATGTTGTGATACCAAGACTTAAAGCCATATCATTGATCATCCATATCTCTCTCTCTCTCTCTCTCTCTCTCTCTCTCTCTCTCTCTCTCTCTCTCTCTCTCTCTCTCTCTATTTGTAAAAAGCAAGGGTTCCTCTTTTCTTCCACTTATCCATGCAATTCATCCCATCCTATATTCCCTCTTTGCATTTTTTCTCATGTTTTGTGGCACCACTGTGGTTGAAGTATGGAAATATAAGCCATTCTACTTCAGATCCTGATGCAGAAAGGGATCTCTGGTTCCCATGGTAACGGGGCTGCAGAGTTGGTGAACTGGCACTTAATGATGCCGGTTGACACTTTAGCTCTGATATAGAGGCTCAACGTGATATTTCACAACACTGTGTGTGCCTGCGTTAGTGTGTTTGCATGAGCCCATGCTGTTAGACTCACTTATTCAGTTTCTTTTCTTTAATGGGAATGTATCCCAGACTCCTCTAAGCCAATGACCCCTTAACTGAAAGAGATATATAGCAGGGACCCCCTACTACATATACTGTATAAAATGAAGTTGCATAATAAATTGGGCCTACTGTACAATAATGTGGAGGTGGCCAAAAGCCTTTATACATAACTTTTTTTGCGTAGAATACTAAGCTACTAAAATAGCCTAGTAATTGTTGGCATGATTTTATAAATCATGTTTTAATGTTAAACGTACGTGTGGCACATTGAATCCTTAGGATTAACTGCATCTGTGGATGGCCTTAGTGACTACCTTACCTATAGGCCAGTAAGCAGGGGGGATTTATATATGCTAATATATGTTGGATTCATGTTAAGCCTTTTACATTTTTGAAAACAATTAACTGCATTGACTCTGAGGATCCCCTAGGGGTTCCGGATCCCCTCTTGAAGACTCCTGCTCTAGATCATCACCAGATGCTGATGCTTCAGTCCATTTGGCAGAGGCAGTCCCACAGCACAGCTGCAGTTTTAACGCATCAATATGTTGGCCTCCCTGATCATATTAAACCTGTACTCAGTTACCAAGAGGAGCATGGTAATGACTTTAACAGCATGTCCCTTGTTAACCCTTTCATTTTTGTAGTCACATAAGATATCGATGCCACTGCAACACAAAACAACAACAAACAAGCCAAACAACTGAAAAGAAGAAAATATTTCCCACATGGAGATTCATGTTGCAGCCATTTTCAATTTATCTTTTCGTGGATAAGAGACATAAAATATTGTCTTGTTTTAGATGAAGTTCCAATCATATTCAGACATCTCAGGAAGGCGTACTGTGGTATTATCTCAAGAAAAATACAATGCAGTCATCTAAAAGCATGATCCTCTAGTTTCTTTATACCATGTAGATTCCTTTTTACTGACCTCACATCCTGGTTCCATTTTGGTTTTTTTCAAAACAGTTACCTGATTTCCTCATAAAACATATCCATTTGTGTAGATGCTTACTCTTCAACACATCCTACTCCCACATTTGTATGCTCTGAACTGGAACTGCAGATGCTAATTCAGATCTGTGGTCACTAGGGCATTATCTTCTATGTAAAACCACTAAAAAGCCTCAGGATGAGGAAGCTGTCATCATACTCTAGTGTATGAGCAAGGATTTTCTTTTATCTCTCTGTAGATCAAAGAGAAAAGCATAACTCTCCCTTTATTTCTTTCAGTTTGTAGCTCAGCCAAACTGCCAGCAGCTTTTGGCGTCCCGGTGGTACGATGAGTTCCCCGGCTGGAGGCGGCGCCACTGGGCAGGGAAGTTCTTCACCTGTGTCTTTATTGGCTTCCTCTACCCCCTGTTTGCTCTCTGGTACCTCATCGCTCCTAAGAGTCGCCACGGCCTCTTCATCCGCAAGCCTTTTATCAAGTTCATTTGCCACACAGCTTCCTACCTGACCTTTCTATTCCTGCTGCTCCTCGCCTCCCAGCACATTGTCACCACAGAGCAGGACAGGCAGGACAGGCAAGGCCCCGCACCAACCACTGTGGAGTGGATGATCCTGCCCTGGGTGCTGGGTGAGTAAAATGGAGGAGGTCTGATGTATCCTAATGACTTTGGTTATCCCTGGACTTTTCCTCAAGCGCCACCATTAGGTTGACATTTGTACTTTTAAGTGAAATGTCTCTACAACTATTGAATGGATTGACATGAAATTTGCCTCGTAGAATGAATTGAAATAACTTGGATCCCTAGACTGTTCACCTTACGCCATCATCACGTCAACATTGGTTTATGACCAAAATACCTGCAGAACTAATGCCATTTCCTTCAGCCTCAGCTGTTCTTTGCGTTCTTGCTAATGTAATGTTAGCATGCAAACATGCTCAACTACTGTAAGATGGTGAACATGGTAAACAGTATACAGTACATGCTAAACATCCGCATGTAAGCATTGTCATTGTGTCTTGTTAATTCATTCATAACATCCATGCCCATTCAAGTTGGAAGTGGTCTAACTCCCACTCACTTGAAGTTGTCTATACAGGAAATAAACATGACATTTATTTGCACAACCCTGGATGCCCGAAATGACTATTATAAATACTACCTGCCAGCCAATCAGAAAGAAGTATTTTTTTTGTGTCCATGGTACAAGGATATTTATTGAACAGATGATCAGACTCTCTGTATTTTAGGATTCATCTGGGCAGAGATCAAACAAATGTGGGATGGTGGTTTCCAAGACTACATCCATGACTGGTGGAATCTGATGGACTTTGTCATGAACTCTCTATACCTGGCCACCATCTCCCTCAAGATTGTAGCCTACACTAAGGTAACCAATTATCGATGAATAGCATTAAAATAGACAGGTGTGGTGTAACCTCCTTGTGTTCTCACATATATTTGCCATCATTTTGTCCTGTTCAGTACAGTGGCAGTAAACCCAGGAACCAGTGGGAGATGTGGCACCCAACACTCGTAGCTGAGGCAGTGTTTGCCATAGCGAACATTTTCAGTTCCCTGCGCCTCATCTCGCTCTTCACAGCCAACTCTCACCTGGGGCCGCTGCAGATCTCTCTGGGTAGAATGCTGCTGGACATCCTGAAGTTCCTCTTCATCTACTGTCTGGTGAACACACAAATGTTCAAACACAGAATATAAACATGCATGCTAACCCTAACCCCTGTGGCTCAGTGGTAGAGCGGTTGCCTGCCAATCGGAAGGTTGGTGGTTTGAATCTCGGCCCTGCAGTCCTATGTCGAAGTGTCCTTGGGCAAGACACTGAACCCTGAGTTGTGCATCGGAGTGAAAGTGTGTGTGAATGTTTATCTGATGAGCAGGTGGCATCTCGGCCACAGCGTATGAATGTGTGTGAATGGTGGATGGTTCCTGTGCTATGTTAAAGCGCTTTGAGTAGTCGTTACGACTAGAAAAGCGCTATATAAATACAGGCCATTTGCATACAGAAACACATTGATTGTCTTAAATAATAGCATCCACTTACTTTGCACACACTCTTCTCTCTTTCTCCAGGTCCTGCTTGCCTTTGCTAACGGGCTGAACCAGCTGTACTTTTACTATGAGACCAAGGCTTCCGATGAGAAGGGAAAATGCAAAGGCATCCGCTGTGTGGAACAGAATAACGCTTTCTCCACGTGAGTTCACATGAATCTAAATTTGCATTATTGCGCGTGTAGTGTAGATGTGTGATGTTGTGGAAATTTGTGGCAAAGAGTTGTGTGTCTGTGTATATTGCTCTTACAGCTTGCTCTTCAGGTTGTAAATGTGTGAAAAATCTAATTTAAAAAAAAAAGTGTTTAGTTGCTGAGAGAAACTGATGTTTTAGCTGAATCTAATTAACAAGTATCTATCCCTTGCAGATTATTTGAGACGCTGCAGTCTCTCTTCTGGTCAATCTTTGGTCTGATTAGCCTGTATGTCACCAATGTGGATGCAGACCATCAGTTCACTGAGTTTGTCGGCGCCACCATGTTCGGCACCTACAACATCATCTCACTGGTGGTGCTCCTCAACATGCTCATAGCCATGATGAACAACTCCTATCAGCACATTGCTGTGAGCACAGATCAGACATACTGCAAACAGAAAGCCGCATGAGTGTGTGGAATTAGATCATCTTTGTGTTGTCAGTGCTTTTCATGTGCCCTAATCTCGGTTTCAGGATCATGCAGACATTGAGTGGAAGTTTGCCAGGACAAAGCTGTGGATGAGTTACTTTGAAGAAGGGGCCACTCTGCCGGCCCCGTTCAACATCATCCCCAGCCCCAAATCATTCTGGTACCTCATATGCTGGATAAAGAGGCAAGTGTGCAAGGGGACAGATTCCAAGCGCCCTGGAGCCTTTGGAACTCTCGGAGTAAGTCAAACACTTAAACACACATTTATATGAGTTTTTCAGAGATAGGAGGAGGGTCTGGTTTGTTACCAATCAATACTTGTTAATACTAAAAAATATTTGTCAAAAAATATAATCCATTATTTTCGGATGTTAGAAATCTAATTTTAGAGCAGAAGTCTTTACTGTTTTGTGCTGCAACACTCAGGGGCCATATGCAGTGAGACCCACAGACAACAAAGGTAAATACAAATTTATGATACTGTGAAGAAAAATTAAATATGCTTTTTCCCTCATCTCCCACTCTTTTTCTTACGCATCTTCTCTGGCATCTGCTGTCTGTGCAGAGGCGAGCAGCAGAGAACCTGAGGGTAAACCATCAGTATCAGGTAAATGTAGTCTTTCACTTGACGATTACTGTGTGTGTGTGTGTGTGTGTGTGTGTGTGTGTGTGTGTGTGTGTGTGTGTGTGTGTGTGTGTGTGTGTGTGTGTGTGTGTGTGTGTGTGTGTGTGTGTGTGTGTGAGAGAGAGAAACAGATCACACAGATAGCCTTTCTACACTTTCAATTTCCATCTGTCAATAGAACGTTTTTGCAATGTCTTATACAATAGGCCTAACAATTACGCCCAGTGGGATGTTTGTCCATATCTGCAGGTGGTTAGTGTTGCATTTTTATATGAGATGCAGCTTGAAATGTGTTTCCTTTTGTATGTATATATTCGTCATCTGTTTCCTGAGTTTTTGTATTGAAGCTACACTTTTTCATTCACTATTAGAAGATGTAAATGTGTTCAAAGGCCTTTTTTCCACTGATGTAGGAGGTACTAAGGAACTTGGTGAAACGTTATGTGGCCGCCATGATCAGAGATGCCAAGACAGAGGAAGGCCTGACTGAGGAGAACTTCAAGGTAGACCCAGTTCTTACAGAGAAAAGAATAAGTGGCGAAAAGCAATGTGTCTGTATTAACAATAGATCCCGTAACTTAGTATGTGACGGGTCGCTCGTACTGTAGTGACGAACCCACAGAGAATTATCTCTGCAGTCGGAGCGGTGCTTTATAGCATCTGTCTGCTAATTGTTTCGGTTTTCAGGCCCACAACTTCCCTCAGGAGTTGGCAGAGGCTAAAACTAGAGCTACTGTAAAAGGAGAGTGAATATTTGACTTGCTTTTATCAGGTGGACACAATCGACTCCAAATTAATTCCAATGTTGCTCTGTGTCTGCTGGATGTGTAAATATGCCACTGTCTGCTAACAAGTTTGCCACATCAACTTAAAAAAAACAGTCCCTGTTGGGTTGATAGCTCTGCTACCCTCAAGTGGCCAAACAAATCAGTTACTGCAGGTTTAAAGACTGAATTGCGATATTTAGTTTTAGTCAGCAACATAAAATTACAGTACATTTCCCATACATGTAGAAAGAGTTAAATCAGCCATTATTTATCAGTATAGACTTTTGGCTTGTTAAGGCATATTGTCAATTATTTGTCAACATTGATTTGAATCTTCAAAGACGTGGACATGCCTAAAAACAAAAATGAATAAATGAAAATGTTCATGTGTGCTTTGAGAGGAAACGAAAAGGGAAAGGAAAGGGGCTATATCATTTAATGAATGTATCCACTTAGTATTGACTGAGTTGAAATTGAATCGATACTCTGCAGAGTGCTCTGAAAATACTAACAACTGTGGCTAATAGTCAAATGAAAAACACTTCATTTAGCAGGGGAGCTCACTTTTTGCTTTGCTCTCCCAGGAGCTGAAACAAGATATCTCCAGTTTTCGTTACGAGGTGATGGGCATGGTGAAGACAGGGAAGCCTGCTCTACAGGGGGCAAAGGCCAGTGGCAGCTCAGTGGAGTCCAGTCTTGCTTACCCCAATGCCTCGCTCAAGGTCTCTTCCTCCCCTCAGACCAGCCAGGTGAAAAGCAAACTCAACCGATTCAAGATCATCGCATCCATCCTCAAGCAGGGCAGTTCTACAGCTTCACCCAGGCCGCCTGAAGCCTCCAACGGTCTACCTTACGGACTTGTGGGCTCTGATGAGAGCTCCGGCAAAAAGTCAAGCCAGAAGAGAAATTCCCCCAAAGATATCACTGACTTTGGCTTGTTCCAGAAACGCCACTGGAGTGGAAATGAAGCCACATCAGGTGCAGGAGAGATGTACTCTCTGTCAGAGGAAGCGGGGGAGTCCGGGGGCTCAGACGCAGAGCAGCAGGACAAAGAGAATAGAGCAACGGGTAAGGACGAGAAAGGACTCCTGCAGACAGAAAAGGAGGAGGAAGCAGCAATAAATGAGGCCCTAAATGAAAACGGCGACGTCTCAAACACCAATAACAGCTCGAATGAAGATGGAAAAAAAGAAACCGAGGCCAAAGATAAAGAGAGGTTACCCTGCAGTGACTCCGTAGCTAGTAAATGTTAGTTTAACAGTGAAGACAGAGAGACAATCTATGTGAGCTTCAAGTGAGGATGTTTTGTTGCAAGGAGTCTAACCGTTCCAGTTATTACTAAACTGATGATCAGATTTGATCTTTGAAGACTCAGGGAGGCTTTTGGTGTAAGTGTTTTAAATGCCGTTATATTAGCAGTGGAGATGCAGCAAAGCTAAACGGAGCTCTGTGTTAACATTGCAAGGATTTAGATTTAAGGATGAAGTAATTTCATCTTATCTCATCCCTACTTATGATTGGAAATGAATCTTTCCTGAAACTGATAATTTCCTCTTTGTTAACCTCCTCTCTCTCTCTCTCTCTCTCTCTCTCTCTCTCTCTCTCTCTCTCTCTCTGTTCCTTACCTGATCTCTCTCTATCTCTTTTCTTTTCCCGTTTATCTCTGCACTGCTTAACTTTCCCCATCCTTATCTCACTAGAGCAATAGATGTGTTCTGTGTTAGACCCGACTCTCTGCCTTACTCTGTTTTTGCACTTCACACACTTTACACTGGCATACAGTATCTCAAAGATGTGTCAAGATCATGCAACTACAATTCTGTCAATGTTTTTCTATGCAAAATTGTGAAGCATACATTTAACAGTGAGTTCATGACAGGTATTCTCATATGTAAAGTAGAACGTGACCGATGAGTAATAATGGAAAATATACAATATGAACACAGCGTCTCAACCATATGAAGCAACATATTATTCATGTTTTATCAGTCCTACAGAAAATATACTTAAATAGTAAATTTGAAGCTGTTTTTTTCTGGTACCTTTAGATTTCATGTTAGTTTGAAGGAATTATGTTATAGAGATTAAAACATAAATCAAATATACTCTTTAATTGGCTTTTTTACTTATGTTCAATGCAGATTACAGACAGATACATACATGAACAGGACACTTACATTTAAGCTTATTATAGTATGTCACTATTAAGGATTTAACTTTTTCCTGACTTTTATTTTAGAAAGCTGCTAGAAGTAAGTGTTTACAGTTTAACAAGTCTAATGTTTTCTAAGTCCTTTGTAGTCACTCAGTCATAAAGGCTTATTGGTTCTGAAGAAAACCTGTGAGCAATTCAAAAGAACTAAAAAAAACAAAAACACAAAAAACATGGTTTGGTCAAAAACTTCACAGTCCTTTTAATATTTATGTTCTTTAAAGAGTTTCGAAGCCATGACAACTTAACAACCCAGTACCACGACCTGATGAAACTGCCATGGAAGATTATGCATGCACACAAGGATCATAAATGGGTTAAGAGTCGACGTGTAGCTTACACATTTATATTTTTTTGGCTAGTTGACAATCTATTGGACATTATATTTACCTGTCATTTACTTAGCGTATGCTCTGATTCAAAAATCTGATGTGATTCACTCCATTCTCAAGGCTCAAAATTAAAACGTACATTTAGAAGGATGCTGCAGAGCTTCTAGGTAAGTGTGGTTTTGGAGAAAAAGAATGAAGTACAGACCCAAGGTAATTAAGAACAATTGTTATAGATTATAAAAGTTCCATGGCCACAGCATCAGTTTATGAACCGCCAGTGAGACCAGAAATATTTATAAATAATTTGTTTAGAGAGGTTTTGAGATTTTGGCTGTTTTTGCAAAGTCTTGCATTCAGTTTGAATTAGCATGCTGTCTTTAATACACTAAAACTGTATATGTCAAACTGTTCGAGTTTTAACATCCCCCTTGTTTTGAATGGATGTATTGTTAAACAGTGTGAATCCCAGACGTGAGTGCCATATTGTGAGTGCATTAATGGAGTTGGACCAAGTTCTGTACAGAATTACTGAATCTTTTCAGAAAGCTTCTTCCTTCCTGCTCCAACAACATTATGTACATTAACAGCTGAAATGCCCTCATTAGTTCACAACAAGGAGAAATTGTAAATATGTCATTTATCTTATGGCACATTTTCATCCCTTTATCAACTGGTCTTGCACTGCCGCTGCAAACTTTTTGTTCTATGTGCTGCATGAATTTGTTCTATCAAATCAATTGTGTGTCATGACATTACATTCATTTTGGGGTCTTGCTCAAGGACTAGAGAACCAGTGGGTTAAACCACCAACTAGTTCTTCTGTGTAATTGGTGTTACATGTTGTGAAAGTAACTAATCAGCAGGTTACAGACATTTGCAAAGTGTTTCTTTTCTCACTTTGTGAACAAACTTTTTTTTCATTTACTCTGGCTTTTTCTCCTTCGATGCGATGAGTGTGTGTGCATGTGAATGTGCTGTTCAATCAGGAAGCCAAACCATTCTTAATGACTTTCTGTAAGTGGAGAAAGATGTAGAGACCATAATAAGAATAAGATGTCATGCCCGACAGAAATCTCAGGTTCCAACAACTTTACAACACTTTCCTACTGTTTAAAACCGAAGCCAGTCACACAAAAACTCATGCATGAAAGCAAAATGTGTGTTCTCCGACACACTGGACATTTTTGTTTTCTCTGAACTTACCTTTTGGCTGCTCTCTGTCACTGTCCTATTTTTACATCAATAAAGTCAGCTAACAAGTGACCAAGCGAGTGAAAACAAGATGAGATATTCAACATGTGAGGAAAATGCGCTCCATATGTGATCAAAAGGCTGCGCTGAAATGCTTCTGGGTTTAAAATGGATCTTCCAGCTGCTCTGAACCAGGCTGTAATAGAAAGCGCTCACACCCGCATGTATACATGCTCACACTCATAATGATAAATAAATAATGTTCAGTAAGATTCGTATTATGTAATGCAACATATTAGTTCAAAATAGTGAGTGGCTTTCAATTATTATGATTAAACTGATTAGTTCTGAACATCTGAAAATAATCTATATTGTCCCTAAAATACACAAAACGTTTAAATTTAGAGTGCATGTGATTAATCAAAATGTAGTTACTAAATAAAAGAAATAGGATGAAATCAGATTCCAGGAATTTATGATCTGTAGTGTGCAGAAGTTATTCCTTTTTGTTGACCTTTTTCTACATTTTGAATTAAACCGGTCATATTTGACAGGACACATGGAGCAAAAACACTGAAGTCCTTTAAATAGATTGTGCAGACGTGATATTAACTGATAAATATTCACTAGTTCTGAGACAAAAAAACAATATAAGCTTTTGTTGTTACTGCTACATGTTACATGGTAATGCCATTTTTTTAAGGCATCACACATGGCTGCACTGACAAGTCATTTCCACTAGGGGGAGATGTTATTCTAGAATAGAGTTCCTGCTCTTTGCTTTATTTCTGCCAATATCTTTCTGCAGAATTTGAGATTCAAAAATAGCCAGGTTGCAGGTGGACTGTGGTGCAGTCCTGTGGGAAACAACGGCTCAACGGGAATTAAATTCCTCTTGAAGGCTGGTCGAGGGAGAATGGGAAGCTGACAGAACGAAGACAAAGGGAAGTAAATTTAGTGACAATCCAGCATGTACTGTAGGTGTTTGTGTGTCTTTGAATGTGTTTATGTTCGTATGATATCAAGGAGCCTTAAGCAGGAGAGGAAGCGAAAAGGAAATCAATAAGGTTTAAATTACTGCAGATTGCAGGCCGGGCTGATTATGTGTGTCAGTCTGTTTTTCTTAAATGCTGAGATAGCATCATAGACAGGAAGTTGTCTCCAGAGGGAGGAGGCCCTGTTGGAGAAAGCTCAGCATCCTGCCCGTTGCTGTCCTCCCTGGGATCAGAGAGACCACGCAAGTTCGTAAAGAGTGAGTAAATCTGTGGTGTACTGTTTGTTTATAAATGTGATTTCTGTGAATCAAGAAGGAAGAATATCTACTTTCTTCATTCTGCCGATCACATTTGTTTGTTCATCTTTGTATTATAACAAGAAACACTCTTAATCTCTGCTTTACTAAATCATGTGCATTTTGTAAGAAACCAAACATTTACCAATACCTGGGTTGGGTGCACTCTGTCTGGTTACATTTGTGAAGTAGAACACAATGAACAATTCAATGAATAATGAATCACCATCGTCAAGAGAGACATACCTGCATGTTTCCAGTTTAGAAGCATACCTGTTGATGTCAAGACCGTACACGACGACGTCCGAGGAGCCCTTTTTTTCATGATGGATTTCCCCTTTGAAGCTGTATCAGATCTGGCTATGACACAAGAGACGGAGACAGCTGCAGGGAAAAGTTGGGACCGGGGAAGAAGCTGATGAACAATGAACATGACAGCAGGGAGGATGAAGGGGGAAAGAGGACTTCAGGGGAGGAAAGGCTGGTGGAAATGATGAATCCACATCATAAAAGTAATGAGGAGAGTGGGATCCCAGGGGATGGACGATAAAAATATAGTTAGACTTCTGTCAAGCAAAGCCGATCATCCTATCAAACCTATCATCTACGCTGATTTATTACCATGGGTCCTTTAATTTGATTTACAGCCTTAATTTCTAGCCTAATTAAAACAGTCAATTTAAGTCACATATTTAGTTGCCAAATGTCCTAAGGACATATATAGGTATGCTTATGCATGTGTGTGTGAGAATATGAAATAGACTTTTAATTAGTCACTATATCTTACTTAGTGGGTTTTTTTGTGCATCTTTCAACAGTGATGGGGACTTCAAGTGTGTTCCCTTCTCCAAATGGTCTATCAATCTTAAATGCATGGGTCAAAACCTCTTCATTACACAGTAGTCTGATATACTTTTAAAAGACAATTCACAGGTGGGAGATAACACTGTCATTATGGAGTGTGGAGCACTGTGAAGTTTGAGTTACAGGGTGTCTTTGGTGCTCTGGGATGTGATGGGGGTAAAGAAATGTATGAGAAAATCATGTGCAACAACATGAGGGAGGGGGAGACAATAAGCTCGACTCAGAGCAGGAGGGAGGATTTTGGCTAAAGAGAAGGGTGTGTGTGTGGGTGAAAACAGGAGGTAATGGTATGGAAAAGACAGTGAGGGAGTGGGTGGGTATGGGTGTGTGTTAGGGAGTTGGTATAAAAGCTCCCTCTCTCACTCACACTTCCATATCTCCTGTGTATTTTTTTTAGGGGTGTGGTGTGTGCGTGTGTGCGTGTGTGTGTTTAAAAGACAAGAGGAGTGTGTGTGTTTGTGACCTTGCAGTATAGAGGACTGTTAACCTCCCTAGGATGCATCGGCTGCTAGTGGTGACCTCAGTGCTGGTGGCACTCTGCTCTCTAGGGAGTGTGGATTCTTCAGCTTATGACAAGATAGTCACCCACAGTCGCATACGGGCCAGGAACGAAGGGTAAGGAGATGGGATGTGGGGGAGGGAGGGATAGAGAGATTGTGTGAGGGGAAAGAGAAGTGAGGTGACACATGCCAAACTAAGAGAACAATGTAGCAGCTGTTTTCAGTTTCTTATATAGCAGATACAATATTTATTACATACATTATTGTAACAACCCTGATCAACATGTTTGTCAACATTTGTCTGCAGATGTAAATTATGAAAATTGCACATTTAGTAACAAGCTGACCATATGTATTTGTATCTATATGAAGTGCTATAAATGTCAGGTTGTATATCTGTGCTATGGTTTAGGGTGGTTTGAATCACAAAGAGCACTCGATTATGATTTGAGAAACAGGTCAGCCACATTGATGAAAGTATTGATTCAAGCCATAATGGAAAATTCAATATTGTCTCTCACATTCATTCACTCTTCTGCTGTAAATAATGTGCCCAATGTGCTGTTTGAAATTGATTCTGAGTTAGAATTTGTCATTTAAGTTAAAGGAAGTGTCTTTTTAAAGGGCTTTCGCTAGCTTTCTGAAATCACCTTCTAATGAGAAGATTACAGAAAATAAGCATTTAAAGTAAAAGGTTCATATTAGCAGTTTTCTTAAACACAGTGAACGCATTCATTGTTAAGAAGCACTTTACATAAGCTTTGGCATGTATAAATTACATTTTTCTCATCGTTTTTCCTTCTTAACTTTACCTGTCTTTCTCCTCTTCCACCCTCACACTCCCTGCCTCACCCTTTCATACCCCTGCTTCTTCCCTCATCACCCATCGTCCTCCTCCCCTCCCTTCTCTTACAGACGCAATGTGTGTGCTCTGCAGCAAGTCCAGGGGACTAAAAAGAAATACTTCAGCACATGTAGGAACTGGTACAAAGGCTCCATCTGTGGAAAGAAAACGTAAGTCTTTACCAAAAGATTGAATGGATCTAATTGCTACATTTTTTTTTTTATTGGCCTATATTTGCACAGAACCCAAATGACCTTACCAAAGTGCGAACCACTCCCTGCTTCCACACATCCTGCACATAGACAGGAGTATTTCAGATAAGCATCTGTACTTGAGGTACCTGTGAATGTTTCGGTACTTATGGATTTCATCCTGAGCCCACCTCATCACTTGTTTATTAGCAGCAGAGGTCAGCTCTGTATGAGTTGCCTGATCCCTCAGGCTCTTTCCTTCTTAACACGTAGCTGTCTCACTTTCTTCGCTGAACCTTGATAAAAAAAAAAAATACAGGGTCCATGATAATGATGATTGAATATTTAAATTTCAAACATTTTTAAGATTTCATGAACATGGAAAGAGAGAAGACCCAAAGTGCAGCACATTATTTCTTATGTTTAATATTTATATATACAGTGTATATATATATATACATATATAATATATACAGCATATCCAGTATCTGTTTATGCCCACCCCTCCCCTCCTCTCAAGTCTGGACATGCTGTGCAGCCCGTATTTGCTCTATTGTGGGCCTATTGATGGTGTAAACGCTGCTCAACAGTGATTGATACCCCTCCAACACGTTTCAGGTGTGTGTGTGTGTGTGTGTGTGTGTGTGTGTGTGTGTGTGTGTGTGTGTGTGTGTGTGTGTGTGTGTGTGTGTGCGCAGTTGGGCGAAATGGAGGATGAATTGCAGCTCTAGTTTCACTAGATTAGGATTCTTGCCATGGGTAGTGTGTAGTTTTTGATTTTTCAATTTGTGCTGTGTGTGTGTGCATGCAAAAGTGTGTATATGTGTCTCATACTGACTTTTGAAACTTTTTTATTCTAAGGCAAATTACCCTGCCTGCATTGTGTGAGCTGTTAAGAACTGCGCAAAGGCCATTTTAATAGTACCAGTTTAAGTGGAGAGTTTTCTGTCCCACTGCGGGACAACAGCTGTTTCAGAATTCAAATTTTTTCGCTGGTTGAAAAATGCCAAATATAAAGATAGCAGTAAGCCCAAATTGTGCTACCAGCAGGAGAGTAGAGTGCATGAATGATAGATATTTGAACTTCTGCAAGACATTTAACATTTGTCAGCATGTTGTTGATGAATGGCGTGTAATATTTTCTTGTGAGTAATTATTAGAGTAAAAAATAAATGAAAATATGAAATATAGCCGCTGATGTTTTGATGGCGTGTAAGGCTCGACTGGAGCTGTGCACACCCATGCACAGAACAGACGTGCAAACACACACACACACACACACACACACACACACACACACACACAGACCTTTTAGTCATGCAATAAGCTGTGTTAGCGCTGTGGAGATGCAAGACTCGAATGAGCCTGAAAATGAGATGAGAGAGAGAATTGATAAAAGAGTGAGTCATGTTCTGCCAACACAATACTGCGATCCACTACTGAGATAATATTACATGGAACATAGCAGGAAGATAATGAGGGTTTTCTAAGGTACCAAACACATTTAATTGTTTTTGTCTGTCCTTGGTATAAAGCGGTTAAAACAAGTAGAAAGAAGTGTATTAAGTTAAGTAAAACTGACTAAGGTTAGTTATCATGTTAAAAAATGTCTGCCTTCAGAAACACACACACATACACACACACACACACACACACACACACACACACACACACACACACACACACACACACACAGCGTAACTGTTAAGAAACATGAATTCCTCTACATTTCACTGTTTTGACTTTAAGCAAATTGAGATTGAAACATAATTTATTGGACCATATCAACCATGAATTACAGTATACACAGATCCATCAAATATATTCCACTGCACTATGTGGGTTCAAAGTATTACAATTTTCCACCAGCAAGCAAATTAAAATGAGTAAAATAACATTATGAAGAAAACAGACCTAAGCCATGTCAGAAAAATCGTGCTTTTCTCTCTCCTTCTGTCTGTTGTCACAGTGAGGACATTGTTCAGCAGCAGTGGAGGAAATCCACCCAGCTGTGATTATGTCTGAGTTGGATTTGGTGTTGATGAAAGATTAGGAAAGGGTGTTTGAGTCTACAGTATGGCTATCTGGACCTTCTAATGTACACTGCAGCCTGGTGTGCGAACAAGCTGGTGTTTAAACAAATCTTGAGGGTGCAGCAGTTGAGGTAATACCTGGGCTAAATCTCTGAGAAAACACTATTGCAAGAAATGAATAATGTTACTGTGAGTTCAACCTGCAGTGTGTTGCTCTAAGTCTCTACTCTGGAGTTGAGTGATACCATGGAGATTTCTAAATGCCTTCATTTCCACAAAGAACTCTTGAAGTGTGTTGCTGGAGGTTCAGGTGGAAGCGATTTTCTTCAAAGTGATGTGCTGAAGGTGGCGACACAACATGCAGGGAGCACAGGAAATGTGCTTAATTTTTGGTTAAACCATTATAATGTCGGAAAAGTGGTAAAGTGCATTCCCACATATAAAAAAGGAAAACGTTGGCACAATATTCAGAAAGCCACTGGCACTGAAGAAAAGAAAAAAACACTGGGACACAAGAGACAGATTGTTACTGTAATTGTTACTTACATAACAGACAACAGACAACCCCACCTAGTGTTTATCTGTGTGTGTGTGTGTGTGTGTGTGTGTGTGTGTGTGTGTGTGTGTGTGTGTGTGTGTGTGTGTGTGTGTGTGTGTGTGTGTGTGTGTGTGTGTGTGTGTGTGTGTGTGTGTGTTTAACTACATTCGTGGGGTCCAAAAACCGGGAATACAGTATACTTGTGGGGGGGTTAAGACTTAGTTTTAGGGTTAGAATTAGGTTATGGTTAGGGTGAGGGTAAGGGTTAAGGTTAGGCATTTAGTTGTGATGGTTAAGGTTAGGGTAAGGGGCTAGGGAACGCATTATGTCAATGATGGATCGCACGTGTGTGTGTGTGTGTGTGTGTGTGTGTGTGTGTGTGTGTGTGTGTGTGTTTATGCCCTGTGCCACATCTCTTCATCTGGAAGCCACTTTGAACTGGTCCATGCAGTGACACTGCCAGAGGCCTGGTTTGCAGTGTACTGGCTAGTTCTCCCTCTCTGGTCTATACTGCATCCATTATCCTGTCAGCGCACAGCCGGGGAACACTGACTTCATACCTTCCCGACAGCCAGCTGTGCATACATATTTATGCATTTTGCATTATAACAATTAGTGTCAACGCATAGAATGCTTACAATATAAGCGGCATTTATGTGTGCACATAAATAGCAAATGCTGATTAAAGTAGAATAGAGTCATTTTAGGGAGTTAAGGGAGAAAGTGATTGATGCTGCTTGTGTGTGTGTGTGTGTGTGTGTGTGTGTGTGTGTGTGTGTGTGTGTGTGTGTGTGTGTGTGTGTGTGTGTGTGTGTGTGTGTGTGTGTGTGTGTGTGTATGTGTGTGTGTTTATGCCCTGTGCCACATCTCCTCATCTGGAAGCCACTTTGAACTGGTCCATGCAGAGGCCTGGTTTGTAGTGTGCTGGCTAGTTCTCCCTCTCTGGTCTATAGTGCATCCATTATCCTGTCAGCGCACAGCCGCGGAACACTGACTTCATACCTTCCTGACAGCCAGCTGTGCATAAATATTTATGTATTTTGCATTATAACAATTAGTATCAACGCATAGAATGCTTACAATATAAGCGGCATGGCTATGTGCACATAAATAGCAAATGCTGATTAAAGTAGAATAGAGTCATTTTAGGGAGTTAAGGGAGAAAGTGATTGATGCTGCTTGTGTGTGTGTGTGTGTGTGTGTGTGTGTGTGTGTGTGTGTGTGTGTGTGTGTGTGTGGCTATAAGGGGGTTCATTTGCTCTTGCATAATATATCAGTACTGTTCATTTCTGAAAGGAAAGAAAACACTTACAGTACTTGTTTTGGACATGAACCCTGTAGAGGAAGCACAGAGTTCATATAGAAACATAGTATCTCTATGGGAAAACAGAAAGCGGGAAACCTTAAATCTCTGGCCCAAACCTAAGCAAACCTCTTTATCAAACACACAGAAAGCTCCAACTGGAACCCATTAAGTCCTTCCGGTTAAACCCTGATTAAACTTATTCCAGGATTCAGGAACTACATGGCTGTTTCTGTGGTGGATCATTGTTCAGTGTCCAATGTTGACTCACTACTAGTTTGCATCTTGGAAGATTTGTGTTAGCTTGGGATAAATCCCAATAAAATGTCTGAATGTTTGATTACCGTCTATGGTTAATTTTCAGCAAAACTCCATTAGTCCTCCATTAAACCTACATTTTATAAAATACTCACTTGTGGCTCACACTGTCAATTTTCTTACACCTCATTCTGTCATTCATAACATTGCAATAAAGTGCAACTTCCTGTAAACCATACAACCACGAATTGAGGAGCATGGGTCAGCTCAGGGCCTCCCAGCTTCCTGCCAGGATGTTTCTACTTCTTTGAGCTCTGTTTTCCCAAATGTTCATAAGTTGCTCATTCCCTCCACAATCTAAATCAATCACATGGTCAGAAGAAGTCAACTGTATGTCAAGATTTTGTTTTACTTGGAGACTTCCTTGAAAATTAGATTAATGGCCAAGAGAAAGTCTAGGGGGGCGGCAGGCACCGCTGTCTGTTAACATACAGTACTTACATTATCTAGATGAATATAAAGTATTCCATAGGAATGCGGTAGCTTCCCTTATGTTTCTGAGACTATGCCTGTAGAAATAATCCCATGTGTTATTCAACAATAATTTTAAAATATTTATAATATGGTTTGGAACTGTTGAGCCAAAGGTTTGCTTACTTATTTCATTTATTGCAGCTGCGTGAGATATTGGAAATGATGAAGCAAGTGTCTCGGGCCAGTTTTTCTTTCTGTGTCCACAGTCCAGCTTTTCTCTTGTATTGGCCTGCTGGGAGTTGCGCACACTCGCCAGTTTTCTTGTGGAAGTGTTTAATGAACCACTTTGTTGTCTTTTCTTTTATTCTCCTTGACTTGCTTGCTTTTTTGGACGTTTTCTTACACCATCACTTCTTCTGTCTGACTTTTAAATGTGCTTTGCCCAATGATGGATTTGTTATTTGGTGAGTAAGTTTGCTGTTGCAAAAACAGCCAATAATTATAATGTACCCCGTCTGACACCATATACATAATCATTTTTTTACAGTACATTCTGTGGCTGAATTCCTTAATTTATGTTTTTCAAGATCAGCTAATTTACTGTATCACAGGTCTAACATATTTGTACTTTTTCTTTGGAAGCTTGGTCCTATATGAATGCTGTCCTGGGTACATTAAGATGGAGGGCAACAAAGGATGCACTGCAGGTATGTGGCTCTCACCACAGCCCTTTTGTGGTCTTCTTTTCTTCCCAATTAAAAATGTAAATTCACTCGTACTATAGACTAGTCTGTTTCTGAGCAGGAACAAATTCTCTGCTTTCCCCCTTAGTGGCTCCCATTGACCATGTCTATGGTACGCTGGGACTCGTAAAGGCTACGACCACACAGCAATATTCTGACATGTCCAAGCTGAGAGAGGAAATTGAAGGCAAAGGTTCCTTCACCATGTTTGCACCTAGCAATGAAGCCTGGGAGCAGGTGGAATCTGTAAGTAGAAGTAGTAGGGAATTCAAAAAAATACAATAATGACTCACTCCTGACTGACGTTGTGATTTCCCCAGGATGTACGGTCTGCACTGGTGAGCAACGTGAACATCGAGCTGTACAACGCTCTTCACTTCCACATGGTGAACCACCGTCTTTTGACCAAAGACATGAAGAACGACATGACTGTCACTTCCATGTACAATGACCTGGGGATCTACATCAACCACTACTCAAATGGGGTCAGTTTATGCACCGTGTTGAAATGCATTAGATCACATGAATACACGATTGAATGATGTCTATACAGGACTTCTGACCCCAATGATGCTGGTGGCTTAATACAACATCCTCTCTTCCTCTCTTTGAAGATTGTAACAGTAAACTGTGCCAGGATCATCCATGGTAATCAGGTGGCCACAAATGGTGTGGTGCATGTCATTGATCGGGTCATCAGAGGTGTGGCCAACAACATCAAGGATGTCCTGGATGTCACCGATGAGCTCTCCTCCTTCAAAGTATGTAAAATAAGCAGCACTCTAAGCTGAAAATGAGTTACAAAGTCAACATTACATTTGACCAATGTGCTTGAAGTGGAATTTGTGTGTAAAAAACCCTGGATAAAACTGATTTAAAAACGGTATCAATTAGAAACTGAATGCTGCGAGCAAAATTTTTGAACTAGTTTAGTATCTCTCAGTATGACAAAATGTTACATGTGAAACACACTGTGTTCACTTGTTTTTGTTACCCAGGAGGCAGCGTTGACTTCTGGTCTGCTGGACAAGCTGGACCAGCCTGGCCACTATACTCTGTTTGCTCCCACTAATGAAGCCTTTGACAAATTGAGCCCAGGCTACATGGAGCGTATCATGGGAGACAAGGATGTTACTGCAGGTACATTGTACATGTGATACACTAATGATGAAATAAACTACTTACATACCATGCTTTGATTGATGTTGGTGTGCAGAGGTCTAGTGCACTTAAATATGTTTGCTGTTGCCGTGCTGTAGCCAGTGTCAGCTGGTCAGACAGTCTGTTCACCACTTTGGTCCGGAATGGCATATTTCAACAACTGTTGGATGGATTGCCATGACATCTAGTGCAGACTTCCATGGTCCCCAGAGAATAAATTCCTACTGACTTCAGTGATCTTTCCTCTAGCACCAGCAGCATATCAAAGTTTATACTTATTCAGTCAAATATCTCAACATCAACCAGATAGATTGGTACAAGATTTTGTACAGACATTCATGGTTTGGGGATCCCCTAACGCAAGTATTGGATGGACTGCCATGAAATTTGGTGCAGACATGTATGTCCCCTTCAGGATAATTTCCCCTTCAGGATAATTTGAAATCAATTTGGAGATCCGCTGACTTTTCATATAGCGCCATCATTAGGTTAAAATTTAAATTTGTTTAAGGCTCAATACTCGTAACACTAATGATATTCTCACTAGCATCAGCTATACTTTGTATTTAGTGGAGGGTGGCAGGTTAATAAGGGGGCATTTTGGTCACCTTTTTAAGAAGGATAATGACGTGTTTTTTTATCATTTAATGTGTAACATTCATTTAACCTGAAGTAAACTTTAATCATGTCAACAGTTTATTTCAAAACTAAAAACCATCTTCCAAACCCATTCTGCAAATTCCTCCCAAAAGCATGTCTAAACTTAGATAACCATCAAATTCTCAGGAGCAATTGAGTAGACACACACTCACACACACACAGCAAACCAAACAATGAAACCAGGAAACTCATGTCTCCACAGTGGCAGCTTATCTGCCTATTTGCTCAGTCACTGGCATGTCAGGAACGTCTATTAGCTTGAAGCCAGTTTGCGGTGTTCTCAGTGAGTGGCTCCCTCTGGGGACACAATACAACCTCAGATAAATTCTCAGACACTTGGCAAACAGGCTTTGCTGACCAACCATGGAAGCCTCCAAAATAAAGATGATATGAAGTCTTGTGCCTTGTTTTTTCAAGGGAAAGTTTAAGCCGAAGAGTAGTTTGGCCGGCAGTGCTACACTGATTGCATTTGAATTATTGTGGGTTTGGAAGGGTTTTTCATGTTGTCATTGCATTGCTTTAGCAAGCCAGTTTTGCTGGCTAAATTTGACAGTTGGACTCAGTCAGAGGTGTAATCCCATAGCTTATGGTTGACAGAAGTGCCTAAATATTTCTAAAAGAGTTGAAAGAATATGTGTGTGTCCTTGTACATGAGTAATGATTGCCACTGTAAACCTCAGATTGTGTAACCAGAGTTTAAAAATAACTACAGGCAACCCACAAAGTATATTAAAGTGTGCAATCTGATCAACGGCTATGTGTGTTTGTCAACCTCTATCTTTCTCCCACTTCGTCCCACCTACTCAGCCCTGGTAAACTACCACCTGTTGAAAAGTGTCCAGTGTTCTGAAGCAATCATGGCAGGGTCAGTGTATGAGACCGCAGAGGGCAGCACCATAGAGATCGGCTGTGATGGCAATAGTTTGACAGTCAATGGAATCAAGATGGTGCTGAAGAAGGACATTGTCACCACTAATGGCGTCATCCACTTCATTGACCGGGTGCTCATCCCTGACTCAGGTGAAAAACGTGTTGAATCCAACTTCTCCCTCAGCAAATTCTAACATTTGTTGAAATCATTTGGCAAAATGTGATCATTAACATGTTATGTTTATGTGATTCATATCAGCCAAGGAAGGGATAGAGCTAATGGGAGACTCCCAGAGCACGTTCACTGACATGGTGTCCGAATTGGGCTTAGCCGCTGCCATGGGTCCGAAAACAGAGTACACACTCCTTGCTCCCGTCAACACTGCCTTCACTAGTGAGTTGAGATTAATTGACCTTGAGCAAGGATGTAAAACAAAAGTCATATGTTGTCTTTCACAGATCAAAAATATGCTAACTCATTTTATACTTTTCACTACTAAGACTTTTTAAAGCACACACAGAATGAAATGTTTAATCAGGATTGGCATCTCATATAACCCTAGTAATTTTAAATCTGTAACTGTTCTGTGTGTTTGTCAGATGAGGTGATGTCAACAGACCAGAGCCTGCTGAGATACATTTTGGAAAACCATATCTTGAAGCTGAAAGTTACACTGAGTGAGCTCTACAATGGACAGCTTCTGGAAACACTGGCTGGAAAACTGCTCCGAGTCTTCATTTACCGTACTGTGAGAACTCTGTGTGTGTGTGTGTGTGTGTGTGTGTGTGTGTGTACGCGTGTGTGTGTGTGTGTGCGCATGCGTGCGGGCGGGCATATCGGGCGTGTTGGCGTGCGGGTGTGCGTGCGGGCGTGTGTGTGTGTGAATTGTTGCATTAGAGAGTCAACCAGAGTCATCAAGGAACAGGAAAATAAGATAAATAAAAAGTGACGGAAAAACAATGGAGAGCGTCTGCCTCCAAATTTGAAATCTGAAATCCATTACCGGGCTCCTTACCAAGTGTTAACATGATCTTGCTGTCTTTCAACTGAAGCTAATGCAATAAAACAGCTAATTAGTCAAGCTCTGGCAAATGAAGTGTGTTTCTGCTCTGCTGGTTCAGATATTAGAAACAGCTGGTTTTAAATTTCCTCACAGAAACTTTTGTATTCTTCTTTTTGATTGATTGCAATCAAACAGTACAGTGTGGCAGCCCCCTCCCCTGATCTTAATAGTTACCAGATTTGTACAGGGACCTTTAGACCTGTAACCCTGCTCTCTGAATGTTCTTCCTTTGTTAGGCCGTGTGCATAGAAAATGCATGTATGGTGCGTGGCAGTAAAGAAGGAAGCAAAAGTGCGCTCCATGTTATGAAGTCCATCATCAAACCGGCCGAGAAAACGATCTACGAGCTCCTGATTGCTGATGGACGGTTCAAGTAAGAACTGTCTTATTTTACTCTTTTTTTTTACTGTACTTGTTAATACTAATCAGGTTGGATGTAATCATTGTTTATTTGTTGTTTTTAATACATTTGGTTTTCTGACAATAGAATTCGCAAACCATACCGTATACATGGCTCTGTGACAGATATTGGCACCAGTTGAGCTGACTGGCTTTTGTGCAGTCTGAAACACAGTAGTTTACCATGATGAAAAACAGAAAATGACAACAGAACTGCCTCAAAATGTCTTTTTATTATTTCTTACTTCTGTCTTTTTGAATTGTAAAACATCAATATTATCATTTCCATGGATCCAAAATGCATATTTCTCTTAGCTTCATTTCACTCCTACAGTACTGTACTGTATGTTGATTGTGTACATTGATGACTTTCTTCTTTACTTTTTTTGTTTTATAAATGTAGGATTTTCCTGTCGCTAATGGAGACAGCAGGTCTGACTAATCTGCTGAAGCAGGAAGGATCCTACACCATCTTTGCACCAACTGACGACGCCTTTGGTGACCTCAGTAGAGAGGACTTGGCTCTGCTCAAAAGTGAGTACTCCACTGAAATGAACACACATCCACATCCTTTCATGCATTGGTGATTGCTGTTAAGCTAGTTTTGTTCTGATTTAAAGTTATATAATGCAGGGGTGAGGAGAGAAAAAGAATGCTAGTTGTCCTGTACAGGAAGTAAGTCATGTTTACCTTGTGTTGTCTTTGACAGGTGATCTGAATGCTTTAAGGATCATTCTGCTCTACCACTTCAGTAATGGCATCTTCATCAATGGAGGATTAGAGGGAGGAGTTACCAACTTGCTCAAAACCCTCCAGGGCAACAACCTGCAAGTTCTTTCTGTATGTATAATCAGCCATCTTTTGAGTGTACATCTGTGTCAACACTCAATCCATTAGAAAATATCTATTTCAGCATGTGAAATTCAACACATAAAAATGTTGCTTTTTGAGTAAGATGTGCAACCATGATTATACCTACAAACTGGTTGACTGGCAGCCAGATTTCAACTCCTGCCCACGTTTGATTAAAAAAGCCACTCTGGGAAATGTAGGACATTGAAAAAGAAGCAGAGGAGATCATATCCAAGGGTTTATTCTTCCTTTAAGAGCATATTTGTATTATGGTATCAAGCTTTAAATGTCTGTACATGAACACTCATTATTTTATCCTTTTTCAAAGCCTCCATTGTGAGACATAAACCCAATCTTTCTCCACATTCTCATTTAAACAATAGCATCAAAGAGCCGGTGCTAATCTATAACTTCAAAGCTGGATATCTCTGGAGTAAGGCCAGAAGTAATAAAACCTGCCTTCCCTTCATTTCCATCAACGCCCACTCTCGGTATTCACCCGCCATTCCCCACCTCCCATCTAATGCCCTCCACCTTCCATTTTTCTCTGTCTGCTTGCTCTTGCTTGTCAGTCTTCATGATAGCTACATCATCATTTCATCTATTACCTCAATTTTGCCCTCCGTCTCTCTCCTATCATATTGATCATCAGGTTATCAGCCATGGACAATGATTCAGGGAAGCATTAGGTTTTTTAAAAATTGGACTGATGTGGCTCAATTCGGTGGGTGAGAGGGGGAGCTTGTAGGCAGAGGAGAAGGTAAACCCTTTCCCTTACTGACTCAGCATGCCCACCTTTAGTCACCTCATTGCAGGAATTGAATTCTTAGATGTCCCTTCCAACAACAGAGCACACTGCCTGGGATTCCTAATAAAACTTATATTAAAACTTATGTCAAACCATTTGAAAATGGTCTCAGCACGGTATATATTATTTCAACAGTAATGGACGTAGCTCATAAAATAAGAATGTGTTTAATGATACGCTTTAAAAAATAAATATGCATACATTGTTTTTTTCTATTTTTCCCAGGTTAACAACTCCATTCATGTCAACTCTGTGGATGTGCCGGTTAGTGACCTGATGGCAACAAACGGTGTAATCCATGTGGTTAAGAATGTTCTCTATCCTGCGGGTGAGAACAGCAGACATTATTTTACAATCATGCAATGTGCACTCTGTGCTGGGATGCATTATCTTATGTTCTTTTGATGATGTTTATTACTTACAGACCTTCCTGTGGGCCGCCAGGATCTCCTGGTCCTCCTGAAGAAGCTGATTAAGTACATCCAGATAAAGGTAGAGAAAGCAAAAATACACGTGTCTGAATATACATAGGTCACAGAGGATTTTTCTCTTGTTCTGTGTGTCTTATAACTTCCATTCTTTTATGCTTTTTGTTCTTTAGTTTGTTTCTGGATATTCTTATACTGAGATCCCACTCACCTTCATCAGTAAGTTTTTTTTAGCACCATTGTTACTGCATGACGGGTGAATATTATTGCATCTGCAACAACTTAAAACTACTTATGTTACTTCACAGAGAGGACCATCACAACCACACATTATGTTGACACAGGTAAGACACTATTTTGGTAAAGTGGTGATTATAAAATGCACGACTGCCTTTAAAACCGAATAATGTCCTTTGTTCAAAAATGAGCATCTGTATGTTCTTAAAGTTAAATCCTCCTTGCATATTGCATGCATGTCATTGCTCCATTCGGGCCTCTTCCATGGCTCTCTTTGTTGTTCCTTAGATTATCCACTCTCACTATTGCTTATGTCCACTTGGACCTCTTGGCGTGTTTAATCAGTTCCTTTAGGGATGAGGTAATTAGGCTGCCAAAGCATAACAGGGACCATAGAGGACTCTTGGATGTTGTCCATTCAGTTGGGCTGAGTCCAGTGCACTTTCACAAAGATGGGAGCATGCCTTCATGTAGGAGAGATGAAGTCTGATTCTTCAAAGGTAATTGGTCCCATTACACAGACTGTAGAGCTGAAGGTTTGGCCCTCTGGGGGGTTTCATGTTTAGGGGTTACAATATTATGCAATTAAATTATGGAAACACAAATGTCATACTTATGTATGATTTCTATTTTCCACAATTTTGTTTTGTTGTTAACCTTCTTAAATAGGATGAGTGACTCCACTAGGTAAAGCAAACAAACTATTCCTCATAGTGATATACTGCATATTAAGAAGTTTAAATTAAAATGGCACCAATTTAAATTCCAAGAGGTTGTAGTTTTGATCAGTACAGGACTTAAAGGTCCCATGGCATAAAAATGTCACTTTATGAGGTTTTTTAACATTAATATGAGTTCCCCCAGCCTGCCTATGGTCCCCAATTGGCTTGAAATGGTGATAGGTGTAAACCGAGCCCTGGGTATCCTGTTCTGCCCTTGAGAAAAAGTAAGCTCAGATGAGCCGTTCTGGAATCTCCTCTTTATGAGGTCATAAGGAGCAAGGTTACCTCCCCTTTCTCTGCTTTGCCCGCCCAGAGAATTTGGCCAACCCATGAGAGACACAGAAATGGCACGTCCTGAGTAAAGCTCATTGTGGGACTGGCTCTAGTGGCTGTAATTCTGCACCAAGGCTGAATTTTGGGAAAGAGACTTCAGATATAGTATTAGGGGACCACTAAGGTCTATATAAAAGAGACTTCAGATACAGTATTAGGGGACCACTAAGGTCTATATAAAAGAGACTTCAGATACAGTATTAGGGGACCACTAAGGTCTATATAAAAGAGACTTCAGATACAGTATTAGGGGACCACTAAGGTCTATATAAAAGAGACTTCAGATACAGTATTAGGGGACCACTAAGGTCTATATAAAAGAGACTTCAGATACAGTATTAGGGGACCACTAAGGTCTATATAAAAGAGACTTCAGATACAGTATTAGGGGACCACTAAGGCCTATATAAAAGCATCCAAAGAGCACCATGTCATGGGACCTTTAAAGAAATTATAAAAATGAAATAAAACAAGTATATGAATGATAAACTGCTTTAGGTTGTCGTAAAACCATGCAGAATACACACTCTCACTTTGCACACACGCGTGCACACACAAACATACACACACACATAATTATAAATTACATCATTAGCCTATATTATATTTACAGTTTAGATAAAAGATGGAGTTAACTCTTATCCGCATCATGTATCCTTGTAGGAGTATAAATGATATTAAGCATAAATGACCCAAATCTCTTAATTACTACTTTTAGTACTTTGTTTGAAAGACAGACATGAGTCTGGTTCTGATTACTGGACTAGGCCACGTATCAAGGGACCTCAGGCCAAACATTAGAAGGCCTCTGATACAAGCACACATCTGCTAGCTTTCATCTCTTTATAGCTCATATAGCAGTCATATTACAGTAAACAATCATCGAGAAGAAAATATTAATTTTACAGAGATATCTGGCCCCAAATGGGAAAGGATTATCCTTTTGAATACTTATCAAATCAGTAGACATTATTTATTATTTATTATTATTATTATTATTATTATTATTATTATTATAAATTTTTGTTCTGTTTTGTTTTTTCTCTCATTTTATTTTTCTCTCTCTCCCCTTGCAGTTACCACTTTACTCATACACACATGCACACACTATCCACACTTATGCATAACATGTTTTTCCAACTCCCTTTAACTCGCAAACCGTGGCCACCTAATGTGAATCGCAGAGCATTCTACCCAATCACTAATCATACGTCTTTGTGTTTGTCAACTGTCATGTCCAGTCCCGTCTTGTCAGTTCTGTTATTGTCCCGTCTCACTTTCCTCTGTTGACTATTCGTCACCTAGTCGCGTTTTATGTGTTATGTATTACACTCAGTATGTGGTGCTTTAATCCCCCCTGCCCATGTAATTCTAAATTTGAATGTAAATCTGAATGTAACATACTGTATATATAAAATATATTGTTTTTATTGATAATAAAGTTGTCCTCCGAAGAGGGGGGGTGGTGTTGGGAAAAAAAAATCAGTAGACAAGATTTCTTTAAATACCAAAACTTGTAAATGTTATATAAAATATAAATATGTCTGTAATGTGATGCTTCAAACTCAACAAGCAGAGCAGAAAAAAAAAAATCTGTCCATCGGGAGCAGCTTACTGGACCATATCGAACACACATCAGACCCTTTTGTTCTGCGTGCTTTTGATAACTTCACATACTGCACATCCAGCCTCCTTCTTTGCTCATAATATAGAAAATGTGGGAGTGTTCAAAAGATAACATTTCTATCATTCTTAATTCTTAATGTTACCTCTCCCTCTCTGCAGTCCCTGATGTAACAAAGGTGACCCGAGTCATTGGGGGAGACCCATCTGTCACCAAGGTGACCAGAGTCATCAAGGGGGAGCCTTCACTCACCAAGGTAACCAGGGTCATTGAAGGACAGCCTACCTTTACCAAGGTTACAACAGTCACCGAGACAGAACCAATACTCACTAAGGTGGTTGTCAAGGGGGAGCCTGTGATCACCAAGGTAACCAGGGTCATCGAGGGAGACCCTTCCTCCACAAAAGTAACTAGAGTCATCGAGGGAGACCCTTCCTTCACAAAAGTAACCAGAGTCATCGAGGGAGACCCTTCCGTCACAAAAGTAACCAGAGTCATCGAGGGAGACCCTTCCGTCACAAAAGTAACCAGAGTCATCGAGGGAGACCCTTCCGTCACAAAAGTAACCAGAGTCATCGAGGGAGACCCTTCCGTCACAAAAGTAACCAGAGTCATCGAGGGAGACCCTTCCGTCACAAAAGTAACCAGAGTCTTTGAGGGGGAGCCTTCGCGTACTATGGTAAACCGGGTCATTGAAGGACAGCCTACCAATACCAAGATTACAACAGTTATTGAGGGTAAGTTCCTGGACGTTTAAGAACGTTCAAACCATTAATATTTTGAGAGCAAATGATACGTTAGATGATCTAATGTGAACATTACAAAAGGTCCGATAGATTGGATGACACAACACGTTATATTGAAAGGACAATTCCGGCGCAAAATGAACCTAGGGGTTAATAACATATGTGTACCGAGTCGACCGTTCTCTGGGATATGTTTTCATGCTAATGGTGCGTTCTTTTTGCCTCGCAACTCGTATTTTACGAGGTCAAAGTCGTAAACACGCCCCCTGACCTCGTATTTACGAGTTCGGAACTCGTACATCCACCGAGGTACCCGAGCTGAAAATCCAACATGGCTGCCCCCTGTATCGACAGTTGTAAAAGCTGTAGTAACATAGTTATAAGCACTTCTGTGTTATTTGTGTCACACTAAATCAGTCGTACACGCAGCGCTGTCTTCTATCTGTGTTGTCACGCGGTTTGTATGCACAAAAAAACAGCGTATACGTTGTTTAAACTGGCGCTGCTAACAATGGCTAACCTGGCTAGAGCTAATGAAAACAATGGAAATCCCACTTGCAAAAAGAACGCATTCAACTCGTGTGTGACGTCATTCCCAGTTGCGACCTCCGACTTCTGAGGCAAAAAGAACGCAACATAATCAAATGTGTCTGTAGCTTGCTAACAAGCTACCGCAAACTGGTGATTAGCTTCTAAAGCTAGCCTTCGGGGTACAGGGTAAATCGCTATTTCTACACCACTGACAAGGCTCAAAATATCACCACACTTCCACGGTAGCATAATGAGGGTCCATACATGTAAACCAAAGCATTGAGAACTTTGTAAGAGTACAGACAGTTTATTAAAAAGATAGATTATAAAGATAGCGTTCATGTTTACATGCGGGCGCCATCTTGGAAAACAGTCATGACCAGTCGAACCATGAACGCCGTGTTTGAGCTGGTTACTCGTTACTGGTTACTGGTTGCACGGCATTCCTCTGCCCCGAAGGCTAGTGTTAGAAGCTAATCACTGGTTTACGGTAGCTTGTTTCAAGCTACAGACATATTCAATTAGCACGAAAACATATCCCAGAGAACGGTCAACTCGGTACACATATGTTATTAACCCCTAGGTCCATTTTGCGCCGGAATTGTCCTTTAATGCAGGTGGAGATCCTGATGCAGATCGAAACACAGGTCAGTTTCTCTTAACATGTTCCCTCCCTTGAAGAGCATGATCATGTAGATCTAAGAACTCTCATGCATCTTATAACATCTCTTTTAACAAATTCATCCACAGTCCTGTTGACCACATTTAGCTGAGCATCATAATCTAATGTGTATTTCATGTTTTCTTGGTGATCATCAATTGAGTCATCAGACACATTATTTTCATGGTGTGCATCATCTTAGCTTTAAATGCACATGTGTGGGTCATTAATGCATGCTTTGTAGATTGTTAAATGTATTTAGAAAACATAACCATTTTTCAAATGTATAAATGTTAGACTGTAAAAGCTACGCTATTCATGTTGAATAATCATTTATCTCAAAGTCACAAGCATTGTTTTGGCTGCCAATCTTGTTTTCCAGCTATATCTTTTTTTTAAAGCTAGCAGTTTGGCTTACCTCTGGTGGATTAAAGACAAACCAAACACCCATGTGGTTTACGTCCTGCTCCACTGTGGCTAAGTGCTAAGAGCCAAGGTTTCTGTTGCTGCTTGAGCTTGTCTTTTCAGTTTCTTGATCAGCATTCAGTATTATAGAGCTGACCTGATTAAAACAAATTAGAATATATTACTTTAAACTGGTTGATGTTTCTGGTGTCATGTTCTCCCAAGTTGCACTATTACAGTAGCTAGTTTGCAGCAAACAAAAAGGACACCCACCAAAGGCAGTGGCTAAAAGCCAGTAAGAACTTTTTACATTCACCTGTCTGCCGGTGGCATCATGCCACAAATGTGAAGCTGATTTTATGACTGCAATATTAATCAACAACGACACAACTAAATAAATGTAGGATTGTATAATCAACTCCCCATTGGCTGCTAATGAAGATGAGCAATGTCAGATTTACCCAAGCAGACCTTGTATTGGCAACTGGACCCTTAGACTGGATCTATTCATCTATCCAGGTAAATCTAAAGGACCACAAACAATGTAACAATGTAAACCCCAGTATTTCAAATCATCCTGAAGAAAAAGTTAATTTTGATTACACTCACTGCTCCATTTTCTTATTCCAAACAGTCCTACCTACGTATATTTTGAAGTAGGAGAATGAAGTAGACCAGAAACAGAAAAACGTTAATAGCTGGTGTGGTTTGTGGATGGGAGGTAGAATGGTTGTCCCGTAACCACAAGGTCAGCAGATCAATCCCAGGCTCTTTGGCCATATGTCAAAGTGTCCCTGACTATGTCTATACTATGTCTTATTCAACATACTATACTTGGCTTTGGTGATGGTGCAGTGGATATGACACATGCCTTTGGTGTGGGAGACCCGGATTTGATTCCCACTGTGAAACATCAATCAATGTGTCCCTGAGCAAGACACTTAACCCCTAGTTTCTCCAGAGGCGTGCGACCTCTGACATATAAGGATCGTAAGTCGCTTTGGATAAAAGCGTAAGCTAAATGCCATGTAATGTAATGTGGTGCTTTACTGGCTGCTGCAGTGTTGAGGGTAGCATCACAAATCCTCTGTAATAACATTCTCCAATAACGGACAGCCAGACATGTTTTACACAGAGAACACTCTGTTTAATGTGTTCTATAGGATTGTACAGTATATTATGACAAACTTTGGCCAGCCGCCATTCAAAACATCACAAGCTCATTCTGGTTTATAATGTTTGTATAGGCTCAGTAATAATGCCACTGTGGAAGGAAGTTAATTTTGACAGACCATCTTCCGGATTAGGCTCACAGCATGACATAAAGATAAGGCCATTGTGCACCATGATTTGGATGTCCATCTTATGACTTATCCATCTGATTTCATCTTTTTGTCAGTGTTCTTGTCTGTCATGCAAGAATCCCATCCTATTACCTATTTTCTGTCTAATTCAGATGTGATGTGTATGTGTGAGCACTGTACAGTGTGCAAATTATGATGTGTCATTTTAGGGTGCCCAACTTAGACCATTGGGCAATTGCCTTGTGTGGGTACAGGTGAGCTTTAGGCTGGTTTCACCTTCAACTGCTTCACTGGTGTCTTGCAGCTTAGTTTGCGGGCTAATACAAATAATTTCCTCTCTCTGAGCCCCCCTGCACACATATACTTTGCACCCTGTGAGTGTGTGTATGTGTTCATACTGCACAACTGTGCTTGACTTTGTGTTGGCGGTGGCGGAGGAGGTGTTTTACGGGATATATGTGCCTGTCAGTCTGTCCATCTGTCAGTCAGTATAGTTGCTAAGTCGTTAAATGACTTTAAACACCCTTCTCCGCTGCCGGTCTGAAGGTGGAGCCAGATACACCACGGCGAACGAGCCTTTTGTCATTGAGGGTAGGGTCATCTTACACAAACTCTTCATACAAAACAGGTTTCTTTAAAATGTTTTGTCCTTTCCTCCTTGAGGTAATCATGTTTACAAATCTGCATTAAAGATAAGTGGTTACTTTAAGGTGGAAAAGAGAATGAGATGCATGTTTTAAGTAAACTTCATACTTGATTTTGTATGTGAGAGACAAATTGTTCAGCATTTTGGATCTAATGGTTTTGTTTTGAACGTTCAGGCCCAGACTTCTCTAAGATCACCACCATCCACGGCGACCCAAATCTGATCAATGAGGAATCAGAGCGAATTACCAAAATCATTCAAGGTGAATACGCAGATCTGTGTGTGTGTGTGTGTGTGTGTGTGTGTGTGTGTGTGTGTGTGTGTGTGTGTGTGTGTGTGTGTGTGTGTGTGTGTGTGTGTGTGTGTGTGTGTGTGTGTGTGTGTGTGTGTGTGCGTGCGTGCGTGCGTGCGTGCGTGCGTGTACATACCCAAATACAGTGATTACCTGTGTTGTCTCTTTGTAGGGGGAGGTACATTTGCTGCTGCGAGGAAAACTCCAGGTAAAAGCGTAGTTAGTTGAGGACACATTTGTCAACACCAAGATTGGATCTTACTAAAAAGAGTTTAAAAACACAGCTAAATACAAAAATAATCATAGAAAAAGTAAACTCTCTAACTGCCAATTTTTATTGTTGGATTTTTCTTTTACTCTTCACTTTTTTTCATTCCATTATATACCTTTAAGTCCTTCCACCTATTCTTCATGTCTCATATATTTCCACCTTGATGTTATCTTTTGTACTTATCTACATTCACACTTTTGATTCCCTCCATTAACTCTGCCTTCTCTTTTACAGCTGAGATGATGAAAAGAAAAAGGCTGACCAGGCGTCATTACAAGCCAAGGGAGTGAATCCAATAGAGATAAAACACCTTCGGGCTCACCGCAGAGACTGAATGGATCTCCAGTGCTCCTGGACAAATGCTGGAGAATTGAAAAACTGTGGACCAATAGGGACAGATCAAATCAATCTAGCTATTTCTTTGTCTAAACCACCAGTAAGAATGATTGTTTACTGTTCCATCTGGACCATACTGTATGTGATAGGCATGATGCGTAATAACAATGCAATGAAATTAGAATACCCTCCAGTAAGTAATGCACGTATGCAAGGGAAATATGGACTTTTGCCATGGGGTAGATGGTGTGTAAAGTGACATTTATTCTACCGCTGAGAGATTTATTGCTTTTTTTTTAATCATGTCACTTTGTAAACGAATGGCTTGGGAAATTTTTGTATGCTTTTCATGGTTCTCGCATTCTGTACAATGGATGCATTTGAATGAATATGATAAATGAAACAGTGTTTTGCTGCATTAGATGCTGTATTGAATCTCTGTAATTTACCACATGGTGAATAAAAAATACAATTCATTTTTATACAGTTTTTAGTAATTCTTTTCAGCTTCTGTGATTGTTTTTATTCGACAAAACCTAAATGTGTAATGCTGTTGAAAGTGAGTCAGACGTGTATGTCCTTTTACAACTAGGCTTCGCAATCTTTGTTTATTTGTTTTATCCTCAAAGAAAAAGTGGTAAATAAAATGTGCATAGTAACTTCAGAATACTAATTTCCTTTCATTTGTGTTCATTGTCCAAACAGATCTAATCTTCATTACAGTAATGCAACGTTTATTTGCGGTTAATTGCACGTTCTGAGTAAAGCTCATTGTGGGACTGGCTCTAGTGGCTGTAATTCTGCACCAAGGCTGAATTCCGGGAAAGAGACATCAGATATAGTATTAGGGGACCACTAAGGTCTATATAAAAGCATTCAAAGAACACCATGTCATGGGACCTTTAAACATAAAAGAATACTGTATATTTTGTCCACAATTTCTTTATAAAATTATTTTATGTCTAAGTTTATGAGTCATAAGTTTCTCTTGGGTATTTACACTTGCAAATCTCTCATTGGCTTTGGGACGCTACCTCACACGGTTTATCTGCCACACAAATCTTATGAACTTCATCTTGCAAAAGTGTTGAAAGGATTTTCTAAAAAGCAATTCATTTTGCACACATTTGTCTTTTGCATCTCCTGATCAAAAGGTGTCTGCATGGTGAGAATATGTTGATTAACATTGTAAATAAAAAACTGACAGATTTGAGGAATTACTTTAGCACATTTACCAGTAATATCACACAAGTCTGCATCTTATGTGCGGCTCATATATTCCTGTCGTTTATCATGTCATATTTTCCTTCTGAGAAGAAAACGAAGTATGGGACCGTGAGCAATAAATTATGAACTAGTACTCTGTAGTGTTAGCTCTGTTGCAACATCATTAAAATGATCCATGGCAGCAGCAGCCGAGGGGAGTTGACTGCAGCAGAGGGGAGTTACAGGTTGCACAAGGATTGCTGGCTTAACGTCACAGAGTGCTGATAAAAAGGTGACGAAAAGAAGTCATGATAATATGTTATCTTACTATGTGTGCTCATGCAGCACAGAGGTAATAGCAACAAAACAAAGATTATTAACTTAGAACCTGTTGATTTTGTCTTGGCAGGTGCGTTATTTGAGTTAATCACCAGGATGAAATTCTGGTTTGAGCTAGTCTTAATTTATCCATTGTCCCCTAATAATCCAAATTAGCATTCTCCATTTAATCTCCAAATTGACTTGTTATAGTGATGCTTTTACTGTCAGTACATATTAGTGGTAGTAGTCATAGTAGGTGTGTAGTACTAGCAGTAGAAGAATTAGTATAACAGTAACACAATAACTACTTATCTCATGTTTAAATTGGAGGTACTATATACAGTGCATTCAGAGCCCTTCACTATTTTTTTTTGACAAACATGATTTTAGATTATTTATTTGCAAATGTATTAAAAAGAAAAAACGGAAAGTATTCAGACCCGTTGTTATGACACTGGAAATTTAGCTCAGGTGCCTCGCAATTCTCCTGTTCAACACTTCGATTGGAGTCCACCCGTGGTAAATTGAATTGATTGGACATGATTTGAAAAGACACACACCTGTCTTGAGCGCGCCATTTATAATCAACTCTCTACCTATCTCCACCAGAACAACCTGCTTGATCCCCACCAGTCTGGCTTCAAGGCTGGGCATTCAACAGAAACTGCCCTACTTGCTGTCACCGAGCAGCTTCACATTGCTAGAACAACGGATCTTTCTTCCATCATCATCCTTCTGGACCTCTCTGCTGCCTTTGACACAGTGAACCACCAGATCCTCATTTTGACACTTCAGAGTCTGGGTGTCTCAGGCTCTGCACTATCATTGCTCACATCTTACCTGACAGACCGTACCTACCGGGTAACTTGGAGAGGATCTAGCTCAGATCCTTGCCCACTCAAAACTGGGGTTCCTCAGGGATCAGTCCTGGGTCCCCTCCTCTTTTCTCTGTATACCAACTCTCTTGGGTCTGTCATTCAGTCCCACGGCTTTTCCTATCACAGCTACGCAGATGACACCCAACTAATACTCTCCTTTCCTGAGTCTGAAACTCAAGTAGCAGCACGGATCTCAGCCTGTCTAACTGACATCTCCTCTTGGATGTCCACACACCATCTGAAACTCAACCTTGACAAGACTGAGCTCCTTTTCATTCCAGGAAAAGGCTCTCCTACCCTAGACCTGACTATAACAATCAACAACTCTGTGGTTGTCCCCACCCAGACTGCTAGAAACCTGGGTGTGACACTTGACGACCAATTATCTTTTACTGCTAACATTGCTGCAACCACCCGATCTTGTAGATACATGCTGCATAACATCAGAAGGATACGTCCCCTTCTAACTCAGAAGGCGGCCCAGATTCTGGTTCAGGCTCTAGTCATCTCACGTCTAGACTACTGCAACTCCCTCCTGATTGGCCTACCGGCATGTGCCATCCGACCCCTGCAGCTCATCCAGAACGCAGCAGCTCGGCTTGTCTTCAACCTCCCCAAGTTCTCTCACACTACACCGCTCCTCCGCTCTCTTCACTGGTTACCAGTTGCTGCCCGCATCCGCTTCAAGACACTAGTACTTACATATAGGGCCACGACTGGATCAGCCCCAGCTTACATCCAGGACATGGTCAAACCATATACCCCAACCCGCCCACTTCGCTCTGCATCAGCCAAACTGCTTGCGGTTCCCTCACAGCGAGGGAGAACTAATCACTCAACGAAATCCCGACTGTTCACTGTCCTGGCTCCCAAATGGTGGAACGAGCTCCCCACCGACATCAGGATGGCCGAAAGCCTACACATATTCCGCCGAAGGCTAAAGACACATCTATTCAGACTACACCTCGGATAAAAAAAAAAAAAAAAAAAAATTAATGAATATGCGCTTCCATGTCTCTTTGTAGCTTTACTTATTTTAAGCTACCTACTTGCACTTTTATATGTCTCTTTGTAGCTTTTCTTTTTTAAGCTATCTACTTGCACTTTCATATGTCTCTTTGTAGCTTTACTTATTTTAAGCTATCTACTTGCACTTTCATATGTCTCTTTGTAACTTTACTTATTTAAAGCTAATGTACTTGCACTTACTACTTGTTGTCTGGAGTTTGTACCTTCACAGTTGAAAGCACTTAATTGTAAGTCGCTTTGGATAAAAGCGTCTGCGAAATGACATGTAATGTAATAATGTAATGTCTCACAGCTGACGATGCAAAGGGGCTAAAACCAAGCCACGAGGTTGAAGAAACAGCATCAGTGACAGATGCATGTAAGCCTGCCAAAGGCAAATGCATTTGCCTGTGTTGAGTTTTGTTATGTCAACATGTGGATGTGAATAACAGCAACAAACATCTCCTTCTCTTTTTACATTTTTGGTCATCTGTGGTTAAACGACCATCTACTTATCAGACTGAATTGTTGCCGGTGATCTCATAATTTGTCTTATTTCATTCGCAACTTTTTGCGCTTGCTGACATTTTTATTTAATTGTTAGCTAACCGAAGTTGTGACATTAAAGAAATGATTACCAACTGGAGTAAAACTTAAACTCTATTACAGTTTTTGCTATTTGCTCACACACTTTGAGTATTACGCAATTATCAAAACCTTACACTCAAGGAGCAAAACATTGGCCCAGATGTGCACCACAATAGACCTTTTTCACGGCAGACATGTTGACATGTCATAGTAGGAAAAGCACAGGTGTATTCAAAACCATTAATGATGGCTGCATTCCACTAAGGAGAGGCCCTGGTATTGTGCATGCTGACTCACTGAAATAGCTTACTGGGCCACTTGATGGAATTGAGCCATTGTTAAGGTTATCAATTTCAGCTGTGCTTTTCCTACTATGACAAGTCAAAATGTCTGCTGTGAAAAAGGTCCATAAGCACAATGTCAGCCTCACGCTTTTTGCAAAACAATACACACAGTGCTTTGCAAAACACTAAACACACTTGTATACATTACGTTGATCAAACAGCACCTTGGCTCCCTGGGCCCCTCTGTCAAACCCAGCCTCAGAAACCTGGGGGTTATGTTTGACCAGGCCATGTTTTTGGAGACACACTCAAAACAGCTCGTCCGAAATTGCTTTTATCATCTTAGGAACATCTCTAAAATTCGCAAAATGTTGTCAAAGAAGGACCTGGAAATGATAATTCACGCTTTCATTTCAACAAGACTTGACTACTGTAACTCTCTGTTTACCTGTCTGAATATGTCTGCTTTGAACAAACTGCAAATTGTTCAAAATTCTGCTGCTAGACTTTTAACAGGTGCCCCTCGAAGGTCTCATATCACTCCAGTCTTGTCAGCTCTCCATTGGCTCCCTGTAAAATTCAGGATTGACTTTAAGATTTTAGTGCCGACTTTCAGGGCCTTAAACGGTCAGGCCCCACAGTATATCCGAGACCTTTTGAAGCCGTATTTCCCTAGCCGGACTCTTCGGTCCTCTGACCAAAATTTGCTTGCAGTCCCTAAGACTCGTTATAAGACCCGAGGGGACCGGTCTTTTCAGTCTGTTGCTCCCAGACTGTGGAACGCCCTGCCCCTGTCTGTGCGTCTGGCTGACTCTGTTGTCTCTTTTAAAAAGGATCTGAAAACTTGCTTATTTAGGAAAGCTTTTGGTTGATGGGTTCTCATTAGCGTCCCTTTCTTTTGATATATGTATATGCATTTTATACTGTTTGTTCTATCTATTCTGTTGTACAGCATTTTGTGATTTTATCTGTGAAAAGCGCTTTATAAATACATTTTACTTACTTTTACTTACTTACATTAGACACAGAAGTATATCATGATGTCACTTCCTTGCAATTCCAAAGCATTGACTGTCAAATTACCAGACTTATGAGCCAACTTGTGAAACACAGCTATCGGGTGCGTAAACACAAGATTGCTTAATTGTAGACACACCAATCAGGTTTAGGCACTACATAAATGCAGCAGGTAAGTATAGTATTTTCTGTACTGTATTTTCAGTTTGTTTTTTCAGATTTCTTTTTTTTTTTTACTGTAATTGTAACCTGTTTGTTGTTTGCTGAGCTAACAGTGTTATGCACCCTACTATAGTAGCTGTATGAAAACTTGGACATGTTTTGTTGGGATTCTCCATGTTGACATGTTGACTGATTTGTGTATATTGAGGGAAATTAATTATATTTTCCTTGGTCTGCAGCATTGGTCTTGTGTAGTGTTTGGTGAACTTATAGTAAATTTGCACTTTCTCTGTGTACTTCATTTACAGTACTCTAATCACTGAGAAGTAGGATTGTTAAAAGTGTTTTAGGTTAGCAACAGCAGCGGTTAACTGGTTCAAACTGAATTAAGTCATATGAAACGTGTGTGTTTCATATGGTAACAAAATATGTTTTTTATGAAGTTAATGTATAGTTTTTGCAAGAGTGTTTCATTTTGAAAAGGGTCTGAGGTGTTCTGCTAATTGGGTGTGTGGTTGTGCTGATTGTGTGTAGTGTTTTAAAAAAAATGGCCCATGTTTTCAAAATAGTGCTTAAGCAATCGAAAAAAAACTGTAACGATTCTATGATGACAAAGAGTTGAACTATACGTATCTAAAAATATATCCTTTCATCTATTAATGTTGATATCACTTCATGGCTGTCATTAATTGATGTCATGAGTTCAGAAATAGGCCTACGTCCTGCTTGTGTGAGTCCACCTGACATGTCTAAAGTAGAATGGGGTTTTTGACCTTAACTCTTTGTCCATATTCACATCTTTTAATAAAATGTGTCAAATATTTATTTTATATCATACAAAAGATGATTATTAGCTAAAAATTGGGTTAGAAGTATCAGGCTTCACTTATCACAACCCAGCATGTTTTAAGTAATACCACATTGATGAACAGTGTTCCAATTGTCTCTTCAGGAATTCTCCATGAACACTGCAGGGTTGACATAATGGCCCCGTTGTTTCACTCTGTCATGAGCAATCAAATAAATAAAACTGCTGGAAAAAACTCACAAAGACACATTTGATCCAGAATCGTGGATGTGATTTAGATCATGTCATCTTGTTCCAGAAACCACAGTTTGCCAAGCATGAACTCACAGTCCTCCACAGATTTATGCAACAATAAAGTGTACAATAGTACAGGAGTACAATAAATAAACAGATAAATAATGGAAATCTGCCTGTGACTGATAATAATAGCTGAGTGAAAATATGTCCTTGTAATTGAACATCAGCATAATTTAGCTCATATTTGTTAAAAAAAAATGCAACCATCATTGGCTGCTCTAATTCTTTTTTGACGCGGATTGTTTGTTTTCCTCTGTAATGTCTTTGTATACATTGTAGCATATTTTTAACAATTAACTACCCACTAAAAACCCAAACTTGTATTTTGTAGTACATTAATAGCATAGGAGATTGCTTACTCTCTTTAACACACTTGATTTTTTGTCTTCAGTTTATTGATTTTACAAAATAAATGTCTTATAATTTATTAGATGGATTTTGTTAGATTTTTAACACATATTCTGTAAAGGCTGTATACATGTCTGATTGCTCCTAACAAACCTGAATAATATTGACATATACCACATGTCTTAATTGAAAAATGCTTCATTCAGAATAAGGCAAAATTCGGAGTATCCAAACGGAATATGCTATCATTAAATTCTGAATATTGTTATATTGTGAATAATAGTGGAATATTAGTGTGCATGCAAACATTAATGTGCATGCAAACATAGTCACTGAAACTACACAGTATCTCCTCCCAGTATTTACCATGAAGTCTTAGCACAGTCTTCTCTTCCAAGCTCAGTGCCAGACAGTTCTGTTGTGTGTCCTCTAGTGACTAGAACTAGAGTCTAGTCTATATCCTTGACGTTACACTTCCGGGATTGTTCATGTGCCGCAGGAAATTCCGCTGGATGCATGTATTTTCTGTTTCCTTCCGCTTTCTTTGTGTTGGAATTTTAATTTTGGTGGATTTATGAGGACTAATGGTTAACTGCTCCTCAGATCTCTGCAGGGTAAATCGGGACAGCTAGCTAGACTATCTGTCCAATCTGAGTTTTCTCTCGCACGACTATTTTGCAGCGGCTCTGTGTGGCGCCCATGACGATTCTGATTGGTTTAAAGAAATGCCATTAAACCAGAGCACGTTTTCCTCCCATCACCGAATGCTATGTGGAGTGGCCAGACTCTCCTTCAGAGCACCTTCGAGGAGGGTCTGGCAAAGCGAGACTATGTGTCCTCCAACTCTAAATTCAAACCAGCTGACCACAGCCATGGATCTTAAATGTATTGGGATTGAGGGTAGTCTCTGCAGAAACAAGAGTTAAGTGCCATCCAGGATTCACTTCATGATCGATGTACTGTGACAGAGAAATACTTCCAAACCACTCTAAATGTCACTTCCACTGATCTCAGACAATGTGTTTGTATTTGTATGCTACAGCAAATAAGGTCAAAGATATGTGCATTAGTAAACTATAGTGCTTGCAGATGTTATCTATATGATTTCATAATGTATATTTTTTTAATAATTAGGTGTTGCTACATCATACCTGCATAGCAGATGACTGTTAGGCTTTGGAACCCCTGGCCTAAGTTATCTTGAGAATGAAAAATATTATTATTACATGCCCGCAGACATTTTATGTCCACATACTATTTTTTTTTTTGATATGTTAGAGCCTACATTTGCCTTTACCTTTCATGTCAGAAAACACATTCTATCCTCTGCAATGATTGTCACAAAAATACGTGGTGAAACAAAGAAATGGTCAGTCAGACAAATATGACAAACACTGCAGGTGCTGCCATACTTTTAGCCATGTGATCCAACAGATTTGTGAGAATGGATGATGTGCTCAGTCTGGGAGAATTAATAGCTGAACATTGCTGAAGCATGACTATGATTTCCAAGACTCAACAGACAGCAACACGTGCAAACGCCCAACCAAAGCAGAGCAGGATTTGCTATGCAGATCAGTGGATCAATTTGTGTTGCTGGCCAGTAGTTCTACCGTAGAGAGAGCAATTAATGTGATATGTGTGTCTGTGGAGAGAATGATGTCACACCTTGCAGATGCCCTTTGGGAGCACAAGCCAAAGAGGCTGTGTGTGTGTGTGTGTGTGTGTGTGTGTGTGTGTGTGTGTGTGTGTGTGTGTGTGTGTGTGTGTGTGTGTGTGTGTGTGTGTGTGTGTGTGTGTGTGTGTGTGTGTGTGTGTGTGTGTGTGTGTGTGTGTGCGCAGTTGGGCGAAACGGAGGATGTATTGCAGCTCTAGTTTCACCAGATTTGGATTCTTGTCATGGGTAATGTGAAGTTTTACATTTTTCTATTTGTGCTGTATGTGTGCACGCAACAGTGAGTGTCTCATACTGACTTTTGAAAGTTTTTATTCTGAGACAAATAACCCTGTCACATTCCAGCACAAGTGTCATCAGCTAATTTATGTACGAACATTTTAGTTTTTTTTCTCTTCTCCGGCTTTTTTCTTTCAGCGTATTAAGAGTGCACTGATATACTGGCTACCAAGTCAAATAATGAGGCTCTAGTCAAATGATTTTCAGTACAGGTCATTACAGTCAGGTCATAAATAAACGTGTCCTTAGAAGAAACAAGGTCTGGAGTGCTCAAAAGTTCAAAAAATCATGGAGGTGCTCTTGGGAAGGGTAAGACAGGTCCAGGCTGTTTGTGCCGCTACGCATGGGTTGTTACTCAGCTGTATTTTTAATGTACTTACCATTTCAATATGAAATAGCCATCCAAATAAAGGTTTTTAACTTTTTGCGAGAAGAGTGCTTTGGACCTTCATTTTTTTTAACTAAATGTGTCTAGGCTTGGGTGTGTTTTTAGCCTGAAGTAAATGAAGGTGGTTTAACTAGGTCAAATATTAGCTGTAATTGTATGTTTCCCATTTCAGAATATCAACCACAACCACATTACATTTCAAAAGGTGCAGTAGAGATGCTTCCCCTTTCCAAAACGATGGCATCAAATCAGACATTGTTCTCAATTCTTTACCTTTGTCATTCCTATATTTATTTTATTCATTTGTTTGCTTTTATTGTATAGAATCTAGTCATTGGTGATGTTTCACTCATACTCAACATGTAGCATTTAACAATATGAAGAATATAAAGGGATCTTCTTTCCCTGTATTCACAGCCCGGCCTTGACTAGTCTCTAACACAGAACATGCACAGTGACATCATCCAATACCAACCATGATCACGGGAAGGATTTTACTAAGAAACGGGAGGTGCAAAAACAGAGAGGGAGAAGGACGGGAAAAAAGCAGACAGAGTGAGGGACACAAGGGAGGAAGGCAGTGTGCTCTCTCTCACAGTTGCTGATAACAGTGACAAGACAGAGACATGCACAGCACCTGTTTTATGATTGTATGTAGGCTGTTCCTACAGCAGATGTTAGGGTGTTTGACCTTTTGTCTGCACTAGTCGAGGCATCCCTTGGGGCAAAATTAATGTGGAGAACTACATGTTGTGCAGGAAGTAGCAATACAGAATGATGTGGATTTTCACACACAAGTAGGGTTGCTGTAAATGTTGACTTAAAGCTTTGTCCTTGACCACATTTATCCTGTGACAGTCAATGCATTTCATCTGCCTGTACACATTTTTGCAATACAAGGGAGGTAGTGTATGCGAGTTTGGAAGTGTATCTGACTCGAAAAGAGAACACTGGAAAGTTTCCACAATACTTTAAATACATTCAGCAATTGCAATTTCACAGATACAAAATAAGCCTGTTTATGTGTACTTGAATACGTTGTTGGACCAATTCAAAGTAGTTTTGTTTAGATAGACACAGAATGATTTACATTTATCGGTTTGGCTTGTTTCACCATGTCATTAAAATGTGATTTGCACTTAAGAAACAATTGCATAAATTCTTCCATTTTATTTCTCCATTCAGTTTTAATTGAAGTTCATTCACCCTTTTTGCAAAGCACTGTTTTAGGTCTATGGCCACTTTAAATTTGCCATTACAGCAACATGCCATGCAAAATCCTTTCAGAATCAAACACTCATCCCTATTTAGGGTCGGAAGGTGGCTGTTTAAAGTTTTTTTTAATTTCAATTTGGCAGAAAATACAGCTGTGGTCCGTTTGAATTCATGTTGGTTACAATGAAGTTACAGTTTTTTCTGAAATTGTAGGATTTATTTTTGGTTTATCTTCTCACTTTTAGTTTAGAAGATGATGTAATTTATATGGATTTATATAAATAGTAGGACATAATCTATCTCCAAGCTTTCCATAAAAATGATTGCCTGTGGCATTCTTTAACGATACATGTTCTTGATAAAGTACTTTATAAATAATAAAGAGATACAAATGACATATTTTAAAGAGACAATTCAGCGATTTTCAAACTTATGTCTATCTATTTGGGTTTGGGATATGGTGTGAAAAAAGCCTGCACTTCTTTCCAATATTCTCTGTGTCCCTGGGGCTTTCCTTTCTTGACATTTTGTGCGTTTCTTTTGTTAACTAAAAAAGCTAAGGGAGCTTAGCGAACTTGTAGATCGCACGCCATGCATCCTGGTACATGTAGGGACAGCTGCCACGGCTCCATGTGCAAAAGCCTTCTCAGTCAACATAGCACTAGTCTCACATTGCCAGACCTTCCTCCACAGCCCTGCGCTGGAAGGTCTGGCTAGTCCACACAGCAATCCTGGATGGGAGAAAAAAGTGTTCTGGTTTATTGCCATTTCTTTAAACAATTCACAATCGTCATGGGCGACGCATACCCCATACGGAGCAACGCTGCCTCTGCAAAATAGCCTCGGGAAGGAACTTGTTTTGATGGAATGTGTACGTTCAAAAGTTGTTTTAGTCATGCAACAGAAAACTCAGATTGGACAGATAGTCTAGCTAGCTCTCTGGATTACCCTGCAGAGATCTAAGGAGCAGTTAACGATAGTCCTCATAAATTGCCAACACAAAGAAAGCGGAAAGTGATGGACATCCAGCCAAGATGAGGGACATCCGGCAGAATTTCCTGTGGCACCTGAACAATCCTGGAAATAAAACGTCAAAATATACTAGCACAGAAGTGACGGACTGACTAGTGGAGCTTTAACATAATTATGATACTTACAATCTTGGATGGTGAGTGTGGCAAAGAGGAGGCATGTTCACAAATGCTCTTATAGATGACAAGCCAAGCCTCCTAAGGTCAGTGACATGACTTTGTTGTTGTAAGCTCTCGAGGAAGGGTAAAGATGGCATATTTAAGGTGAAGACAATGGTGACAGTCTGACACTGACACTTGGAGGGGGTGTCGGTTACATTGTATTACAGGTAAAAATGTCACCCAAGGAGTACTTAATATTGGGGTTTCAAACCCAATTCCTTACTTTTAACTACTAATTTGTTTTTAAACCAGGGGTTCCCACAAATTGCAAGTCCACAATAAAAAAAACTTGACACGTAAATTCAAAAATATAAATATATTGTATTACAACAATCAGTAAAATTTATAAAACAACGACATAAAAAAGGAAAATAAAAGTTGTACAGGATGCCTGGATTTTAAAATAACCACAAATTAAAAAAGCAAAATATAAAAATGGAGGAGATACTAAAAGCTCACTCAAACTGGAGGGGCATCTAAAAACAAATGGCCCAAAACTTCAGACACACGGCAAACAAAAAGAAAACAATAATAATAATCAATAAAACAAGGTATAGGTGTGTCTGTTGTATGTTCAGCTGAACAAACCACTCTTTCTCACATAAACCTAAACATCCAGACTTGTTGAGTCTAATCTGACTTTGCTACCTGCATCACAGGACACCACACACACTCATAAACAAGCAACATGAAACATATGGAATTACTTATTTCCCTCTTATGATCCCACATACAGAAATTGGCAAATGCAATTGCTTCATTTCAGTTACATCAGGCCTTTGTTAATCCCCCATAGAAAATCTATTTCACCATACAGCTTACTAAACATAAAGGCAAGTCAGTTGGAGGAGGATAAAACGCTGCAACAATTTCTTCCATGACTAATTCCATAATCTAGTGGTTTGTTGATGGTGGAAACCCTGTTTAAAGCAAGAGCCAATATATGTGACTAAGATAGAAAAAAAATAATGTTCCACACTTATGATAATATGTATTGCTTTTGCTTGAGCTGATTGAAGGACTCACTATTGTGTTCAGAGATATTTAAACACTAAAATACTTCCATCAGCACCTCTGCTATCACAACTTGCATACTTAGAAGAATAAAATGATAGCTCAGAATCACTTTGTGTACAATGGTGCATAACTTGGACAATAGGGCATTGAGCAGACAATATAGTTTGTGTTTCCTTTATATTGATTGATTCTCACCCCAGCCATACCAAGGAAGGCAAACACACCATGTACACCAGACCATAACCTGTTACATAGTACGTTTGACAGACTTTGTTAATCATCAACTGTTAAATAATTCACGTGAAAATCATTAACAGCTAGGGCTCCCAGGTACTAGTAACTGTTCACATTCAACTCTGCTGTGTGGCACTTCATTCCAGATAGAGGCGGGGTGACTATGAGGTTTTGCTCGCAGTTTAAAGGGATACTTCACCGATTTAGCATTCAGCTTTGTATCAGTAGAAACCCGGTAGTATTTCTGAATGACCGTGCTTCCCTCCCTCATGTCCCCCTGAGAGGGGAGATCTCTGCATTGGGGGTATGGAAAACATTCCTCCAATGACGCAAAATGACGATTTTTGCGTCATTGGAGGAATATTTGGCCAGAGGCAAAAGACTACAGCCAGTAGTAGGAGCTACTTCCGCATGTTTTCAACACGCCCATCACCCGAAGCGAGCCGATCTCAGCCAGAAAAAAACGAAATGTCAGCCATCTTGAATCCTCGCTAAACAGGGCTCTCTCTTCTCAGCAGCAAAATTTTACAAAATGATGTGCTTTCAAACTACCGCACATGTGTACCACCGGGATACATCGTTACAGATCGGAGAATTATAACGTTATTACAGAGGGAATAATCGGCACACTACGAGAGCTTCGCCTGCACGGAGAACAGCACGGAGAACAGCACGGAGAACAGCACGGAGAACAGCACGGAGAACAGCACGGAGAACAGCGGTCTCGCTCGATGCCCCAAGCCGGGTAGGGGACCTCCTCGTTGGCTAGGTGGGAAGCTAACGCGAACCGGGGAAAAGACACATCCAGAGCGAGCTAACGCTAGCCGGCCACCTGTCCCATCAATCCTGATTGCAAGTGTCCGTTCATTAAACAACAAACTGGACTACATCCAACTTTAACGAAACTCCCAACGCAAGGGTGTGTTTTTTGTTTTTGTAGAAACATGGCTGAACAACAGCGTACCGGACTGTCCAGCTACCAGGCCTGCTAGCCCTCCGACGATCAAAGCAGCAAAGCGAAGTGCATTCTGGGATTTGGTGTCTTTTCATCCATATGAGCCAAAAACACATTTTCTGGCTTTTCTCGGCCTAGAAGGCACCAATTTCAATTTTCTTTTCACATTTCTGCTACATAAGTGACCCAATTTAAAGATATATTACAGGACTAGGTGGAGGGACTATATCTCCACCCTGGCCTGGGAATGCCTTGGGATCCCCCAGTCAGAGCTGGTTAATGTGGCTCGGGAAAGGATGATGGACAATGGATGGATGGATGGAGAACTGGATGGAGAACTAAAAGAGTAATTAATGTGGATGAACGTACCCCCCTGTTAAATATTTGCAAATCACCTACTAACTATTATTTGGACCAACTTTGAAAATATATTTGATATTGTAAGACCTGTGTGAAAAATTGTTTAGGCTAATGCAGTTTAAGTAACAAAATGAAAAAATAAAGTAAAAAAAATAATAATTTTAGGAACCTTCTCTATTAAAGGTCAAATATTGGGTAATAGCTGGTTTCACTATTGTTGCTGTTACAACTGACTTTTCAGTGTGACTAGGTCACATTACTAGTTACATTACTTCTATTTTACCCTTAAGTCTCAGGTGAAGGCAAAAAATCCCTTCTGGGTGCAGTGCTACTTACTATAATGAGTCAAGCCGAGGATAATGGAGCGCCGTGGTAGCCGTTGAAGAGCAGCAAAAGAAAATTAGGTTGAACTTTGGTTTTGCCTTTTGAAGGCTCTGAGGATGGACAAAGGTCTTTGACTTGACACCCAAGTTATTATCTGTTGGAAAGATCACTGACCAAAGTAAAAATGTCGAACTAAATGAATCATCACTTGGTAGACTGTTATCCATCATGTGAAAAGTAAATACCTTTGTGGGGAAGTCCATTGGAAAATGACATAGTGGCCCTTTATGGCAACTCATTCTCATGAAGGGGTTTGTATGAAATCATACAAAAACCCTATGCACAACAATCCGTATGATATCCTACGAAATTACGGCGACTGCCGGCCAGTCACGTGCAAACCAGTTACATGAGAGTTAAGTTTAGCAGTCATTACAGTTAAATTTAGCTGAAAACAAATGTTACTGTGAGCTGGGTATAGAGCACTGCGAAGTTACAGTTGACAGGACGTAACTGTCCTGTGACGGCAGTTAAGTTTAGGCACTAAAACAACTAGTTAAGATTAGAAAAAAAATTGTTCTGAGTTAAAACACCGGCCCCCTTAAGTAGTACTTCTGGTACATGAACACCCGTTTCCTGGGTGAAAGTCTTGTGTTTTCTCCTTAACTTTTTCCAGCACACAAACTCCACTCCTCTGCTTGAAAGCTCTTTGTTTTAGAACCCACCCTTGCACCCCAACCTCCTCCATAGATAGATCTTTGCGGTCTTATACAGCGGCAGTCAATGTGGTGCATAATATGTGGAATACATATGAATTACAGTGCATTACTTTCCATAGATATATGTATGAATGGTTCGTGAGAACAACCTGAATAGGAACACATCAATCTTCAGATAAGTGCAACCTTGGTCAATGTCACCTCTGATAAACAGACACACCTTCCTCTGTTTGCTTCATTTACAGATTGAGAGAGAGAATGTATACACTTGCCAAAGGACTCTCCCAAAATCAGATTATCACAAATTATGTATGGGTATTATACAATATGCATCTTAATCTATCCAAATACATTTGACAATTAATTTTGAAACATGAAGGGGTTACATTTCTTTAGCTATATCTAGATTTAACATGGCTAAATCAACTGATTAATAGTAATTTCAAAAATACTAAATAAATACAAATGAGATATCATATGATGTATGTTTGTGTCCAAATATAATGCTTTACAGAACTCATGGCAGCATATTTCTGAACCAATTTGACCTTAATCAGTGTTGTTTGGTTTTGGTCGTCGTTCTAGCTCTGCAGCATAGGAACCAGAAAATGGCCAAAGTAGAAAGCAACAGTACAGTTGCTGCAGTCAGCAATAGTAGCAGTACATCTAAACAGTAGTATGCATACCAGGGCATATTATAGGCCTCTGTATGCAGATGAGGAGCCCCTTTATGGCGCATCACATATTCCACCCAGAAGATGGCCTGATCCATGGGTGCCATCGGCTGATCTCTGTGCAAACGTGAGAGTCTTTGCATGTTCTGTCTGTAGCTGTCGTGATAGAGCACTTCGTTAATACCTTGCTCAAAATTGTGGCCATTAACATCAGCTAGCTGAATGATCTTTCCGGCACCTCTCTCCTGCAGACGTAAAAGGTTGTCATACTGGTCAAAGAACAAGGGTATACCGAGCACAGGGACCCCGTGGTAAATTGCCTCCTGGGCTCCGTTGGTTCCTCCATGAGCTACAAAGACTTTGGTCTGCGGGTGGCCCAGGAGGTCCTTCTGTGGCATCCAGTCCACTATCAGGGTGTTGTTTCCCAAAGTAGAGGGACGCTCCCCCTTGTGCTTCCAAATCACCTGATCCGAAAATGAAATCATTGTAAATTTACTGTATATATACACCAGCAGATATATGCAATACAATTATGTTGCCATTATATTATTAGTTTGACATTTTATATAGAGAGCACTTTCCAAGATACTCAAAGATCCTTTAAGTTAAATAAATAACAGTACACATGCAGTGTAGTGGAGGACAACAGAAGTACATTTCTTTCCCCTTTATTCTCTGTCACTATTTGTACAGCTTGGGTAGCTCATGGATGTATGGTATATCCCACTAGCGTCTCTGAAGATGCACCAGAAGCCCAAGACCTGCAGAGTGAGGTGAACAAGCTGACTAAATTAACAGGAGGTTTAACACTACTTTGTAAGTACCTGTACTACTGTAGAAATTTGCACCATTTGTTTTATTTTTATGCTGCTAGGCTGCTGTTAGGCTAGGCTGGTCATCCTGGCATGCTAGCTTGTAGGGTTAGCATGCTAGCTTGTACCCTGCTGCGGCGTGGATAAACAGTAAACATAAACCGACCATGGTCGTTTTTTAAATACTTTTAACGGAAAATGCTCACTGGGTAAAGTGTGATGTTCACCCTTTACTCAGTAATGATAATATATTTCTTTTTAATACTTCTTCCTATAACCATAGAGTTTCTGTTTCCTTGTAATTGTATTTAATTAACATGATTCATGTTATATTTAAGTTTGTGCTTAATACATTAAAATTTATTGCAGCCTGTGTCACATGGTTTTCTTGTACTTCAACTGGAAACTGTTAATGTGTTAGTATGACTTTATGTAGAGGATTAATTGCTTCCTAAGTATCTGTCAGACTCCCCATGTCAAACACTAAGCATTTTGAACTGTACATTTCAGTCTTTTTAACAATTCATGTCTTTGCAAACGTAAATCACTGAGCATGTCTTACCTTGTGAGGCATCTTGGCAAAGACACTGGCGATTTCATCTGCAACCTCTTTGGGCAAAGCGTTGACCAAAGTTCCCAGAGTCATGATGATAACTCCGTGCTCCCCCGCACTCTGAACGAACTCCTCCAGGTCTGCTGGCAGAGGTTGGGCTGGTTTGCACTGGAACCCTCCTATATAGATGACATTTGGCATTGTGGGCCGAGGGAATTCAAACACAAAATCTGACCGGAACAGCCAAATATCTGCTTCCTGAAGAAGCGAGATGATGTCACATCCACCCTGGATGTATTTATCACAGATGGCATCATAGCTCGGCCCCACCATGAATTTCTGCTGGAATACTATAACACCGTAGAAAAGAATGTTCTTGACCCTTTGGATGAAATTCATTTTGTCTGTTAAGCCCGATCCTGGCGCTGGGATATAAGAGACTGGTGAAGGGGCTATTGCAAAGTGGCCTTCACCGCTGGTGATCCAGCGAACATTAAGCACCACAGGCAGTTTAAGATACTTGGCTAGTACGACCCCTGATGCTATAGCTGGGTCAGTGAGAACAAGGTCAAATTGGGAATCCTTTAAGCTTTTGACCATATTTTCGTCATCAAATATTTGAGTGAGGGCATCAGCCCACAATGAATGAACCTGAGAAATCATAGACATGAAATCCTTGGTGAGTTTGAAGAAAGTAAGTGCTGAAGCCCCCTCTCTCTGCGCCTGAAAAAAACAGGAAAGTGATAATCTTAATACTTGAATGACAAATTGAGCCATGTGGGGTTCAAGAGATAATCCATAATGAAATACCCTCATATGCTCCTGTAGGTACACCTCAAAGAAGTTCTCAAAACCTTCATCCATTTCCACGGTAATAGATTTGTAGAGGGGAGACTTTTCTGAGATGTACCAGCTGGTGGAGGCCCTTATCACAGTGATGCTGTGTCCCTTGGCATGAAGTTCTTCCAGCAGGATCTTCATATTGATCCAGTGGCTGCCGTCCACAGGGAATACCAGAATGTTTCCTCCATCACAAGGTGGTGTGAAGGAAATCAGACACACAGATACACTGAGGAATAATATTCCACACATACGATGCAATGACATGGTTCCTGGAATGTAAGAGATAGATAGTAACATGAGAGACCCTTCAGTTTCAACATTTCATCTAGGAGAAAAGACGAACAAGTTTATGGATTGTTGTCAGGTAAAACTAATATAAAGATACAGTTTCTGCTGGTAAAACAAATCTGAATCTACAGGTGTTTTTATTTTAGAACAAAAAGTGTGATACTGACCACAACTTGATAATTTTTCTGAAATTCACTTACCCATGCTCAAGACTGGCAACTCGCCGAAGACCGATGGTTCATCTGAATGATTCCTTATATAGTTGAGTTCAAACTCCAGTGTTGTTCCCCTTAGATAAAAATGAGTTACTTATTGCCACATGTGTCACATGAAGGCAGGCACTGCAAATGTTCTGCATATTACAAAGAAAGTGATTATTCCTTCTATGTCATGACATCATAGTTTCATTACTTCTTTTAGTAATGTTAAACTGCTGGTAGTGTCCTGCACAGTCTAGTTTTGCGAATGGGTTTTTCTCTTTCACACAATCTTGCCTCAGAAGAACCTGTGACCTCTTCCATAAGAGTATTAGAGTGGGTTGTGTAATATTAACCCACATGAGTTCAATGCATATCATTTTAAAAGTGCAAATAAATACCTGGAGAAAATATAAATTCATTGTAATTGGATTAATGTTGGAGCTTTCATGTTTTAAGCAGTTAGTCATGCAGATATTTTCTGCAGGTTTTTGACATGGAGGTTTGTTTATTACAATGTGTGCCAAATATAGCTGCCAGTTGAATGTAGGTTGCAGGTCTCAGAACTGAACTCAGGTGATCTGAGGCATGTACTTTCATATCAGTTTGGATTGACACCCAAGTTTTTCATCATCTTTTGGAAAGATCACAGACCAAAGAAAAAAGGTTTTATTGAATAAATTATTTCTGGGTGGACTGTTGTCAGTTGTTTTTTTTATGAGAAATGGAAATACCTCTGAGGGAACTCCATTGGAAAAGAACATAGCTGCCCTTTAAAGTGCCCAATATGGACACGTCAATCTAGTCAGATAAGTGGAACCTCGGTCAATGTCACCTCTGTTGAACAAACACACATTCCTCTGTTTGCTTTTTTCCATTTTCAGATTGAGAGAGCAGGTAGACACTTGCCAAATGATTCTCCCATTATGGTGTGTGTGTGTGTGTGTGTGTGTGTGTGTGTGTGTGTGTGTGTGTGTGTGTGTGTGTGTGTGTGTGTGTGTGTGTGTGTGTGTGTGTGTGTGTGTGTGTGTGTGTGTGTGTGTGGAATAGAGTTGCTCCGGGTTCCTTGGGATGGAGATGATGATGATCTCAGTGTGTCATAGCGGATCCTGCAGCTGACAGATGAAAACCATAAAAAACAAACACAACTGCAAGATACACCCTGATGAAGTGTCTCTCTCATGTACCAACCTGCTCGAGGAAGAAATGTACTGCACATGAAATCTTAGTGTTTTAGTGATGAATAGTTTCTCAGGAAAAAATGTCTAACACTTTGTACTTTGTTAACACAAACTCTCTTCAGGAGTAGAGACTACCCTTGGTTTGCTTACTCATACAGGAGGACTTAGTTTGTTAGTCATATGCGGCCAAACACACAAGCAAACTGACCTTTAATTTTTCTAGCTTCCTATACACTGCCTGAATTAAAGGACAGATAAGTCCTCAGAGACAAAATATAAAGCTGATTACAGGCTCCATCTTTACCAAATGCCTTTGATTTGTCCTCTCATTGCTTATTTCAATTAAACCTTGCAGGCTAACTTCATAGATAGGACATATGATATTGTTTTATTGTGGAATGACATGGGATCATCCTGGCTCACCACAGGATTTAATGACATCTGATACTGTATACATAAAAAGACAATTTAGAAAATGTCATGAATTTTTTGTACAATGAGTTGCACCGCAAAAACGGAATGTTTGCTCCTCAAGATCATTTTAAGTCAAATAGCTTTCATAAATGTAGTCTGTAGATGACCATACCTACTGTATATTTGATATGCAACATATTCACTATGAATAGACTACCACCGATTGCATTTTTTGATTGATCATATGTTTCATTTTATGCCTGAATAACTGCAAAATAAAAGACTTTAAGGCTAGAGAGACATAAGTGCACTTTAGTCAGACAAAGTCATTTTTTGAGCGGTTATGCAGTAGCAAGCAGGGATTTTTTTTAAACCCTTCCTCGTTCATGCATTTAAGGGAGGTCAGAGTCTAAGATTAGAAAGTTATATGTCAAAAATAATTCCAATATGAAGATGAGTTGTCAGAAATTAATCCTAGAAGATGAGCAACAGGCAAACACGGAAATCATGAAAATAATGAGTGAATTTGGCCATCTCTTGTATTAGAAAGTTTTTCCTACAAGGTTAGTCATGCCAGCAAGAGTTTTCAAAACAGTTCTTGTAATCTCTATGCCTCCTTACTGTAAATTGCTTTCCAATGTCGGGCAAGTAATTCATCACAAAATTAACTTTCAAAATATATAATAAATTAAATTAACAATCATCTTTCTTTTCTATATTTCCAGGATTTTTTGCCAGAACCTTCTCATGATGCTTCATTTTGTATTCATTATTTACATTATCCCAATCAGAACATTTGACTAGACAATATGGATCCATTACAGTAAAGAGAACAAAGAAAATTGCATGAAATAGCATGTCGTTTACACAAAACAGATGTAGCCAAATAACTTCCAAAAGGCAAATAACCTTAAAAACACAAACTCTTACCAGCATCTCAGATTTACTGAAGATGGTAAAAACAAACTTGTCTCACCCAGTCAACAACCTATGGTGCAATCCACCATAAAGTCATTCACATAAACAACTATCACCCTTTGGACCTGTTTATATAAAGACCCCCACACAGTAATGGAGCCAGTTGCATCATTAACAGCCTAAAATGTGGAAGTTACTGATAAAAAGCAATATCTGTGTTGCTTTAGGCTCACTGACGTACAGCATATTTGACTGATGAGTCTAACATATATTTTAGTGGCAGATATCAGACACACAAAAAAACACCTCAATGTTCAAGTAGTATTAGCATTAAGTACAAATACATAGCATCCACTCCATTCTCAAAGGTCCAAAGTTTCGCAGCTTTTAACAACCTCTAACCTCTGCTTTACTTTCTGCACCGTGGAATCAGTTCAATCATCTGGGAGAGATCAAAAACTCCTCAAGGTTTATGATTTAATTCTATTTCACCATCTTCATCACTGGACATGATTCAGTACTGGGCCCCTTTACCGGCCCCCTGCACATGTGCACACAAGTCGCACACACGTGTGAACACGGTGATTATTTTTCCACCCATAACGCTCAATCTGTCTTCCAGTCAGGACATGGAGAACATCACTGTAGCACTGACAACTCTCTGGAGAGGGCATTCGAATGCACACGTGCATGTTACACACATTCAAATCCACATACACACATAATGATGATTTGGATGATGGATTAGTGATGTCTAATGCATTCCTGTTTCTGATATTTGATTCTTGTAATCCGACAGGTTCTTTATTTTTCTTAAGAAGCTGGTTGGACGGTAGTTGTCCTAGCAGGTTCATTAGCTTCGCACTGACAAGTCCCTGATCTCGCTCTGAGTAAGTGTTAAACAACAATGATAGAATGTATGCGTTACCACAGGCTATGAGACAATGATTTGTGTTTAAACCTTAAAAAATAATGTCTGGGTGTGGTAGGAGTCAGACGTGCACTTATAAAAACAACAAGCTTATTGTAAGGTTACAAAAATTTGAAATTTGGTCAGACAGACGGCTCTCACAAGCCCATTTAAAGAAAAGTAATCTGTGCAGGTTGTTTTTTGTACTATAATCTTCACAGACAGCATTGACCTCTGTGACCAACACTTGCTGGCTAACAAAGAGCATACACAGGAAGAGGAAAGGGCATGTCTGCTGTGCGTCATTCCACATGGGAATAACTTTTGTCTCTTCCTAGTAAAATTCCACTTTGTTGAAACACTTAAATCACCTAACTGTATCCTTTTAGAAAATACTGAAGGCCAAATGTAAAACTCTGCAGCTTTCCAGCTGTCAGACCTGATCAAACCATAAACTTTGCATTATACATTGTAGACGTTTGCACACAATAGTAACTTGTGTGGATTGTTGCATCTACTGTACTGATTGCTTTGCATTCAGCAGTTGTTTTCCCACTGTTTGAGGTTGAAGGTCCTTGTGACGTTGTCCTTACATCTATAATATGCCAATATTCTATTGATGGGCTTTTACAGGTTTTTTCGATTGCTAAACGACAGTGGGCACAACTGAAGCCACATGTGCAAAACTCTAACTACAGTCTGCACAGCAGCAGTTCATGTGGACCAAACTCTAGTTCGTTTTTCATTGCTTGTACACAGTTTTCAAAACTCTACACACTTATCCCATGACTTTAACCACAATGTGCACAACACGGTGGATTTACAGCACTTTGATCAAATGCTAACACACTGCTGTCAAAACTGTTAACCACACATTCAAAACAGAATAGATGTAAGTCTGGTGCCTATCAAACACTGCTGATCGCAATTTTAGCTGAAAGCCTAAGCAGGTGTCTGTTTTAGACTAGTTAGTGAACATATACGGATTTATATAGAGAAAGCTCAGAAAGCCTTTTTTTGTATACAAACACCAAATAAGAATGAAGCAATTATACCCTGTACCGTTTGAGAGAAACAGGTAAAAGAGCAAAGATACCAACATGTCCAGGTAAAATGTCTGAGATTATATACACAGCTATAAAAAAAGAAGTGAAAAACACTATATCTTTACTATAGTAAAATTGCGTTCTTACTGTTTTTCAGAAAGTAATGGAGGTGAAAGCAATGGAAACACCATATTCATTAGTATTTAGAGATGATGCAGACATCCAGTGTGATGCTGGAGAGAGGCAGGATTAGTCACTGTTATGTACCTTTAGTTTTTGTTTTCCCAGTAATTCCATATAGAGACAAAATACTGTATCGAAGCAAACTGCTGCTTTTCATTCCTTTTTGTTTACCTTATGTAAAAATTGGTATATTACAAAATCTATATCTTTTCCTTAAATAAACTGAGTGGTGTGAAGTCACTCAAATTGTTCAAACTGTAAAGATTAAAAGTGTTTGTAATTTGTGTATTGGTGTTTGATGCTAGTGTTTTTACTCTCAGTGTGTTCTGAGTGACAGTGTGTGTTATCTCAGTGAGGGTTGTCCATAGTGTTTGGCAGCACTGAGCCTGTTTTGAGCCGTGTGTTAAGAGTTATGTTGCTCTGAGTGAGTTTTGCAGGTGATGTGAACTGTTTAGCTCAGGTGACTGTTGGTAGTGCAGACTGTAGTTAGAGTTTTGCACATGTAGCTCCAGTTGTGCTCACTGTTGTTTAGCAATCGTAAAAAACTGTAAGAAAACTTGGCGCATGATGCTGGAGAGAGGCAGGATTAGTCACACTACTCTTTGCTACTGTTATGCACCTTTAGTTTTTTTTTTCCCCAGTAATTCCATAAATTATTAGAGACAAAATACTATATTGAAGCAAACTGCTGATTTTTATTCCTTCTTGTTTACTTTACATAACAATTGGTATATTACATAAAATCTATATCTTTTCGTTAAAGAAACTATTGAATAGTAGTCACTTCAGTTGTTACAGTAAAACTGTAAAGATGAGAAAGTTTGTAATTTCTGTATTGGTTTGACACTAGCGTTTTTAGTCTCAGTGTGTTCTAAGTGACAGTGTGTTATCCCAGTGAGGATTGTGCATAGTGTTTGGCTGCACCGAGCCTGTTTTGAGACATGTGTGAAGAGTTGTGTTTCTTGGAATGAGTTTTGCAGATGAGATGTGAACTGTTTAGCTCAGGTGACTGTTGGTAATGCAGACTGTAGTTAGAGTTTTGCGCATGTGGCTTCAGTTGTGCCCAGTGTCATTTAGCAATCGAAAAAAAAAACTGCAATGTGCTGCATAAGCTCTCTGTGTTTCTTATGACATAACAGACTTTGTACTGTTCAGAGTTCCACCCAAAGTATGTGAGAGGGCATGCCCTCTTACCATAGGGATACATGGTATCCATTTCCTGGGCTTACAGCCTGAAGAAAGACTCATAGTATTTTGTTAACTGTATATAACATACACAGAAAGAGTAATTTACAGCATCATAAACAACCATTTATGACACAAACCATGAAGCAAAACTGGCCCCCCATATGACTGCATAATGGGAATCTGGACAACACATTAACTGGCTAAAAATCATGTGTGTTGTGTATGAGAAAAAAGGGGTACTCGTGCAGAACACAGAATAGTTCAGTCACACCTAGTTCAAATATCTCCGTAACTTCTAATGGCTTAGTGTTGACACTGGAGAGTCTTTTGTAAATATCCATAAACAGTAAAAAGCTTAAGGTTACAGTGTGATGTAAGCAGTCAAAAAATGGACTCACCACACACACACACACACACACACACACACACACACCAAAACCGCCACGACTACCCCACATTAGGCAGCAAAAGCATATCTTTAATTGTAGTGTTTTAAAAAGTAAAATACACAAAGAATGTATTCAAATGTGTCAATTCATGTAATGACTAATTGGTATGGATTAGTTGGAGAGATAAAATGTAATGATTTTGTTAACCCCTGACTTTCTAGCACCACTTTCTGGTCCAAATTTCAATTTGTCCAATACTTTGGTTTATGACCAAATACTTGCAAAACTAATGACATTCCCATCGGCCTCAGCTGTTCTTTGTGTTTAGTGCGAATTAGCAAATGTTAGCATGCTAACATGATAAACTAAGATGGTGAACATGGTATAAACCTTATATAATGCACACTGATAATACCAGCCTCTTAGCATTGTCATTGTGGGCATGTTAGCATTTAGCTCAAAGCACAGCCTCACAGTGCTGCTAGTATGGCTGTAGACTCTTTGTTTTAATACGGTTCCAGCAAAGACTCTCTCCAAATACTAGACAGATGAACTGCTGAGTAGTTTAACACATAGCCAGTCTGAGAAACATATAACTTACTACATTACCTATGCTCTGTACTCGCCCACCTTCAAATCCCACTCAGGATCACTTTAAACAGCAATTACATCCCCAGGGCCCAGACTCAGACCTGTTCCTCCCACCCCTAGTGTCGTATGTACAGTATCATAGCCTGGACACCAGTCCAACGCATTTCAACTTTCCAGCCCAGAACTAGAGCCAAATATCTGTCTCCCACTCAAAAGGAGTCTCTACTCCCTCCTGAGAGTATTATATCTCCCCTGCAACCACAGACCCAATACGTCACATGGAATGTGCTAAAGGATATCAATGTACTTGTTCTCAAATTATTTTCCAGACAGTCCACACAACAACCTCCCACACTACAAAAAGCCAGTGCAGTTTTTATTCTTCTTTTAAACGTTTTTTTTTTTTTTTTTTGTATAGGCCATAGTACAGTTAGTCTGTATTTACACAACTTTGATATCAAACCTAGAGTCTACATTATTTCTAAATAATGTAAAGCGCTTGTATTATTACGGTCTTATCACTACCTTATCACACTAGTGATTGTGCTTTAGAAACAGCAATACAAGTCAAGTAAGTTCATCATGATTGTACAAAAGTGCTTTGAAATTGCTGGACTGTAAAGCAAATTTGGAAAAAACAATTTGCAATATCAAGGCATTGATGCTGGTCTGCCTCTCAAATAGACAGCAAATGGCTTCAGTTCTCTACTAGAAATGAGAAGGGAAATCTGCCTGGTCTTCATTTTTGGTTCCACTGTGAGTTCCTGTTACGATAAGATCGTTCTTTTAATGGAAAAAAGGTTAAAAATCTTGTTAAAAGAAAAGTATTACACACTTCCCTGCCTTACTTTGTGTATATGTGCAAGCATTGGTGCATTCATCCATGCCAGTGTTTACCTCAACCACACATGGTCCAATGTGTGACTATTATTTTGCTGTAAGTCAGTAAAGAAAAGCAAAGAAAGGTAAATTCCAAAATCATGTCTACTTCAATTTAATCAAAGTCAATGAAATCCATGTTGTGTCTCATACAGCCGGCTTTCATTTGTTTGTCTGTTTTTAGAAGCCCACCACACAGTTCAGGAAACTCAGAAAAAGCTTCTTATATAAGTGACCCACAACTAATAGAAATAATATGTCTCTGTCATATTCACATTCAAACACACATGCATGTACACACTGTAATATACATACAATAATGGTGAGATTTGAGGTAAAGCATATAGAGTACAGACTCAATCTTACAGACAAAGGAGTGAGCTGAATCTCTGTTTCCAGGGGGAGTGTTGCTTTAGGGGCTGTGATTGACACGTTGTACTTTTTCCTCGACAGAGACCAGACAAAGGAAATGCCACCTTATTTTATCCACAGTAAGTTCAAGTACTCTTACTCAACTTGAAACAACTTGCATCAACATTACTAATAAGGGAGCAGAGTTTTTCCTGCATCGCAGCATTATTCTCTTTTTGTTGGCAAGAAATGTCTTTTTGCTTAAAACACATTATCAGTCTTTAAGTGTAAATTTCCATACACACACACACACACTCACACACACACACACACACACACACACATACACACATTATCTCTCTTAAAGCTCTGACTGCATATCTAAGGCTGCCTTAACCTCTGGCTTGTCCTTCCTGTTTGACCCATTGTTCTAATACACTGGCCTCTATTAGCGAGAGAATTCATTGAGGTTTCTAGCTATATATCAAATTACCATGTGGTCAGTTAGTCGGAATCAGCAGCCAACAAACTAAAAAATGCATGAAATCCCCCTGATCTGCTGTTGAAATACTCAGATACTCAAATAATCAGGCATCAACACTCCATTCGAACAAGCATCGGCAGTGATGTCACTGAACAGATGCACGCACACGATAATGCACAACCCTCCCCTGGCGCTGTCATTTGAGACTTACCTTCTTTCTCAGTTTTTCCAGCATCCTATCTACTTGACAATTTTGTTGAGTGATTTAAGGGTAAGGAACTCACAATAATCTCCCCCCTGATCAGTGTTGGGGTTGTGATAAAAGCAACTGATTGACAGCTCTTTAGGTGTCTCCAGAGGGCTTGTTTAAAACGCCTGACACATGCTGAGGATCTAAAACATGCCACTCTTGCAAAATCAGGAGAGCAGCATCAACTTACACCTAAAGCCCATCACTAGTGATGATAACAAAAGCAACAGGTTTTCACCTTTATCTCAGGCTTCACCTTATGGATATTGTTAAATATCAAGTTTCCACTTGACCTGCCTCATTGATGGAGTGTCAATCACCACTAAAACCACGCCCCTTTTCAAGCTTATATATTATATAACTCCGCTCTTCAGGCCTGTGACACTCTTTTTCCCTCCAAACAAACCAAGCAAAGAAAAGGAGTGATGTGAGTCTAATGGACTTGTTCATTGTATAACACTTATGTTTGGTCACATGGAATGTTATGCCTGAAAGTTTAATGTATATTGTTTGATTTATGTTAGATTGCAGGGTAAAATCCTGAGTAAAGTTAAGAGAAAAACCATGTACAGATTGTGGATGCAGTGCAGACTGTGGATGCATTACTGATATAAGTCAAGCTGAATCCAACCTAATTTGTTATGATTGATTGTTCAAGGCTATTTAGAAATGTTTGTTGTTTGAAATGTTTTATATATGTATCTGTTTAGACAAAATCATCCATACATCCATCCATCCATCCATCCATCCATCCATCCATCCATCCATTATTCACCTGCAACAAGTGTAAACCTTTTCCCTGCCTTGAGATGAGTAAAACCTTGGAACGGCACTGGATCCTGTGTTTAAATGTGCACACCACATTAGATGTTCAGTGAACCAACACCATCAGCAGTGAGTTTTTTTTTTCATAATGTAGTACAAGCTGGTCAGGACTCTTTAACACACCACCTTCACCATTTTCATCACTGCATATTGTAACTGTCAATCTAATTCTGGTGAGGTGCCAACTGGCTACTGGCCAATACACTAAACAACCTACCTCTGCTCTGATGACAGACACATTCATATTTCCGGGACTGTGTTTAGAGAAGCAGTGACAGAATGTGCAAGCTTATTTTTCCTGTGAATTAATAGATGTAATGCAGCATGAATTAAAACACTTGTTGCAGACATCGAGCACATAACAGATGACCATTGTGTTTTTTATTATTTTTCAAATCATTCATACTTTCCTACTGTTCAGGAATTTTTTACTGACAGGAAAGTGTGCATTTAACTGTTTCATTCCTTTCGTCTGCATTACAACACTCAACCCTGACCCTGTTGCAATCCATAAGCTTTCACTGACCTTACTCCTCTGATAATAATAGCCTGATGTGTGTCACACATATGAGTTTTTTTATAAGTCAGAGCTGGCTGATAAATCCCACGTGCAGCTTGTGTAATATGTTTAAAATTGCAATTTCTCTTCTGAATTTGATCAGCTTTTGAAATATTTTAATGCACAGATTTGTTCAGAGCTTAAGTCAAAGTCAGAGCTTTAACTCAAAGCTGCCCGTTCACAGAAACATTAAGTGACATTTGAAAAATATGAACATCAATGTAAGTATGTATGCTTGTTGCTTAAATGTTAGTTTTTTTGTGTGTGTATTTTTTTTTATTTTTTTTTTCCTTTGCTGTTCAGTGGAAATCTACTTTTAATTTTCTACGATAAACTGAATTGCTTCTTTATGGGTTGAGAAACTTATCCTATTTCTTAATGAAACCATTTAAAAACCTATTGGATTATTTGGAAAAAAGATGACATTTGCATATACATGGTTTTCACAGGACATTGACAAATCATTTTATTTTTATTTTATGCTTTAATTGATCAATCATCAATTATTCTCTCATTGGGTATTCATTTGTTGAGGGCACACATCTTAACAAATTTTAAAATATCAGATTGTATTCACTCAATATCCAAAATGACTGTGTAAACCACTGAGAAACATCACTGTGCCTAAACCTGGCAGTAATATGACCTGGATAAAATTACCTCCGTATGAATATAGTATGCCTAAAATATTTAAAGTTTACTGTTTCTCACATGTTGACATCCTATCAGTTACTCATAGTATTCTTAATGATAATACATACTACATGAAGAATTGAAGGCATTAATCATCAAACATTTGAATGTAACATATTACAACATAACATACTTGAGTTCACATAAAACACAAGCAGTGTTATGATAATTGTGTATGTTGAGGTATGTAATAAGCAGTTGTAGAGTTTGCGTTGACAGACAGATTAAGAGATGATGTCTCGTTAACAGATTGGAAACACAACATAATGTCTGGGGCTGAGTCATAGCTTTCATCGGACAGGCTAAAGGTTTTATTTATTTACAGTAATGTCAGTGCTGGATACTGTCTTGTGCAGTGTAGCAAGTTACCAGCATGACAAACAGGGACTACAGTCTGTAAAAACCAGATGGAAACATAATGTAGTGAATCTTTTCTAAAGCTGAGTACACATTAAATTGATTTTAAATGGGGTGTTGCTGAAATATATGAACAGCTAATTCCTCATCAGCAGCTGCAGGTGCAAAGAAGCGACTGAGGAGTCTGTGTTTCTTAGAGAAGATGGAGGCCAACAGTGAGAGTGAGCAGTGACAGGGTCCGCAATACAAAGGGAACTAAACATCTGGATTGTAGCTACATGTACATGTACTGCATTTAACCTAATGAAATCCCTGTTTTTGTTTGTCTGACACAGATGTATGTAAAACAATCTGTATTCATATAGTGTCACTGGTAATTTGATCAGATCAACTGTGGCATATACTGATTTACAAATACTCTGCTTGGGATAATGATTTGTGTCTGTTGTGATTTTCCTACACACAAAGTTGAATACCTCATTAGAAAATCTTGTAATTGCGTCTACTCTTTCTCACAAATACTGCTCGTACGTACACATGTTAAACTCAGATTTGAGAAGAGCACGGAGCAACTTTCCCTCTTCAGAAGATGGTAAAACCAGTCTTCTAGTGTCAAACTGCACAGAGAAGGTCAAACATCCAAGTGAAGTAGCAATAGGCAAAGCACGTTTCACAAAACTTGTGGTTTCAAGTTAAGCAGCAGCCAAGCATCAAATTTGATTTAAAAAACACTCCATTGTGCTGTCGTCCTGCTTATATCCCAGAATATGCTTTTTTGACCTTCCTAGGATTTTTCTTTTTTTCTTGAGAATCTGTTGGACGATTGCTTACTGCCTTCTTTTTCTCTTATTCATTCGAAGATTGTCTCCCATTGGATACATTAGTGATTGGTTATGTGAAGAAAGGGGGCCACAGCTCACAAGGCCAGAACAGACCGGCCAGGACCAGACTTCAACTGCTGGGCCCGCTTAGCGTCATTACTCATTCATTCTGAATGATGAAGCAAAGGGAACCAAAAGTCTACATCTGGAGAACAACCAAAGCATGTGGCCAGGTCTGATGTTATATTTTCAGCATTCTTACCTTACTGATTTAAGTATTCAGTTTAAAAGCATAGTTATACAAAGCTGACCCACTTATGGTGGTAAGAATATCCACGTAAAACTTACTTCTAAGGGGGGTAGTGACAAACGACTTTTAAATGACTCACATCTTGAACTTGAGACAGTTTAGGTGATTTAGTGAAAGGTAATGTTTCTTAGTGTAAACACTTAAATCTCAGTGAGGTATAATATGCACTAAAACACCGGCTCTGATTTAAGGGTACTGAAAAAATTACTTTTAAATGAGTCGTAAATGACAACTTTACAGACTCAAGGTCATTAAGTAAAAACACAACATTGTTACAAACATGTAGGAGGTAATACATGTTAATTAACCCCCTGAAGACGCACCGGCGAGTCCAAGCGATGTTTGAAAATACTCAATATTACAAAATTTCATTGTAGACATGTATTTACTATTTTATACATATATTATACTACTTTTTTGAGAATAGGTATGTTTTCACAAGAGATTTGAGAAATAGTTCTGCTTTAGGGCCAAATTATCTATTTATACATTGCTCTGGATCAATTTTCAGCATCATTACACAGAAAGCGGAGTTTGTTCTGAACATTTTGATATGAAACACATGGGGATCAGGTTTTACGCAAATACCCTTAGAATGAGAATATAAGAAGATGTCTAAAAATGCCCTCAGACGTCAGAGGGTTAAAAGTGCCATCTCACTATAATAACAAAGAAAGGCATGCAATATGTATTCACCAACCCCAGCCGGTGTCTAGCAATGCAGATAATTTTGGTTTATCTGCTAAAGTTATGAGATTTTTGCTGCCGACCCAAAACAGCAGAGGTTAATGGAATTTTGTTTGCTTACAACAATGAAACATTTCTTGGTTAGGGCAAACTGGTCAGCATTTAGCGGTAGACAGTTTTTATTGGAACTACTTTCTACCACTGTCGACAAAGAGGTCTGAGGATTATTCAAAATAACGAGGACATTGTTTGTGGAAAGAAACTTTGCTGTTGAATTTTTCAAACTATGAGCATGGATAAACACCATTGGAGGTAAATTGAGTGAACTGACCCTTTTTATTATTTGTTGTTAATCCATGTTGAAACATGATGTCCCATTTCCAAATGACATATTGGTAAACCACAGTTCATTCAGTACATTCATCCTCGTTAATGACCTTTAACCAGTACAATACAAAGTTAGATCATCCCTGTTTGAGCTCTGACATCCTGCTAGCTCCGAACAACCACTGAAAATGACACCCCATGTATGAGCTTTACAAGCAAATATGTACATGCCAGAAATCATAAATCCATGTCACCCTGGGTTTTGTTGCAGGTATGTTTCCACGGTCATGACATTTTTGGCTAGTGAGGTTATGTGACAGCGGAGGTAAAGCGTATGTGAGGGGTTCAAGGTTTATTTATTGTGCAAACAGAGCATTCTCATTACTAAAGCATGTTTTCACTGTTTGATGTAGTGAGCTGCACCGCACACAAAGTAAACAGATGTGAGACACACATGCAAACACACACACGTGCAACACAGCAACTCTTGTTTTTGCTTAATTGATCAGCTTACTGCTTTTATTGCTTTCTTGTTATTAATTTTTTTTTTTTATTGCTTCGAGCTGAGTTTTTTCTCCTTCTTCTGCGCCCACGTATGTTTCTTTTCTGAATCAAAATGCCATCGCTTTAAAGAAACTTGTGATGAAACAAACGGGTGATGGTATGCTGGTAAAGTCCTCCCATCAGCCAACTAGCTATACCAATCATGACTTTAAAACAGAGTGATGGGCTAGCTTTTATATACCTAAGCACACGGACGCCTGCAGATTACATTCATGTCTGAGCCAGCCCCCTCTCAAACACAAACCTGAGAGGATTTAAGTTTGGCAACACTAAGAGAGAGCAAGAGCTGGAATGCTAATAGAATGTCACTGAGTTCAAATGACAGAGTGCAAGAAGTGAAAGACAGTGGGGGATCCTAGAGACTTACCCCAAGTGTGTGTGTGTGTGTGTGTGTGTGTGTGTGTGTGTGTGTGTGTGTGTGTGTGTGTGTGTGTGTGTGTGTGTGTGTGTGTGTGTGTGTGTGGGTGTGTGTGTGTGTGTGTGTGTGTGTGTGTGTGTGTGTGTGTGTGTGTGTGCTCTTGTTTTACTATATTCGTGGGGTCCAAAAACCGGAGAATCCAGTATACTTGTGGGGTCTGCACAGCCTTGTGGGGTCCAAAATGCTGGACCCCACAAGGTTAAAGGGCTGTTTGAGGGTTAAGACTTGGTTTTAGGGTTAGGGTTAGAATTAGGTTATGGTTAGGGTGAGGGTAAGGGTTAAGGTTAGGCATTTAGTTGTGATGGTTAAGGTTAGGGTAAGGGGCTAGGGAATGCATTATGTCAATGACGGGTCCCCTCCACATCTGTGTGTTAAGTGTTGTCAGGTCGATGCCCGGGGCAAGTTATTAAGCAGGAATGACAGAGTGCAAGAAGTGAAAGACAGTGGGGGATCCTAGAGACTTACCCCAAGTGTGTGTGTGTGTGTGTGTGTGTGTGTGTGTGTGTGTGTGTGTGTGTGTGTGTGTGTGTGTGTGTGTGTGTGTGTGTGTGTGTGTGTGTGTGCTCAAAGCTGTGTCTACTTATTTGAATGGCAATCAACCCGTCATAACTCAACATCAAGCACCACATGGTGTGTGTCTCACTGACAGCACTTAGCCAATTTTTTTGGAAAACTGTAAACCAACATGAACCAGATGAGAAACAAATGTCAAACTGGGAAGAAGCAGGTTGAAGTGCTGAGTATAGAGATCAGAAAAGCCCTGACTTCAGCTCATTGTAGTTTTGTGAAGTTGCAACACCAGAAAATTAAACACATCACTGTATTCACCAGTCAATAATAATTATGTATAATTATAATTTTCTTGCCAAATTATTATTACTTTGTTATGGTTCACACATAAAAATACATTTTATTTCTATGAGTTCACATAATAATAATTCCTATCTCAACTGTGAATTTTGCTCTCAATAGAACAGTCAGTGCTGTCTTTAGCTTTTCATCCCTGCTGCCACTCACTTTCTGGCACTTATCACTGGATCCCACTGTACATGGTTATGCGAGACAATGGAGCAGTATGAACATGTCAGCCCCTGAGAACCAGTCCAGGGAGAGTAGGCCCTCTGACATTCTCTTACTGCTGCCTCCTCTTGATACTATTACTCACAGGCTTTTTAAGATGAAACAGAAGGGAGGGAACCATAAGTCATTTCTCTGTCATCTCGTTTACATCGCCTCAGTCTATTCACATGTTCACTGCTTTTATTCTGTCTTTATTGATCTAGTCATTATAAAATTCAGTGTTTCCACCATTTACATTCACTCTGTCACGCGCCAACAAATGTCAGTGAAGTTTACTGATTTTAAAGTTGGAAAAGCACTGGTATCGGATCAGTACTCTGCATCAGCAGATACTTAGGGCCAGATGTACGTACATTTGCGAACGTAGCGTTATCAGCGCCATGGCTCACCCGCAGATAGCGAACGCAATGATACCATAGTTTACGCCATATTTACCAAACCTGCAGGTCATCCGTAATTAGCGCCTTTCTCCGCCCACTATACCGTAAACTGTAAGTACTTGTGCTATGATACGGCTGAGTGCAGACTGCGATATTCCCACTGCTGATGCTATGACTGTTTGAAATTATCCTGATGCCAATATTTGTAATGTAGCGAGGAGTTTAACAACTGCTGGAATGTGAACTCTGAGTCGGAGATTCGATGTCATCTTTGATTTCTTCCAGTAACTGTAATCTTGCATGGCTGCTTAATCTGTGATCCTTGTGGCAAAACTCCTTTCAGCTCGTCTCCTTGGCCTATGTCTTCGTCTTGCTCGGATTACTGCTGTCATTTCACCAGGAGGCATATGTGAGGAAACCCGCTTCCAGGTTTACACCTGCTTTTAAGAGGCGGAGAATTTTCACCGCAAAATAGAGGCACGCTATCACTGGCGTTTTTTGTAGCTACATACCGCGGAATACGTAATTAAGCGCTCTTTACGCTTCCCCTCCCATCTCTTTACGGTAAACTCCCACTTTCCCCGCGACCCTTCCATGAATAAATATGCATGACACGAAAAACGCAATTTGCCCTTTTCAGCTCCCACGACATGCAGTTTGCGCTTTTACATCATTGCGGCCTGTTTGTACATACCTCGCCATGATTTTACGCGCACGTTGCGACACAAATACGCCTGAAGTGGGCGCAAAAGCGTTACAACATCTGGCCCTTAGAGTTTTGTCAGAATCGATATTGGGAGAGAAATACTTCTGTGTATCCCAAGTCTCTGCTCTTTATCTCTTGATATTGACCTTTATTACGTCAGCAATCAAGATTGACCAACAGAATCTCTGCTTTTTGCAAAAACGAAAAAACTAATTGACAAAATCTCAGAAGAAGAGGCTATTGGGGAAATGTAGCTTTGTGAGTGCATCAAGATTTCACTGTATGTTTTGAATGGAAACCCTTTACTGGAGAATAAATGTGTCAAACATGATTCAGTAAAACAGATCCTACACAATAATGCCAGGATCAAATGTATTTGTTACTTTCCAACACTGAATAAGCTTTTGATAGATCAATGATCGGACTGGAATTGCAGTTCTGTATAGAATGTATAGATGACCGATTTCTGAGTTGACACTTTTTGAGGCCATCATTGTCTTTATTGCAACAAATAATAAATGCATGTAAACAAGAGCAACATCTTGAGCTTACCTTACCAAACTTACTTACTTACTAACCCTTACATGTTCCACTGGGGGCAAAGGGTAAGCTAAAACCTGCTCATTTACCCTTGAAATTCAATCATAATCTAGGAGATGTCAATGAAAGCTCTTTCCATTCTCCGGTTTCTGTGTTTCTTTCCCACAAGTGAGTAAAGGTAATTCATTGTTTGCTCTAGTAAAATCACTCAATTTCCAACAACAGCACACTCATTCCATACAGTGGAATCAATGGCAGTGTCTTTCATGTGAGCGCAACTGAACATGCGTGTGTGGACAGGCCATGGGGATGCATTCATGCGCTGAGTGTCATCCCATCATTTTAACACTTTTCTCTGAGGGACTTTTCATTACTGTGATTAAAGGAGTTAGAGAGCAACACTAATGCCAAACACATTAAAACAAGTCAGTCTCAATTCCAGACTTGAAAACATTTGCCCTGCTTTTCCCTCTACATAAATGTCACATATTTGGTAACCAGATACCATAATAATATATGTGTATAATACCATGACTGTATTTCAATACAATGTTGTCTTAACCTCCTTTACATTGTTAATCGGATCCCCATTACAGAGCAGTACATCAGCAGGTCAGCAGTATTATTGGACAAGACATGAAAGCAACAATTTTATGACTAGAGGGTCAAAACAGTGATTTCACAGAACAGCGAGTTATGATGTTTGGGTGGGAGGAAAGGCCGGGCTTCCAGCAGCCGCAGGCAGCAGTAGATCAGTCTCACAACAAGATCTGACCTACATCATGTCTGAGGCAGACGGACGGAGGAAACACTAAAGTCTCCAGCTGTCTGGATGTTTGACAGTCATTGAAGTTCCTACCAGCTTTATCAAGAGTTCTTATATAAGCTTTTTTTTAAATAGTTTTAGTTTTTCATATATTATTATTTAACATGTTTCTAATTAAGCCATTGTTCTTTTGTTATTGTACAGAAGGTGAAGTTTAAATCTACTGTTTTGGTTTTTTTTCTTGGCCACTTGGGGGCAGCAGAAACAAGTTTTAAAGATGACATTGACATACTAACACGTTTTACTGTAAGTTGATATGGGAAACTGGTTAGGAAACAGTTGCTTATGTACATATTTAGCAATTATGGCGCAACTATAGCATTAATATGGATGCAAATATAATAATATTTGCTGAAAACAGTTGCCAGCTGTGACCAATAAAACGATGCTACAACAGCAGCGATACTTGCAACAACTGTTTTAATATCAATCCTAATACAATTTACTTAAAATGCACTTTACCGTAATAAAACAACACATTCAAACAGCTGGTGGTTTTCACTGTGAGTACACTGCTATAGGAGGAGAGTGGTGAGGAAAGTCTTGTACAAAAAACATCTTCACTTCTTACTCTATGATCACCTTGTGTGGATTTGGAATATCTGTGAATAGTAAAGGAATTTTATGTTACACAGTCACCACATTGACCTCAGCAGAATATAATTTCCCTGCACCATGCATGCCTTTGTGGGGCAGGAAAGACAGAGACAAAGGTATGAAGTAAGTTGCAGTTTATTCAACATGCTGAAACAGGATATTAAAAGTTTGTGTTACAGTGAGTCACGTGGGTTAACTTATTTGGAAGCAATGGAAACTGGCACATTCAGGATGGGGTATGATATATATCAGAGATATAAAACGCAGTACAAAGAAGGTCATGCACATTTGAAAATGCTGCGGATGAAAGAATCACTTCTTGGTACATGTAACTACAAAAAGTTCAAAAGGTACATTTGACTATGATGACTAAAGATTTTTGTAAATGTTAACGCGCTACCTGTTTGTAGCTCGTTCATTGTCAAACCATCCAGAAGCTGAACTCATGTCAAAATTAAATCAACTTAATCTGCTAGGAATTCAGCAGGCATTTCAATAAACCTTTCAACCTGTAGGCAACTAAATCAAAGGAATCCAAATATTTCATTCCTGCCAAATGTTGACCACATAAACTAAAATAAGTCTCAGAAACGCCTAAAGTCAGCAGGCCCAACCAATGTCAGTTGCTTTAACTCTATGGAGCCATTTAGTCTGTATGTGTTTTGGCAACCTCGCAACTTTTTTGCCAGTGTGGATTGAATTCTGAAAGACATTTAGAATAACACAATTTAGCAATTTGTGCCATGATATAGTTGTGCAGAAATGTAAGCCCCATGTTCTGCATGGGGATCTGCAGTGTCTGCCAGGCTGCTGTTCAGCTAAATAACTTTGTATAATCAATGAATTTTTTTACTTCTTTCGTTCTGAACCTGTACCTTTAAAAGTGCTATGTTTTCTGGGCCTTATTACGAGACCTTCTGTGAGGCAAATAATCCTGCACTCGTTACCATTTTGTTTAAATGACAGCACTTTCCATTTGTTTAATTCGAGGCAGTTGTTCTACAAGCGTGTCCCCTGAATGTCCAGTTTATTATATATATAGACAATTGTAGTAGGAAAGTGTGCAGTGTGGTAATGGAGTAAACTTGTCACTGCATTGAAAAATACAGGACATGTGTTCACTTGCTGGCTCACTGTTTGTTTCCCTTGGCCAAGACCTCATGCTGTGTTGTCCCATCAGGCCATTCCTGTCTGAAATGATTCCAGGTTTTTTCTCTCTCTCTCTCTCTCTCTCTCTTTCTCTCTCTCTCTCTCTCTCTCTCTCACACACACACACACACACACACACACACACACACACACACACACACACACACACACACACACACACACATAAGCAAACACTCATGCTCAAACAAATGTACACTATCAGATCAAACACAACATGGCTCTGTTCCCAGCTTCATGTCTGTAGATGCATCACTGTGTCTAAGGTTTGCCCACAGAGAGATACAATTAGGTATGGTGAAAGTTCTAATTAAAACCATCAACTTGTAAACATTTACAGTAATGGATAAAAGTATAAATTAGATGTAACAACATAAAAGTCTCGGCGAGAGCAGGTGGCATGCAAATAGATGTACCACTCTTCCAAATGTTAACCTGAGGGAAACAAAAACTAACCTGAGTTGTATCCAGAACAGCATTTTATAATAAGAGCCAGCTCACACTTCAGAGTGACTGATAACTTGCTGAGTCTGGCATTCGTAGATGAAGGACAAAGGCTTGCACACCTGTTAATCAGCAATTCATCATTTTTCAAGTTATCAATGCCTGAAACCTTTAAGACCCGTTCCAAACACTTTTTTCTATGATAGGATTTGAAGGTTGAAATATTGCTGTTGCCAGAACAAACTACTAGATTGATTTTCCTCCCCTAAGGTGAATGACTAACTTGTTTGCCCAGACTTGTATTTCTAGCTTTTATAGCATCTTTCTTTGTCATTGTCATTGGTTTCATAAATCACTTCAGGATACATTTATTACAGGGGAATGTTATCATGGCTCACAGCTTGGTTGTTTCAGCACACTGCTGTGTCTTTGGTTGTGTGATGTACCATTACTTCATACAGTGATCCACTCCAAGTCAGTTTTGGTTCTTGACACCTGATGATAACAATTTAATAAATTGAAATTGTTTGTCACCCTCATTCATTGCCAAACTAATTCATTTGTTAGACCCAGAGGAATTCCCCACTTGTCTCCTATGATCTCTTTGACTTCTATCACTCCTCTCAGTCTTCCACAGCATGTATTGTAAATGACTCATTACACTGATGCTAACTCGTTTTTTCCCATTGAGGCAGTTATTACAATGAGGTTGTGGAAATCGAAAACATATTTTTAGCCCTCCATGAAAAAGGTGATGATGAGCGATTGTTTTTGGTCTTCTCTTGCAGACTCACCACTTCCATTTACTTAATGTCTCACTGGTGGTGTTATTTTTGTGTCCATGACACTGAAGCAAATAAAGATGCTGCTGTAAATGGAAGTTATTAGAAGCAAACGTCAGCTTTGCGCTACATTTCGTTAAAATGTTATGGTCACAGCAAGGGAACAACACTTAAAAGCAGCTGTTTCTGTTTGTGTCCACATCTGTTTTTGCTTTATGTTCGTGTACACTTCGTAATGATTGGAAGGATCATAGTTTTCAGATTGTCTTATTAATTCAAAAAGTGCAGTAATAATGAAGCAGTAACTACATCATAATTGAGTCTGATTATCATGCTACACATAGGCTACATCAGTGTAATGAATGGAGTTGAGTGGCCCTTTAATGTTTTTTTCCTCAGGCTCTTGCTTTCTTGTTTTGGAAGACTTGTAGATTATCATGTTTTAGTAAAAAAACTAAAACATACATAAGTGCATCAGTCATATAATAGGGATAATGGTGTCTTGTTCTGCAGTGCAACAACTTTGCAAGTGCTCATCTCCCCTTTTGTCAGGATATGTATTTCAATGTCATTGTATATCATGTTAGCTAGCTAAAAAATAAATGTGCTAAAGACAATTTATTCTCCTCTATCTGTGCTGCGGACTTCAACAACTTCACTTCTCGCTGACTAGTTCCTCTATATGCAGTCTGGAGTTTTGTGTGTGACTTTGTCAACATGTCAGTGGCCAAAGTAGTCAGTAACATGTCAGTCATGTCCATGTCTTTGTCATCCGTCTTTTTTATAATCATTGGCTTACATTACGTCTATCCTGGCTTTCATGTTTGTGTGTGAATGTGTGCCATGGCTGGATATTTATGTAAACCTTAGCTCAGTGGTGGGTTTCCAGTGGGAGGCTGGGTTGCTGGCGAGGTTAGAGGCCAGTTAATCCCTGCGCCAACCAAAACACCCATCCAGCTGCTTATCTGAGAGAAAAAACAGCGTGCCCTTTTTACTTTTTGTATGCTGCTTAAAAAAGAGAGAAAGAGTGAGTCATGCGGTTACATAGAAAGATAGTGACCTGTTGCTCTTGCCTGTGCTTGCATGTTGTGAGTTAAAACCTTGACTGTAAAATGTAGATCGCATATGTCCACTCCTGACAAAGCTAATTAACGCCTCAGTTCTGTGTTAGAAGCAGTAATGAGAGTGGAAGGAAAATGTATCTGGTAATTTCCTGAAAATGTCTTTGTGGGCAGTTCTCTCTGGAGGTTTACTACCTTCCAGTGGGCTCATTTTCAGATGAAGGGAGAGGAGCTGCCTTCTTCCAGCTCAATTTTAACTTGTTGATTTGATAATTGGCACAACAGGAAGACATAGGTAGAAGTGCAGTCAGGAGTGCAAGGATAGAACACCATCATGTGTTTGAATATTTATTTATATATATTTATTTATTTAAAACCATCAGGATGATAACCGGTTAGACTATTGTGTATTTCTTGCAAAAGAAAAAAAACAGAAAGTGAAATAAACAAGGAGAAACAAAGGCCTGCTCCTTCAGCCATTGGAAACCTCATTACACAGTAAATCAATCAAAACTGTTATGGCTCCACAGAGGAAATACATCAAAGACTAATAAACACCAAATGCTAACTCACTGAAAATGAACAGTGTTTGTTGGTTTGGACAGCACTATCCATTGCTCACTCTGTTTTCCACCCATCCCCTTCCCCACATGTCCCTTGGTCCCTCCTGCTGTTTCGGGATAATGTCCAACATTGACGTTCGCTCTCACTCACTCAGCAGCTCTTGTGCTGCTTCCCTGAGATTGAATCACCCTGTTTTGGCGCAGAAACCCCTGGACTATGTGAAGCTGCCTTTAACCAGTGAGTGCCAAAGAGTCACAAAAGTTCACATTAATGAAATGTAGGCACACAGTCTGCTACCAAGCTATTACAAGTACATAATGGCAGCTACCACAGCTTCAAGTCTTAAATTCAAGTTTCCTTAATTGATGCTCAGTGAACTTCACATGGTTGATCTTATCATTCCCAAAAAATCTGAGAGGAAGCCCTTGGCTCTCACATTGTCCTCCAGCACCAGAACCGGACCCAAAGCCTCACTAATAAAAACACACACATGACCGACATAAACAAAAAGGATAACTTGGGTCTTACGTTTGTAGTTTTAGCCATTGTCCATCGGTTCTGATAACGTAGGCTACTCACTAAAGTATAATTGCTAAAATCTGAGAACACAGCGTAAATGCTACAACAAAATCCAATGGGGCGCTAATTTAGGAAACGCTCCTGTGGGTCATATTAGAGGGTAGAAACAAATGACCTATGTGGTCATATTGGTTGGAGGACTTGTTCATTTTGGTGCTATACTTTTTTGATTGTAAAATCATGGAAGATTGAGTAGCCTACATATAGGTCACAAGACAGATCCAGCTGTGATCTCAGAGGGATTAAAGCCTCACTTTGACATGGTTCCCCATCCAAGTATCCTGATTTTACCCCGATCAAATGTAATACCGAGAATTTGGGAATTCTTGTTGGCCTTCGGGGAAATGTGAGATTGAACTTGATCAAATTACCTGAATAATAAGACATAACTTATGTATTTATCTGTCACTCTCAGCACTGCCTCCTGTTTGTGATGGATGAGGTCATCTTAGACCTCACAGAAATTAAGACTGCTGCCACTGAAGAAAAACAAAATTTATTTCTATGCGTGTTTAGAGAAATGTCACAGGAACAGAGGCCTTTAAAGATCAGTTGCGTAATTGAAGTAAATTCTTTAGAAAACCTGTTATTTTATCACTTCTGTTTCATCTTATGGTACATCATAACTTATCAACACACTACTTTCTCTTAGTCTTAACAACTCTGTTTGAATACACTTTAAAACGTATTAGAAGTGACTCACACAGTATAATTGAATGTGAAATCAAGTTAGACAATGAACTAAAACAAAGGTGCTGCTGTTTTGTTTGTCTAACCACCATTAAAAGATATAGAGCCCTATTTTAACGATCTGAAACGCAAGTATCAAGCGCGAAACGCAAGTAGCTGTGGGCGGATCTGTGGGCGGATCTCGGGCACTGTTGCTATTATATATGAGTCTTGCGCCCGACGCAAATCTAAAATGGGTTGGTCTGAAGTAGCTAGGTGTGGTTTGGGCGTAACATGCAATAAACCAATCAGAGCGTCATCTCACATTCCCTTTAAGAGCAGGCGCGCTTGTTCCATGGCGGATTGCTATTATCACGGCGGATTTGCCTGGCGCACGCCGGGAGTGGTTCACAGCCGAGGAGACGTTCTCGTCAGGGCTGGAGCGGGAGTCCATAGGGATGCGGCAAAGTAATAAATGCCTGTCTTGATGCGGTAAAGTAATAAAGGGATGCGGCAAAGTAATAAATGCCTGTCTTGATCGGGTGGCGATGTTGCTGCGGCCAAGTATGCGTCCCTAAAATAGCATCTGAATAACTCACCACTGACTTTAGACTAGTGGCACTGACTTTAGACTAGGTTTTTTCTGGTCAGTGGCAGAATTGTTATCTGAAACTGCAAAATAGCACCGGGGAACGTTTGTGCCTGAACATGCCTCCTCTTTTCGCTGAACCGCCCCCGGGAGCGCAAATTCATTCCCTAATTTACCGACGTGCGTCTGTGGAGTGAAAAGTCCACTGTGCGTCGGGTGCAAAATAGGAATAACATGTGGCGGTGTACAAAGTCAATTGCGCTGGGTGCAAGATAGGGCCCATAGTCTGTGTTTCAACCAGATACATGAAGAGAAAGCCATTTGTCTCACTGCAGCTACAGGCTGTGGGTCTTTTTGCTCCTCTCCTCGTGAAATCATGAGATTTTTCTTCAGCACTGTAATCCTATACAACACGACAGAGTAGCTCATTTTTTGGAACAATAGCTGAGTCACAAGCTCATAGTGTGCAGAGTCCAGATATGCAGCTTTAATCCCGACAGGACAACAACTGTACCCCCCTAAACTAGCGAATAGTAGGATGTAAATAATAAACCAATTCTAGCCGACACTACAAAATAAATTGTACTCAATATTAAATAACTCATTTTGTGAGGACACATTAAGGTTGCTCTTTTGGTTTATATGCTCATGTTCATGTGTTTAGACGGTGTAATGTCTTTTGTTTAAATACAACCCCAAATCAGAAAAAGTTGGGACAGTATGAAAAACACAAATAAAAAAAGAAAGTAGTGATTTCAAAATGTACTTTGACTTGTAATTCATTGCATACAATACAACAGCACATAATTTAATGTGTTCCTCATGATTTTTATTGTTTTTTATGTTGGTTCATGAAACATATTTTAAAAAAAGTTGGAACAGTAAAGCATTTACCACTTTGTGATGTTGCCATTCCTTTTCACAACACTTAAAAGACGTTTAGGGACTGAAGACACCAAGTGATGAAGTGTTTCAGGTGTAATTTTGTCCCATTCTTGCTGCAAACAAGTCTTCAGGTGGGCAACAGTACGGGGTCTTCGTTGTTGCATTTTGCGCTTCAAAATGCGCCACACATTCTCTATTGGAGACAGGTCGGGACTGCAGGCAGGCCAGTCAAGTACCCGTATCCTCTTCCTCCGCAGCCAGGACTTTATAATGTGTGCAGAATGTGGTTTTGCATTATCTTGTTGAAATATGCATGGACGTCCCTGGAAAAGATGTCTTCTTGAAGGCAGCATATTGTGCTCCAAAATCTCTATACTTTTCAGCATTAATGGTGCCATCACAGAAGTGCACGTTACCTTTGCCAAAGGCACTGACACAACCCCATACCATGACAGACCCTGGCTTTTGGACTTGTTACTGGTAACAGTTTGGATGATCCTTTTCTTCTTTGGTCCGGAGCACACGGCGTCCATTTCTCCCAAAAAATACCTGAAATACTGATTCTTCTGACCACAGTACACGTTTCCACTGTGTGATGGTCCATCCCAGATGCCTCTGAGCCCAGAGAAGTCGACGGCACTTCTGGACACTGTTAACATAGGGCTTCCTTTTGGCACAGTACAGTTTTAACTGGCATTTGTGAATGTAACTACGTATTGTGGTACTTGACAAAGGTTTGCCAAAGTAGTCCTGAGCCCATGTGGTGATATCGCTTATAGATGGACAATTCTTGATGCAGTGCTGCCTGAGGGATCGGAGATCACGGATGTCCAGTTTAGGCTTGCGCCCTTGTCCTTTACGCACTGAAATTCCTCCTCATTCCTTGAATCTTTTAATTATGTTATGCACTGTTGAAAGTGAAATAAGCAGTCTTCCTATCTTTCTTTGAGGAACATTGTTTTTAAACATTTCAATAATTTTCTCACATATTTGTTGGCAAACTGGCAATCCTCGGCCCATCTTTGCTCCTAAAGGACTAGACCTTTCTTGGATGCTGCTTTTGTACCAAATCATAATTACCATCACCTGTTGACATCACCTGTTTCAAATCACATCATTATTTAACCAATTTACCTGATTACTAGCCCTAAATTGCTCCTGTCCCAAACTTTTTTGGAATGTGTTGCAGGTCTGAATGACAGGAAAGGATGTATATTTACAAATGAAATGAAGTTGACCGGACAAAACATGAAATATTTTGTGTTCACATTGTCTGCAATGAAATACAATGAAGTACATTTAGAAATCACTACTTTCTTTTTTTATTTGTGTTTTCCATACTGTCCCAACTTTTTCTGATTTGGGGTTATAATTTCAATGCACAAAATGTATCTAAACTAGCTATTTAATAGCATAAAGTGAGTTATGCATATACATTGTCCCCGTGTCTATGCTTCTAAATATTTATTTGTAAGAGCAGATTGTGGTTATTTTGTTATAAAACAATTTTTAGTACCTATACTTTTGCACTATATACTTTTAAATGTGACGTCCTCTAGAGAATTATCTGAGAATCTGCTTTTTAAAGTTTTGGACATGAATAAACCATGAAATCTCTGTACTTGGGTCGAGCTCGAGGTCTGCAGTCCTCATCTCTTCACTCGAGAGAAAAAACAGACTGAGAAGGAGTCTTCTCTCCCACTGTTTCCAGGTCTCAAATCAATCGTGGTGAGAGAGGCGTGAAGGAGAGACTGAACAGTGGAGGAAAGTAATAGGAGATGTAGGTGCAATATATTTACAGTAAGATTCTGCCAATTGGGTGTGAACGTTGTTTGAAGAGTTTGTTTCTGTCATTGGACATGCAAGCTCATTTGTGCCACACAGACACACAAACACATACCCTGCTATATTATTATATTACATGATCCAATGGCACATTCTAATCTCTCATTTACAGTATGTCATCTACCTTTATCCACAGTGTGTGTGTGTGTGTGTGTGTGTGTGTGTGTGTGTGTGTGTGTGTGTGTGTGTGTGTGTGTGTGTGTGTGTGTGTGTGTGTGTGTGTGTGTGTGTGTGTGTGTGTGCACCATGGACAAAATGCTGTGAGACATGGTGACTTATAAATAGATCAAATGGAACTACTGGGAACTTTGTTAGGCAGTGCAGATATTCTACTGGGTCAGCAAATACTGCAGAAGGCCATCTCATCAAGTGAATGTGTGTGTGTGTGTGTGTGTGTGTGTGTGTGTGTGTGTGTGTGTGTGTGTGTGTGTGTGTGTGTGTGTGTGTGTGTGTGTGTGTGTGTGTGTGTGTGTGCGTGTGTGCGTGTGTGTGTTTATGCCCTGTGCCACATCTCCTCATCTGGAAGCCACATTGAGAAAAAACATGGCCAGAGCTCATGGCACAGCAAAATTATGACAGCATCTGGATAAAGTCCCTCTGTCCTCACACACGGAAGAAGATGGCTCTTATTGTGAAGGGCTTATTTATGGTTAGTGATATATCACGCCTCAACACTTTTTGGATTTGAAAGCCTCCAACAGCTTAACCTAAAAAACCTGCCACATGTCAGGAATTTGGAAAGTCAGCTGATTCCTTTTTTCCCTGCATATTTGCTTCTCATTATTAATCTATGATATTATATACAATTTAGTTTTAGTTTTCCTTTAAACAGATTTTATTCACAGGTGTTATGACTCATCAGAAGCAAATCTTGGCAGGTACAGAAGTATAGAGGACCACCTCTCAACTTCTCCATTTGCCAGTCCAGTAAAATGACTGGAGCAACATTTGAAAGGATAAATAGTGAGAGTAGCAATATATTTATAATTTTGTATCACATATACAAATGTAGAGGAAGAGGAGAGTCAAATGAAAGCAAGATAACAAACTTTATCAAAAAAACAACAAATGAAGGAAGACGTCATTAACCCAATCATTACTCTTTCTCCGTAAATCAAATCAGCTGTTTAGAAGCGATACTTTCACTTAAACCAATCAGACATGACCACGAAATTCAAGGACCAATCACAGCATTACAGCTCTGCTTAAATATGTTCTCCCTGTGCTGTTCAGTTTTTGTTACAGGCAAAGCGCTCAACCCTCCACCTCCCCTGCCGCCTCCAGTCTTCATGTTTCTCCCGGCTGGCCATTCCGTTGCCTCGTCGGTCTGGACCCCGGTCTCTTCTCCGCTGCCACCAGTGTCTAGACTCCATCGGGGGATATGTTTCCTATTCTCTACCCCTTTAAAAAATATTAATTCAATGGAGTCTAATCTCTAAAAGACTCATACATTTTCTCATGCAGTTGTAAAATAAATATTGTTCTTTTGCATATCTGCAAACAAAGTCTCTCCTGATTGAACTGAAAACCTACTTGAAAAAACCCTGTGCACACTTATGGTACTCTCTCTATCTACACATGCCCATACAAACTAAAATAGACAAATCCACTTCTCCTGAGGTCTCAACTCTGGATGCACTTATGAAAACCAAGAGCCATTTACATTGCAATCAAATGCTGTTTACATAGATGTCTCAGATGGTAAGTCACTGGCCAGTTGCCACCTCTACCTTACCAGTGTGTACCTTGGATGAGTTGAACAATTGATTGCAGCTCCTAATTTGGAGAAAAGCTTACTTAAAATCCTAAAATCCTGTATCTTTTTCCACATGGCTGCAATGCACGAATTAGGTTAAGGGTTCGTAACTATTAAACTGTCATTTTTAATTTGTCAGGACAGCAGCATCGGTATTCAGAAAGTTTCCAGACATTGTCCCATTCTGAGGGCAGCACTTTGTTACATATTGATGATTTCATCAGTATGTTAATTCAAGACCATCGGTTTTCCCCTTTGCCTTTTTTTGAAGTGTAGTTATAAATAGGATAATTTTTCTCTTGTGATGATGAGAATGTTAAATGTGGTTAAGAAATGACATTCTATAAAATCAAAAGAGAAAAGATATAAATGGCTGTATTTATATAGTGCTTTTATCCAAAGCCACCCATTCAGACACGCACAGATGGCAGCAAGCTATCATGCAAGGTGCTGGTTTGACCATGGGGGTTCAGTGTCTTGCCCAAGGACGCTTTGACAAGTGGAGCTGAGGAACGAACCGCCAACCTTGTGATAGACTGCCCGCTCTATCTCCCACAGCTGCCCAAGATGATGTACATCTGACGGCCTGCCAAACATTTCCCTCCACAGAGGATAGAGTTTCACCGAGTGCCTTGAGTCATAAGCCTCATCGTTATCAAAATGGACTCTACCTTACTTGTAATACTGCCTTCATAATAAACATGCCTGCAGTAATGAGACAGATTTATTTGACTCAGCTTATTGTACAAACTACAAAGCTAAACGACTATCACATGGTTAAAATCCAGTACGGAGGGCTTATATATGCAGACGCTGTTTATCAGGAGTACTGCCAAGCACTTTATTCTCAGATATACTTTTCTCCATTATTGTTTTATTCAATACAATGTCCAACTCTCCAGCTGTTCAGTATTATATTTGTTATATTCATTCCAAGTTCCAACCGAGCACAGTCTTCACCGGTGAGGGCATAAAGAATGAATTATTGTGAGGATGTATGTCAGTTCAACACCACAGCCTGGGCCTGTGGTGTTGTCCTGGATGGAAACCAGTCCAAGTAAAAGCAGAGATGGTGCTCCGTGGCCAACGTGAAACTGACCTTTTTCTTTATTCATACACATAAATAGTAAGACACCCATCTGCTTGATTATGGGATTTCTTTAAATCACTGTCCAACAAGTGGTGCTGCTGTGATAAACTCTGATTGAAACCAGTGATGACTCATTTCTAGTCAATTAGTCACTTAATAAAGCAAGTTTAGGGATTTGGGTCAACAGAGAAACTTGCAATATTAAGATAATCTAAACCATTTTATTTTAATGAACACATTAGAAACGACACTCTGGCAGCGTTTGCGGATTCCATCTAACTGTGATCACATGAAATCCTGAAAACAAAAGCTCTTACAAGCTCATATTTTGAAATGTGACTGACCCCAAGCAAGCCCTGTCATGTGTGTGACTCTTTCAGCTATGTGTGTGTGCAGCAGGTGAGGACTGGTCCTAACTCAGCCCCACCCAGAACCTTTCTGCCCTCATAAAGGAACTATTGAGACGTTGATTTAGAAATAACGCCAGAAAAGAGAACCTAAACTGCTCACTGATGCCACAAATGAATAATGGTTACAATACATGTATGTAACTTAACTGTTAAATCAAAATCCACATGCTTAAATAGCATTTTATTAAATTCCGATCTAACATAATGGTCAGTGATCTTTATGTTTCACGCATCAGGATATATACAATGGGAAGTCAGAGCACTTACAGTAGTCTAAGCTAAAATTCTACAGTGTTTAAAGTGAACAGTACATGTGTTTAAGTGACACTCATTGGAAAAGTGCTCAACAGTGCATTTTGAATTGTATCTCATTTAAACCTGTAAACCATATTTTATGTATGCCTTCATGGGAGAGAAAAAAGAAAGAAAAGTTTTTATTTCATTTAGATGATATACTCAAAAAACATTACAGGCACAATTTATTCTCACCTCTATATCTATAATTCTTACAAATCTCCAGTTGTCCTTTATGTTGGTGCTTGTTTTACTACTTCAGTGTGGCATTCAGCCTAATGAATCTGCTATCCTGCTCTTCCCCCTACTGTACAGTTATGGGATTTCAACCTACCAATATGTATGTATTGCATATGCTTTGGGCTGACGTTAGGAATGGATTGTTTTCATCTTCTTTCAAATGTGCCAAAACTTACCATCCAAAATGTAAAAAGAACAATTTGCTTTTGACCTTATGCAACAAACTCAAATGGACACATTGACCACCTTTTGAATAACAAAACTATTCTACTGTATAGCTACTAAACAAAAGTAACACAAATATCCCTCCTCCCTCCTCAGTTACTTCTTTTATAATATCCATACTGCTGACTTGGTAACTTTCATTCAGGGCAAGCAGTCCAATTGGCTTCTAATTATTTGTACATTTATCAATATTTTTATATTCTGATAGCCAGGCAATAATATTGACCATATTGATTATTTTAAATGATCAATATGTGTCACAGTTTGCGATGTGGCAGAGTGCATGTATGAGCTGCTCACACTGAAAAGGTAACTGCCCGAAGGCAGTCCTCCTCCTCATAGGCATTGTACAATCCCCTCTTACCACATCCACAGATCTAGTGGAAGACCAATGGAAGCTCCTTGCTCCACAGTATTGATTGAAGCTCTGATGTTCACGCAGTGTTGAATGCACAGAGCAGAAGATGTGATTGTAACAACACATGCATTAGCCAACATTATAAATATAGCCTTTACATTCAAATAGCTGGGTAATCATGTGCATTGCGTGATTAGGCAATTCGACAATTAGACAATGAACATTTCAGATAGTCACAATGACATTCTTCTTATAGAAAGTAATGTCTGAAATGTTCTTTTTGACTAGAATTAATTGAATTAGCCTATGGATATCTGCAATAAATATCTAAATTAGCAATTACATGTTACAACGACCACTTATAGCCTACGTTTTAAGGATTTAAAGATATTTTAGCCTATATTTTTTTGACAATTGGCCTAATCAAAGTTGTAGATATCTTGAAAAATTAATTTCTACTAGTAAGAATGGTATTGTGGATATCTTTATCATTCCGATTAGTGTAAATATAATTTGGACTAAGAGAAATGCTATTATGGTTATCTAAAATGTAATTACAATGGAGAGTGGTTCGATTAGGCTATATGTTAACGGCTTGCATAGTATCATCAGATATCAAGACTCAGTGTGGCCCCGCCCACCGTTGCCCAAACCGGAAGTTTAGCTGTTGTTGTCACACTGGAAGAAAATGGCTGCTGCTCCGACTTTTTTTCAATGAAGACACCGATATTTCAATTTCATTTCGTTTTCTTGCATTGGAGCTACATTCGACCGCTATGCAATCTAGGAGGTAAGTCCATCCTTTTCGGTGAGATTTACGTCGCTTTATCTGTTTGTGTCTCAGGCGACGCAACATCATTAGCGTAGCTAGTAACTTACAGCTTGCCCACTAGGAACGGGCTAGCATGCTTACGTTAGCTATGTTAGCCTCAACGGTCAGGCATCAACGAGCTTGTTGCTATTCAGCCACTCTCTTGACTGGGCTCACAGTTAATGGAGTTCACTAACCCGAGCTACCCCGTTTTATTGACTCTGAGACATATTGTGCATATATTTACTTTGCTGGACCATTTAAAGTATACGCAAAGGATGAATCAACTAAGATGAAACAGTTTCGCTCGTCAAGTGTTCTTAGCTGCTTGTCTGTGGCATCTGATTGAGGGACTGTTACGTTACCAGCCAGCCTATTTGGCATCGGTGCTGTCCTATCAACCTGCCAGCCAGAATCAGTGTATCTGTGTTAATGTATATATTGTCTGCGCTTGTTTGGTCGTGCTGTGTGCAATACGCCTTCTGTGTTGCTGTGCAGGGTGTGAATGGTCACTTTGGGAAGGTGACAGTGTGGGGCAGAAAGGACAGCATCGTCTACCGTCACTCGCCTTGCAGCTGGCGGTGGACCACAATGGTGAGTTTCATCTCTTCCAGGTCATGTGTCTCTATATATTCAGTGGATATCCACAGTGATGTTTTATACTAGATGCATCTAACCCTGATCCAACCAAAAACCTTCACTAGGACTTCACAGCTTGTTCTATTCTATACCAATTTGGGAGTTTCTATTGTGACTGATCTGTTTCATTTAACTCTTATTTCCCAAAGCAACAAGTTTTGGAATATGCATTGGATCGAGCCGAGGTAAAAAAGTTTTCATTCTTGTGTGTTGTTTGAATATATGTGCAGCCATTACATGCACTATGCACTGTCCATGTTAGTCAGGCACCATCGGTCTCATCATTCATTGATACAGTGTATTATCTGTTATTCAGTACATTGTTGAAAGTGCTCGACAACGACCAGCCAAAAGAAGAATTTCATCCGGCGGGAGGAAGAGTTTGTATCAGAAGCTCTATGAGCTGTACATAGAGGAATGTGAGAAAGAGCCAGAGTTAAAGGTGTGTATTATGCAACTCAATTCTCAGTTGTGACTAGGTCATTATCTTTTACATTACATTACATGTCATTTAGCTGACTCTTTTATCCAAAGCAACTTACAATTGCTATATATCAGAGGTCGCACACCTCTGGAGCAACTAGGGGTTAAGTGTCTTGCTCAGGGACACATTGGTTAATGTATCGCAGTGGGAATCGAACGCGGATCTCCCACACCAAAGGCATGTGTCATATCCACTGCGCCATCACCACCCCGATCTTTTATTAACAGAATGATTTTTAAAATTGGTGTTTAATCGATCTAAACGTTGCCCAAACAGATTTTCATCAATTGTAAGTACTGTAAGAAAATGACATCCAAATCTACTAAAGTCTTATAAATAATCAGCTCTGCCATTTAATAATTTACTACAAAATATCAAACTAGGCCAATGTATTTGTACAATAGCAAATACATGTCACATATTTAGTTTTATAAAACAAACAATGGCAGTCCTTGTCTGTTGGGTTTTCTTTCAGAAAAGCATAATAAATCTAGTACTTAACAGCTTCAACTCAAGGTTAATGTGGGTGGGAAGCAATGATAACGTTCTTTTTTTTCACATAGATTTGGCATGGTTTTAATCGTGTGAGATTGTTGTTGCTACTATGGAGGATTTGTCTTTTATCTGTGTGTGTGTGTGTGTGTGTGTGTGTGTGTGTGTGTGTGTGTGTGTGTGTGTGTGTGTGTGTGTGTGTGTGTGTGTGTGTGTGTGTGTGTGTGTGTGTGTGTTTTTGTTTCTGAAGAATTTGAGGAGAAATGTGAATCTACTGGAGAAGCTGGTGTCTCAGGAGTCCGTCTCATGTCTGGTGGTCAACTTGTACCCTGGGAATGAAGGCTATTCTTTAATGCTCAGGGGCAAAAATGGATCTGGTAAGACAAGACAATTAAGCAAATATCTAAGTCCATCAAGTTGTGTTTTTTTTTTTTATCTGTGCACCACAATCGTCTCATCTGTAACATTCATGTTTGTGTTGCTTTCTAGATTCTGAAACCATCCGGCTGCCATATGAAGAGGGAGAACTCTTGGAGTACCTAGATGCGGAGGAGTTGCCTCCTATTCTGGTGGATCTGTTGGAGAAATCACAGGTCTGTGTGTGTGTGTGTGTATATATATATATATATATATATATGTATATATATCTGTAGTTTTTTAACTGTTTTCCACAGTATCAACAGTAGTTTTAAGTTTAAACTGATTTTAAAGTGAGGTTGCAGTAATGCAGATACTGTGAATCATACTAAAAGGAGTTGTTTTATAGTTATGTCTTAAAGGTGCTGTAGGTAGGATTGTAGGATTGTGAAGATCCAGGACTTAGCCCACACAATTGAACATCAACAACTTCTCAGTCCCTCCCCCCTTTCAGATAAAGCCAAAACAGTCTCCTAAGCCCCTCCCCCCACAAGGGAGAATGAATGTGTGTACCTGAGCAGTGATTGACACACAGTTAGACCCCCCTCCCCCTGGCCCTGATTGGTGCATCTGAACAGGGAGCGGTGGATTTTTGCAAATTGCACTACAGGCTGTAGGTAGGCTGGAGGAGCCAGATTTTTTTTTTTTATTACATGCTTCATGTAGTTCTACTGGAACATAGGGTCAGTTTCAGCAAATATGACAGAAAGTTAGTTTTATAAGTCTTACCTACTGCATCTTTAAATGTCTAAAGAGACCAGATCTATTCTTTATATATAATAATAGTTTTGTATTGCTTCTTTCTCAGTAATGCAATTTGTCTGTCTCAGGTGAACATCTTCCACTGTGGCTGTGTAATAGTAGAGGTGAGAGACTACAGGCAGTCTGGTAATACCAAGATGCCCACCTATCAGAGCAGACACATCCTGCTACGGCCAACCATGCAGGTAAACCGAAAAATAGAATAGAATAGAAAAGTAATAACTTACTATTAACTTTTAACATAGAAAAACTGAGTTGTTTATGTTTGTCATTTTGCCCTGCAGACTCTGATCTGTGATGTCCATGCCATGACCAGTGACCACCACAAGTGGACACAGGTAAAGTGTCATGTTTACTATCTCAATGTGAAACAAAAGAATAAATCCTGCCTCATCTAACACCTCACTGTCTTGATTTGTCCTTTGCCTTAGCTAATACAAATGTACTTGACCATAATAGTAGGCCTGGCTATCCTCCCTTGTGTGTCTTGAGTCATTTAAGCATCAGCACATTGCACAGGTGTTTTCTGTAAATGCTGTTTTTCTGTGCTTTAGGATGACAAATTACAGCTGGAGAGTCAGTTGATTTTGGCCACAGCTGAACCTCTGTGCCTGGACCCCTCCATCTCTGTCACCTGCACAGCCAACCGCATGCTCTACAACAAACAGAAAATGAACACACGCTCCATGAAAAGGTACTGAATCCACTCGCACACTATCCAGGGCTCGAGCCAGCTCGATTAAAATCCAGTCACACCAGGAAAGAAAATGCTCATTGAAGAATGTTTTTCTTTTTAAAATGGAAGACATGGAAATGAAAGCTCTGTGATTGTGAAAATAAAGTCAGCTAAAGAAACAAAAGCCCATATCATTTTAAGACACGCACTTCTTCTGTGTTTGCATTGTAGGTGTTTCAAGAGGCATTCTCGAGCAGCACTGAACAGGCAGCAGGAGCTTTCCCATCTGCCCATACCACCACAGCTACGACTCTACGACTACCTGCAGAGGAGGAAGGAGAGGAAAACTGCTCCTGTCATAGACCTGAAGATATCAAAGATCGGAAACGTAAGTAGTCAACATGCCCACGATTTGACAAGCATGTATACACCGTGTACATATGCAAGATGACATTGAAATTAAACTTCAATCACTTCCCACAATTGTTTTCAGCCATTTTAAAACATATTCTACTTTGATCTAAGTCGCTTATATAATGGCTGAAAACAACCTGATGTTTCAGTTCTGCCCCTTTTCTGTTTATTGTTTACTACTGTTGAGAAAAATCTGTTAACCTTCTTAATCATAGGTCAGTGCATGCTGTCATAGTGCTTTCTCACTTGTTTTTGCTCATACCTCGTTTTGTTTTTTCTACTGGCTTCTCGGCTGCCATCACTTGCAGTGCGTTGACATGTGGAAGCAGAGCAACTGCCAATTAACTGTACCGAAAGAAATTGATGTAAGTAGCTCAATAATCCTCTATAACACTGTCACTTACACACTAGAGCCAACACCACTCAAAACCCACTCAACTCATAGTCTGGCATCTATAATGTAGTGCATAACAAACCAGATGGATTTGTTGGTGTGTTGCTCTAGGTGGAAAAGTACGCTGTGGTTGAGAAATCTCTGCAGTTGGAGGACTCTCAGCCCACTACTGTGATCTGGCCTGCTGAGGTAAGTGTGACTGCAGCATTAACACTCACTGAGGGTACAGATCAATGCTGGCTGTTTGCTGTTAGTAATAAGCTGGGAGTAACTTTGTGTAATTGTTTTATGCTTTATAGCAGGGATCTTCAACAGGGGTTCCGGGACCCCTAAGGGGTCCTCAGAGTCACTGCAGGGGGGCCTCCAAATTATGAATTTTTGAACGTTCTTTTTGAAAAATTATAAAGTATTAACATGATTCCAACATATTATTAGCAAATATAAATCCCCACTGATGATGGGCTTACTGGCCAATAGGTAAAGTAGTCACTAAGGTAGCCATCCACAGATACAGTTCATCCCAAAGGATTGACTGTTCCACATGTATTTAACATTAAAACATGATTTATAAAATCATGCCAACAAGTATTTGAATAGCTTAGTATTCTATGCAAAAAGGGTATCTATAAATGCTTTAGGCTTCCCTAAAAGTTACTGTAGGACCAGATTAATATGCAACTTCATTGTATACAATATATGTAATAGGGGGGTCCCTGCTCCATTTCTCTGCTCCATTTCTCTTTCAGTAAAGGGGTCCTTGGCTTAAAAAACATTGAAGACCCCTGCTTTATAGGGAGAAAATGACCCCTTTGCATTGTAATAAATTACCACACAGCCCCTCACTCTTGGTTTTGTACTCAAAAAGACTGTTGTTTAGTGTAAACAATGAGAAAATTGTGAACTCAGAAAATAGAGCTCCTAACTGGGTGAACAGCAGATTCCTTTTTGATGAACCATAACAAAATGGGGGGGGATTTACTAGAGCTAGAGATATATCGGCAGGCCGATATTATCGGCCGATATTAGGCATTTTCCAAACTATCTGTATCGGCATTTATAATGGCCGATTTAAAAAAATAAAATAAACATGGACAAAACACCCTTCAACCATGTTGTGAGTGTTGGCGTTGCATAGTTTGTCCACCAGAGGGCGCTCTACAGCGTCCCTGTTGGCAACACTGGTGTTTAACCCTTCAAGTTTCATATCTTAAGTTTGTATTTTTATACATTTTATTTATCAGAAAATTAATATATGTTGATGTTCCTCTGTCCTGCTGTAAGAATAAAACAAACAAGTTTCTTTTTAAACTGCATTATCATATTATTTTAGTGAGGACTCATAAATAACTACAAATAACTAATGTTAGGGAAATCTGTTTATATTTTGTTACGCGTTAGATTTTTCTTTTTAAATATATATCGGCCGATATATCGGAATATCGGATTTTTAAATCACCAAATATTTGTATTGATATTGGCCTTAAAAATCATTTATTGGTCGGGCTCTAGAAAAAACATACTGGACCACAGATATACGTTGTCAGGGACATTATTTCCATGCCTAAATTGTGCTGGATCTTTTTCACATATTTATAACATACTTCATCCCTTGTGTAAGTTGGTGAGATGAAGGGTAACATGTTTGGGGTGCTACGCTCTCAAACAGGTGGGGCAAGGCACAGGCAAGGCCACAAGGCCAGTTGCTAAAATGAGCAGTAATGTTTGTGACTACACGTTAAAACATAGTTCACCTTTCTGTGTGGTTACAACTTATCCTGCTTCTCTTTTCTCTCCCTCCTCTGCTTTTTGTTTTAATACATTGTCATTAATATTCATGGAAACCCAAGTCAACAAGTCTTTCATTTAGTTGTCTGGGTCCACTTTCTTTACACAGGAAGTTGTAGATGACTACACGTTTGAGTGTGAGGTTGGGGGCCAACCCCAGAGGACCAAGGTGTCTATCTTCCAGTCGATGGGAGACCCGCTGGTGTATGGGAAGATCTATTGTGCTAAAGAACCAAAAGCAGAGGAGGACAGCACAGACCTAAAGCTCATACATCCCACGTAAGGACAGTCTGTAAGACACGTTCAGTATATGACTGGATTTGAAATGGTACTTTGAATTCACACTTTTTTTCTCTTTTGTCTCCCTCACAGCTTCCTCATAGGCTCCAAGATAGATGCAGACCGGTGAGTCACCATGTTTGCTTTTGTTGAGAAGCTGATCCTGTCAGTGATATGCTGTTGGAGATTATGGTATGCATTTTGTGTTATGTCTGTTTTATAGGTTTCTTAATCAGTACAAAGGGGTGTATGAGAAAGATGTGAAGTGTCAAGTCAAGATGTCCCATAACTCAGGCATCGTGGGACAGGGGCCTCCCTCCCCCAGCAAAGATGAGGTAAATACTGCCTTGCTTGGATGTAGAAAAGGTTTGAGGTTGCTCCAGGTTCGTGGAATTGGCTCTTCCTTTTGAATAGTTTGAAAGGAGTTGACAACTTCAACTGATTCAGCTAACAGGGAGGCTTCCTCTTGCCATATCTGATATTTGTTGTTGCTGAAGAAACAAAGATTTGATTTTCATTTTGATTTGAGTAGAAATAACTGTATTCTTTAAGTATATTGAGTCTAAAGAACACTCTGATTTAAGGATTGACTGCACTGTTGTGATTTGCAATCAGCATTGGTGAGAAACTTTTGTGTTACTGTGGCTAACAAACTGGTTCCAATGTCATCTACAGGGTGATGGTGTTTCCCCACTGGTCCAGACGTCTGTTTTGGGAAAAGGGGTGAAGCACCGACCCCCTCCCATCAAACTGCTTTCAGGATCAGGCAGCAGCTCCTCAGGTACATCTGCTGCTTCTGACAAATATACAAACATGTGGTGGCCTTAGTGGTAGAAAACAGATACAGAAAGAAAGAAAAAGGGGTAAATAGCCACATTTGTGTAAAAATCTCCCCCAACCCGCCGTTGGTATTTGTGTACTCTTTCCACCCCAGCATATATTTAAAAATTGAAAGAACCAAATGTACACCCTTTCTCGTGGGGTAAGCTGAATGGAATACTGGAACTATCTCAAACCAAAGTAGACAAGTGGGGTTGGTGGAAGGTTTCAACCAAACCATAAATGGCAACAAAAGAATTAACTGCTGGACTGCATCACATATCAAAGATTGATTAACTAACAGCACAGAAGTTTCAGTGGTGGATATTTTTCCTTTCATGGTTAGCAATAAGCAATAAGTCAGGGGAAGGAATAACCCTGTGACACCCCTGGTAAAGGGAAGGGTTCAAACCCAACGGCAAATCGTATATATTGTTGTCTAATCTTTGTTTATCAGTTGGGAGTGGAGCACAAGTACCAACTTAGACAAGACTATAAAGTTCTTAAGTATGAAGTTATACAGTCATAAGGGCACACGCTCAGTGTAGATTTGCCTCCTAACCAGGATGGATCCAGATCTATTCCATACTCCCTGTTTGTGATTACGAAAACAGGTCAGTAAATATCTCGACTCCTCTTTTTCCATCAGGTAATCTATATAGTTCACAAACCACCAGTGGTCTACTCAAGTGTCCTACACCCCCTCCAGCCAAAAGCCAGTCTCTGAACAGGAAGCACTCCGTGGAGCTGAGCCAGGTGGGCCTGCTGTCGCCTGCCTCCCTCTCCCCAATGGGCTCCACACAGAGTGAGTACAGCCGAGTCTGACTAACTTTTGGGCTTCTTGCTTTCATCAGTCACAGTTGTGCGAATGAGTTATACTGTTATGTCTTACATCAGCTCTTCTCAAGCCTCTCAAGTTTTCCAGATGTGGAATTTGTTTATGAGAAATCATGAAACATGAACTTAACAATGTTCTAGGTATTAAAAATATATAGAAGAGCATGAGAAAACTAATTAAAAAAAACAGAGACCCATCCGACATGTGACAAGCACACAGAATATTGCATCAGTACAACACTATAGTATTATGTATTCTGATTAAAAGCAGCTGTTTGAATATTTGACATGAAAGAGCTTCATGATTTAAATGAAGCTCTTCAGCTGTTACCCAGGAAGATTAGCTATCATTTAGCCATGTAGCCATTGTTGTAAATTTGCAGTGCAAAAAAAATGAATCCTTTAATCAAGCACTGAATTTTCTGTTTTGACCAACTTTCTTCCCTTTTAGGATCGGGAACCCCCAAGCCATCCACCCCTACACCCACCAACACGCCGTGCTCGACCCCGCACCCCACCGACTCCCTCTCTGCTCCTCTCTCGGTGACCCCTACCCTTTCAGACCCTGCCATGGTTCAGAGCCAGTCGCAGCCGGCCCTCCTCACCCCCTTTGCCCAGCAGCAACTGGCTCTAAGCCAGCCGCTGCCTGTCATGACCATTCCCTTGCCTACCATGGGTACGTCCATCACCACGGGAACCACTTCGACGCAGGTCATGGCCAACCCTGCAGGGCTCAATTTCATCAACGTGGTCAGCTCTGTTTGGTAAGAAAGTAAATGGTCTCTGATGCCTCTCTGTCGCTAATCACTGTGACTTTTAATGACGACCCTGTACTGTTTTTGTAGCAGTCCTCAGACCTTGATGAGTGGCTCCAACCCCATGCTGGGTCCAGGCCTTAACCTGAGTGGAATCCTGCCATCTGGAGGGCTGATGCCCACCATGCAGTCTGCAGCACAGACTGGTGAGATTTCAATGCCACGTCCCTTAAGTACAACTATAATCGGTAATAAGCAGTCAGTCTCCATATAAACAAACATGCTACTGGGTAGCAGGGTGACGACTACCCTCCAAAGGAACTCCCCATGTTATTTTGCATCCAACCAACTAACCTGTCCTTGAGCATAACGGTGAATTCCAGCTCCTGGGATGCTGACCATGATCTCACTGTAGAGGGGGGTAACCTTTTACTAAACAGGATCCTACAGTACAATCAGAATATTTGCAACTAACCAAGAAGAAAGGATTTAGTATATTGCTAAGGACATTTTGAAAGGGTTGAACATGCATTGGCTGCTCCGGTAATCAAACAACTGGCTTCATACTTTCTTTCTTTAAGCTCTGTATAACAATGTAGCAGAAAGCTTTACGGGACCTCAACAGAAAACTTTTCGGACCCAGCACTACTTCTCTAAGGAAAAATGTTGCAAAAGATTCTATTCTATAAAGAGAAGAAATAAATGGAAACACAGGAGGTTTGCAATGAAAAACAAATGTGTGTTCAAATCCAGTAAAAGAAGCCCAGTGGGTCTAATGAAAAAGTACAGAGATAAGTTGATGTAGTAGGAATATTTGCCTGTCTGTACTGTTTTGTCTCTGTAACTCTAATTTGTTTTGCAGGGAGTCCTTTTGGCCTGAACAGCAGTGCTGGGTTGAGACCACTGAACCTACTGCAGGTATGACTCTGTAACACTGTTGGCAGCACTGGGTGTTTGTTTGATATAGCAACTGTCCTGATCCTGCACCTCTGTTACCATACCTGGTATAGTGATGAGCTGTGTGTATGCCATGTAGTGAACTCCCTTATCAAGTTGTTCTAATTCTAATATTCCGATAGTGGTATTGTTCTAGTTACCCTGTGTTGTTGGAATGCTTTGTTAATTCTCCCGTTTCCCTCTGCTCTTGTCCATTTTTTGCTTATACGTGCATCATTCCTTTCCCTCTACCTCTCCTCTCTCCATCTCCAACCATTCCTTCATCCTCATATCCCTGTCTGTTACTCCCCCACTTTTTGTTTGTTGTTGTGTGTTTGTATATGTGTTATACATCTCCAGATCCCCACTGGTCCTCTCATCTTTAACTCTCTGCAACAGCAGCAGCTGTCTCAGTTCTCCCCACAGCAGAGTCAGTCAGCCACCTCCAGCCCTCAACAGCAGGGGGAGACGGTGAGACACACAGTTACATGTGCATGCATCTCACACACACACACACACACACACACACACACACACACACACACACACACACACACACACAACAATGGAATGTTGCAAATTGTGTTAAATCTGGTATTGATACATTTCAGTTTAATATAGTTTATGTTAGAAAGATTTAAAGTGTCCATTTTTGCACATATCTAAACCGGGTACGGCACGATAGCATGTCAAAATAGAAACTTAGCTATGAAGTGTCCAGAGAAGTGTCCAAAAGCACAACAATTGATTTCACAGATAAATCAAAAAATATGTAATTACCAAGACTCTGTTTACCGGTTTGTCAACTAAACTGAGCAACCTAACTTGATTAGGGAGGTGATAAATGAGCCAAGGACCACTGAACCAAAGTCAGTCAACAGTCATTAGAGACTTCACAAAGCTGGTGTGGCCGAAAGTCCAAAAGGATGCTACTCCTAATAAATCGATAGAGCAGCAATGTATGTATGGCCCAACAGGAAAATGACCATGGAACAAGAATTTGAAGTTGCTCGGATGACCCAGCAAATTTCCACTTTAGACACAGTGGAAATTCTGTGGAATGACCTCATGACAGCAGCTGTCGAGACGCTCTTCATCGTACAAGAGCAAGTTTGAACAAAGCTGCAAGGAATAATGGGAGAAATGCCCAGAATCCAGCAGTGCCGAGGTGGTACTGGTATATTCCAATAAATGCTGCAGAAGAAGCTGTAACCACTGCCAAAACACCTCATAACCTCATAATAACTGGTAGATGCTTAGGAGTGTGTCTAAGCTCTATAAAAGCAAAGAAAACCCTGATATAGGAGCAAAAACAATGTGGAAGTTATATTTTAAAGCTTTTTATCATAACGTTTTTAGAACTTCCTTTAAATTAGATCATTTTATAACTTAAGTGCCTTAAACCTACATTGTGTAATTTTTTTAGTTGAGTCTTTGCAAAAAAAACTGTTCTTTCACAAATATGTGGTCATTCGTGTGTAATTACTTCCACCAACTAATCAAAGTATTCTCGTAAGCGTAGAATCTAACATTCAGAATCATTCAGAATACATACAGGCGAGTCACTCGAATGACGGCAGCCATGTAGCGCCTTCATCTTTAAAATACATTAGCCAAAGAGGGACATGCCTCCGCATTTCGCCCTCTTACATCTATTGGCACTGTGACGAATGCCAGGGGGAGATTACTTGCCAGGGAAGCGGAAAAGAGAATTAAAACGACAAGACAACAAGACCAAAGTTAATATTGGAGTAGCTAGAACAGCTGCGTGTAAACGATGGAGAGAGCTAATGTCGGGTTTGGCCACTGTAGGAGGGAGGGCTAGAAAGTAATATTCAGTTGGTTGTCAATACAATTTCACCGATGGGAGATGGGAGAAATTCTTACACAATGTAGCTTTAAGTTTGCTTTTTTGTAGATTCCGTAACTTTCTTTTGAGAAGTGCTATAAAAGTACAGTTTAATGCAAGTGTTAAATAATGTGGTGAGGCACTGTACATATTACTTTAAAGTCTTTGTAGTCCAGGGATTTTGTAATGGCAGTGCACAGGTGTGGGTTGAAATTGTGTGTGATGACCTAACTGTCCTGTGTTACCTTTGACTGTTTTTGCAGGGTGACCAGGGGTCAGAACAAAGTTTAGGAAACCAGCAAACAGCGGTCATCAACCTGGGAGTTGGAGGCTTCATGTCTCCACAAGGAGCAGGTATGACCCGCATACACACAGACAGACACACAAATACACATTAAAACACACAAATTCCTCTAAAACATGTATCTTTGTTCAGTCCATTAACCTGTTTAAAAACAAATAGACACCATGCCACTGACTAGTACTAATAAGAAACAAATGACTAATGTATTCATTAATGCAATTACTGTACATTAGGACTCATAGTCTGTAACTAAACATGATAATTTTACTGAAATTAGCCATTGTTCCTCTCAGTGGAGCATGTAACAACTGACAGGAGAGACTCAATTTCCCCTTCTCTGCTACATTCTCTTTTTTTTCCTCTGTTTTTTTTTTTTTTTTTTTTTTGCCCCCACCCTTATTTCTTTCCCTCCTGCGCTGTCTTCCTGTTCTCCTTCTCAACTTGTTCTGCTCACTCACACCTTTCCGGCTCACCCCATTCATGCTATTTGCCCATAATCCACTTTAAAATGCCCATGCACACGGTAATGTGCTTGTGCTGTTGGCCTCTTTGCAATGTTCCCTCTTTTTGTTCTCTCTTTCTTTAATTGTATCTCTTTCCTTGTGTGTGGTGATGCATCACTGAAATGCGAAACACCCTACTCTCCCTCAAACTCGTCCCCCTTTGGTCTGTATGTGCATTTTCTCTCTTCAAACTTTACTCCATTCCTTCTTCTGCTTCTCTCCCTCTTGCCACCACATCCTTCCCTCTGGGGTTCCCTCTCTCCTTCCTCCACCCTTAGTGCTGTCCCAGTTGGGCTGTGGGCTGGACGGGTCTGGGCCCCCACTGCCTTCTCCAAGGCTTCAGCAGCAGCACCAGCCACAGATCCAAGTAATACAGCAACTTTAACATCTATATACACACATACAGTACATGTTTGTAAGAACACTGACACTAGATTCATCAGCCAACTCTGCATGCCTTTATGCAGCAAGCAGGTGTATGTTGTGCTACACTGTAAACTCTCAGGGAATTCGGCCAATTCACTTTGCTTTACATTAAAGTCTAAAAAGACAAGAATTTCTTAACCTTCATTACACAAGTTTATTATTTTCATCAGACCTGGGTAAAATTTTAACTGATTTAAAAAAGAAAGAAAATTATAACAAGTAAACAGCACACGCTGACAAATCAAAACATCATTCAGTGATTGATCAAGCTAATAAGAAACACTTTACAAACACTTGTGTACTGTGTGTCACAGAATAAAATGACATGTATGACCCACAGGAAGCTGAATTGCTGCATTGAACATTTGAAAACATGGTTTGTATGGTATAGCCAACCATGTAAGGCGGACATAAACATATTGTATTCTTAATATTTACTCTTTTCCTAACTTTTCTATTTATATGCAGTGAAAGAAAGAAAATCTTAAACAATAACTGACAATATATTCTTATGTTTTTTTTTTTTGTTTGTTTTTTTTACCTCTAATGAGAAGTTGTAGGTGAAACAGAATTAACCCAGGTCTGAATCTCATCAAGATTTCTCTGTTGTAGATCCACACCATTATTTCCATCTTGTGTTGTGTGTTTGGTTATGTTGTTTGACGAAGATCACCGCAGGCTCAGTACTTCCAGCAATCCACACACCAGTGCTTGGGGAACTTCCAATGGCAGCAACTAACAGCGTGTCGAACTGGGAGGCATGTTCTTACAAAGCACTTAGCGAAAGGATCTGAAATATTGTCACTGGGTGTACACTGTTGAAATGTTGCTGACTGCATCATGGCAGATTAGAGATGATAAACTGTTACGCTGTAAGCATGAACCGTAAGGTGTTTAAAGATTATTATTTTTTTGCCCAGTTGAAGTTGCTGACTTACTCCGAGCAGAAAGCACAGTTGCTAAGCTGCATGTCTGTTTTTGCCAGGACCTCAGGCAATAATTTGTCTCTCCAGAACGCCACTGGTGCTGCTTGACTGTATCCTGCCTCACTCTCCAACACACCCCAACTTGTCCCAAATCTGTATCTCTTCCTTCTTCTCCCTCCCTTCTGCAACCCATTAACCACTCTTCTGTGTTTCTCCGCACTCTTCTTGTATGTCGAACCAGGCTTCAGTTCAGCTTCACTAACCCCATGCCACTTGTAGATATTATCTGACACAAATCATCTGATGGTAGTGCCAGTGAATGTTTTTTTTACCATGCTTACACATACCGTAGATCCACTGATGGAAACATGCATTATGTTGCTTGTAGTAACATACTGAAATCGCCTCTGTTTTGTTTCTCATCTTTCTTCTGCACTGGTACAGTTGCAATTCTTGCAGCACCAAATGCAGCAGCAGCAAATGGCTATGGGAGCAGCAGCTCCTCAGGGGGGAGCACCACGGCAACATACCGCCAGCCAACCAAGAAGTAAGAGGAAGAGGAGCACGCCACAGCCCCTCCCTAAGTCATGACAGACTAAAATCACACACAAAAAAAAACCTTCCCCCTGCTACACGAGGACATGAATGATCCATACTGTGCTCTTTGTCTGCCTCACTGTGGAGACTGCAGACAAAAAAAATGAATTTCTTCGTCCTTTCTGTGTCTTTTTCTAGCAGACAAATTTGTATGTAATGGTTGTCAGAGGTTTTGGAGAACCAAAACTGTGTCTGCCATGGATGATGGTTTTTTAGAACAGGGAGCCCTACACTTAAAGAACCTTAGTGATATTTTTGAGATGAAATAGAATAAGATGGTTCTCATAGGTGGCAGACTTTCAAAATAACACGTCGCCTCTTCAGGAAGACTTTTCTCTATGGGGGCCCTGGGACTGAAAGGATTATGAATGCACATTCTCAGAGGATCCCTCGTGAGCCTGCCTGATCCTCCTGCCTCTGCTTGGTTGACCCCGGTAGAAACTGCCCTTTAAGCACGGATCCCAGTGAGCTTATTGACACCAAATCCTCCATATAACCATTACATGTGAAAATGCAAATCTGATCTTGGAGTAGTGCCTGGGGGCAGCTCTCTACCTCTCAGTCTGTTGGAAGTTTTTCTTCTGTTAGCCATCCAGGCACAGGGCTCAACCGAGGACTCAAGATGAACATGCAAGACGGTGTACCTGCTTTTGTACAGCACATTTTGAAAAGGCATTTCCTTTTAATTAGTTAAGGAGCCATGAGCGTATTCTTACGAGACATCAACTGTGTGTGTGTGTGTGTGAGAGAGAGAGAGTGAGTGAGTGTGTGAGAGAGTGTGTGTGAGAGTATGTGTGAGCGTGAGTGTGTGAGTGAGAAACAGTCATTTCTGGACACTGAGAAATAATTTTTTAAACAGTCTTTGTCAGCAGTTTTATTGTTATAAAAAAAAGAATATATATTGACAGTGGAAAATACAGCTTTTAGATAAAAAAGCATTGTCTGAGGCTCTTTATTGTGCTGTCTTCACACTGTGTATGACTTTGTCAATTAGTTTCTGGATTTCTCTCTGTCGCGCTGTTGCTCTGCCGATACACTCCTGCAGCTTTTCTCCCGACAGTGACGTCCCACCTGAGCCAGAGGGAAAGATTATATTAGCAGCAATGTTTGTTTTTGCCATTTAACCTCATAGCAGAGTTTATATCATTAGTTTTGATGACCACATACTGCAGGAGCTCCATACATGCACTGTTTGTCAGTTCTACATTTGTAACTGGAATGTAGTCCTCATTCTTGTGAGATAACTTAACATTGGAGCAGTACAGGTAGACTTTGTCTCGCTCTTCAACTAACAATCAAACAAGCTACACTAACTAACAATTAAACAAGCTACACTAATTCTAAATTTTCATTTGAGGTAAAACGTATATTCCACTGAAACGATAAAAAGGCTTAAACAACTAAAAACCTCCAGCCTTTATTTTATTACAAATATGTCACTTTTAGGTGCAAGTGAAAAAAAGATTAGATAGAAGATGCTTGACACTGAATCTTTGGCGTGTGATTTTTATGTGCCATTCGCTTCACATGAATCTACAGAAATGGCAATAACCAGCAACGGAGAGAGGCGGTAGTTAAAATCTAGTCTTTAAAAGTTTTCAATACATTTAGTACTTTTAAATTTGTCCTGATTATTTGAAGTGGAGAATAAATAAAATAGCTGATGATGAATTATTTCATCATCTTAACCCTTATTTAGCCTTTTCATTCCAAATTTTCTGACTCTAAAAATGAATACTACTAAAGTGCATAATGAATCCCAAGATGAACTGGACTCATTGTAGAAACTGAAATCTAACATTTATATTCTTAAACAAACAAAAAAATGTTGGGCAGATCAGCTTCTTAAACCCTGCATGTTTTGTTAATGGGGAGTTCCTGCTGAGTTTTTCCCTTTGCGTAGTCAATAAGAAATTGGATTCACACAGAATAATCTGTACAGGGAGAGGGGAATCATTTCCTGTTTCTGACCTGGTTTGTGTACAACGCAGAGTCGATCTTCATCATCTGTCACTACAGTGAGGTGAGCGGTCGACAGACTCTCCTCCTCAGCTGTGGGGTCTACAATCAGTATGGAGCTGCACAGAGAGCAGGCCAAGATTACAAAAGATTTACATTACACTCATGAAAACATAATACAGTTTTTATCCTAGCTAAACAAACTTAAAGTCATTCACTTACTCATCGAAGACACAAAAAGAGGCACCGACTGGATGTTTGTGAATATGCAGCCCACGTCTCTTTTCTAAATTCACTTCTGGTTTACTAGTCTCTGTGCTGATTGTGACCTCTGGGAGCTGTGCTGTTGGGAGCAGGGAATCTGTTACTATACTAATAAAAAGCATCTTACAAAACCAGACAATTTTGTTTGCAGCACATACTGTTCTTCAGGGCAGCCAGCAGGGCAATGATACAAGCATCCAACACGTTCCCATCGTAGTCGAGACACATCATGTCACAGTAGAGCACCCAGCAGAGCTACAACCAGAATCGGCAGAATCAGGACCAATGACCAAACAGTCTAACAGCACCAGTGTACGTGCATGGATTTACCTTTCCTCTTTCAATGCACAAGTCTTCCGTTTGTATCACCTCAGAGCTGCAACACCCACATAAAAAAAAAACTTAGGTTAGTAAAAGCAGTAGCAGGCATTGACAAAATAGTTAGCAGACACCTGATGGTCCTGTGAAATGAAAGCTAAAGGGTGTTAAAGTATGTCACACCTTTCGATTACATCAGCGATGAACTGGCTGGCAGCCTGTGCCTGCTCTGCCGGTGGACCCGGCCGAAACCGAGAGGAACACAGCGGCGGCAGGTCCACGTTTGGCACTGAGAAGGATGAAAAGAGCACTGCAGTCAGTGTGTGTTTGCCTTTTTATTTGGATCACCTTTACTGTACCTTGCCTTGAATCAATACTTGACACCTTTGTACTGTACTTACCAATGTAACCTTTACCAGGTGCCTCCACTATAGGGTTTGTCAGCTCCTGCAGATGAAGGAGCACAGGAAATCAGTGAACATTTGAGTCACCTGGTCCAGATCAATTGAAATAAAAGTTTTTTTTAACTTCTGTGTTCATGATCATTTACCGCTTTGATCCCACAGATGACTGTGGTGTTTCCAACCTTCACCAGGGCTGAGCCATCAGCTGTGCTTATGGACCCTGAACAGAGCAGTCACAGGAAAAGCATCCATGTAGACTTAAAAAAAAACAACCACAAATACATCATTTATACTGTAGATAAGAGTCAACACTGTGTCTTACCTATGTTTAGTGTTGTTGTTCTGAATTCTGACAGCTCCCGTCCATCAGGTCGACAGTTTTCTTTCTGAAAAGGGAACATTTGAATGTTATGACTGCTGACAGTGATATTAATATTAAATAGGAAATCATAACCAATCACTCAGCAGAACACGCTTGTGTCAATTATGGGCTGAATTGTTTAGTGTTGTCATCACTGACCAGAAAGCTCCTGTGGTACTCCAGAGGCTCAGCAACCCTGGCAGTGAACAAGGAAGGGAAGAAAAGGTCAGAAGATATTGGCTTACAGAGACAGAAACCCTACATGTATCCATATAGTGACAAATATGCTTATTCGCCTGTTAATCAGAATTCGGTTATGACGGATACACTTGTGATCAGATCAATAACAGGACAGTGAGAAATGCCTCGTTAAATTGGTTAGTTACTGCTTCTGTCGTGTATTAGCTAACTGTTTAGCAGTCAGACTTACAATTACATTGTTTATATATATTAAGTGCCGCACTAATCAGCAGAACACAGACACAACTGGTCTGAATGAAATGCGCCTATTCGCCTAAAAGAAAGTCAATGATCAGAGCTGATCTGGCGCTACTGATAATTTAATCATAGCTGATAATAAAATACATTAAACGTGTTACTTTCGGTGTAACAGCTAACAGTTACAGTCTAATCAATCTTACTTGAAACCAGCCGCCATGATATTTTGGTTACCCACGTGGGTTCGGTGGACGTACTACGGTAGCCGGGTAGGACGAAGCACGCTGGCGATCAAATGCCATGACGTCATGGATGGACGTTGTAATGTAAATGTAATGACAGGTCGGCCCTTTTACACCCGTTTTTGTATTATTTCCAAAGATGTTTAAAAGCTTTATCATGTTAATTAATCGTGTTTCATATCAGTCAAAAATGTTTGTTGTTTCTTCATAACTCACTGAATGATGGATTTTCTGTAATATCTGCTTGTATTATCTATTCGCATCATTAATATAAGGGCCAGTAAAACTGCATATTATCTCAGATATTCCAAAATAATGTGGATAAAGCAGCGTGTGACAGTGATGTTGTGGATCTGATCGCTGAACATATGACTAAGAGAAACATATTTGATGCCTTAATTCATTTTATTAAATACACATGTGTATACTTACACCTGCGTAGATTAAAGTAGACTCAAAACTATTCATGTAAAACCACTCTTGTTATTTTTATCAACTGATCAGCAGTTCTTGCAGTCGTTCCCACTCCTGTCCGCTAGGTGTCCGTGTGTGTGTGTCACAGCGCGGATTCTCCAATTGATGATGTGTCGAGAAACACGCTGTCACTTCCGCGTCGCCGCTGTGTTAAGTTGTGATTGGAAGTGGAGTTCACTGAACTGCCCACAGAGTAATGGAAATATAATGGCTCTTATTTAGTGCTTCCACCTTTAAAGCAATCTCGTACGCTTGTATTTGCTTGTGTATCCTGGGAAGTTAGAGTAACGTTACCGGCTACAAGATACGAAGCAAAGCAAGGAGAGAGCAAGCTAGCTTTTTAGCTAGCCACTTTGACTGGTGGTCTGTAAGTGGCTGCAGGCTAACTTATGGAAAATGGATTTCCTCTGTGAAATCGTTCAAGCCTTGGTCGCATTGGCAGCTCTAGGTTTTATTGTGGTAAGTAGTTAGCTATATTATAGAGTTAATATTGTGTTGGTAGAGATGTGATGTAGCTTGTTTTATGTGAAGCAAAAGATGTTGCACCCACTGATAGACAGTATCAGTGTGGATTTCCGTCTCTGTGCTTTTTCCTTGTAAGAAGTCCTTGAGCAAAATATTCATCCTGTACCTTACACTTATTTTATGATACTTCATTTTCTTTTTACGTTTGATATAAACACTAAAATGAAGTTGTCAATCCTAAGAAAGTCTGAGTATGACTTGAATGTAGTACTTGTACTTGAATGTTGAAGTAGTAAGAAGTCGAAAACCCAGCATAAATAACATAATGGGAAAAAAGACATAAAACACGGCAACAACAGCAGAAACGCTGTGCCTCTGCTTCATTACAGACTTCAGTGGAAGTTCTGATGCGCAGATTTAGTTATTGAAGGTTTCACACATAATACAAATAGTGCATGTTCTAAAATATCAAATGCATTCACACAGCTCTCGTCCATTCATTTTGTTAAAATAATGTGAGAGTGCCATTCTCATACTTCTCCCTTTTCAGGTGCTCATAATAGCACACGTCACTGCCGGGATGGTGAACCTCACACGCCACGAGAAGGAGAAATACTTCCTCACAGCGACAGGAGAGAAGGCGCTTTTCCCCAACCTGCATGATCCCCATTCCAGGGAGCTCTCTGTGGTGATCCCGGCCTACAACGAGGAACTCCGAAGTGAGTGAATAGTGGGTTACACCCAGGTTTCTGTCTGTAACTTGTGCAGTGAGGGACACTTTACCTGTTGATGTCCCATCACTGTTCAGCTTTGCTTAAGTACAGACACATCAGACTGTAAAAAGTAATGTTAACCCAGTTGGGAAATAGCTATGCACTACACTGCACATTGACAAAATATATCGGATTGGGCACATTACAAGTCTGTGTTTTATGGTCCTTATATTTCTTTGCTGCTTCAAAATTCCTCTTAAAGCCAATACATGCACAGTTGACTGATGATGATCAACTGAGTTGAATGATGAATTGTGCACCAACAGTTGACTAGTAAAGCATTCAGTTACCATTCAGGTAGGTGCAGTTTAAATCCCATAATCCTGTTTTCTCGGGCTTCATGTCAAATGTGCGTGTACATGTGTGTCATTACAGTGCCTGTGATGTTGGATGAAGCTACAGAGTACTTGGAAAGCAGACAGGTAAGTGCTCATCCTCATGTGGGCAGTGTTAAACTAAATCTTTATGACAGCCTCATTGTAGTTTGATTAAAAAGGGACACAATTAAAAGAGTCTGAAGATTATTTGATCAATGATTAAATGAGAAGCCGTTTTATCATCCCCTGAAAGAAAGCTCTTATGGCTGAATCTGTTATTCTCAAAGTGGCCAGTAGGTGGCATCATTCAACTGTAAAAAGTGCCTTTTGTGAACTAAATCCCTCATATTATTTCCTTACTGCAGAAACAGCATCCTTCTTTTACCTATGAGATCATTGTGGTTGACGATGGCAGCAAAGACAAAACCACAGAGGTGATAATATGTACCAAGAGTTCTATTTTTACTCGGCTCACTTTTGTTTAGCCAAACATTTCAAAATGATTTTTTCTGTTGTGATGTTCTGCTAGGTTGCTTTGCGGTACAGTAGGAAGTATGGTGCTGATAAAGTGCGGGTCCTGACGCTGGTGAAGAACAGGGGGAAAGGAGGAGCTGTGCGGATGGTGAGATTGTAGATAATAAACTACAGTACGTCTGACTGCAGCACAAAAGCAACAGTATGAATTTGACTTTTTTACTGTGTAATGTTGTTTCTCTTAAAGGGTACTCTGAGCTCCAGAGGGAAAGTCATTCTGATGGCAGATGCTGACGGAGCCACAAAGTTTTCTGACATTGAGAAAGTGGAGGCTGGACTTAACAACCTCAACCCTAAGCCGGTGTGTTGGGTTCATTTTTGGTTGTTGTGTCTCACATACATGTATAAAGAGGTGGAATCCTAAAAATGCCTGTCTGTACATTTAGGAGAACATGGCTATTTCCTGTGGTTCCAGGGCTCACCTAGAGCAAGACTCAGTAGCTCAGGTAATTGTCTGTTTGCCTTTTTTTGTAGTATTGTAGTTTGTATCCGTCCAATAAATAACCACTGTCATGTCTCTGCCACAGCGATCTGTCTTTCGTACATTCCTTATGTATGGCTTTCACTTCCTGGTGTGGTTCTTGTGCGTGCGAGGGATCAAGGACACACAGTGCGGCTTCAAGCTTTTCACACGTGAGGCTGCGCTCAAGACGTTCTCTTCTCTCCACGTAGAGCGATGGTAAGGACTCGCACTGCACCATGCACACTTTATTACTAATGACTTATTAGTGTAGTAATGCGACGTGTAGTAACGGCTGTCATCTGCCTTTGTGTTAAAAGAGTAAACCTGTTGAGCTGTTTGTGCTGGATCTTTGGAAACTATGGGGTTTACTACCAATTAATCTGTCGCTTATTTTGCAATACCTCAAGCAAGCATGTTAAAAGAAATGACATGCCTGTAGTGTTTATAATATTGTCTGATTAAGGTTGTTGGGAACATGAATACTTTTGAACATCTGTTGAGCACTTTCATCTTTCTTCTCACAGGGCTTTTGATGTGGAGCTCCTGTATATTGCCCAGTGTTTTAAAATCCCCATAGCAGAGGTGGCGGTCAACTGGACTGAAATAGAAGGTAAGATTTTCATGGAATATGTGGACATGTGTCCTCCCACTGTGCTGTCTGTAGTTGTTCTATAAATATCTCTGTTGGATGCTTTAGTAAGTCTCTGATTGGCTGATTTTATATATCTTCCACTTATTCCTTATTTTTAACTACTTACCAAAGCTTACGTAGTTCTGCTGTGATAACACTAACAAATAATGGTGTAATAGCAGTCTTTCTGCAAATACAAATGTGCAATATCTGACTTTTTTATTATTGTATTTATTATATTGTTTTTATTCTGTGTCTTTTGCCTTTATAAGGATACTTGTCATTTTATTTGTGTATCACTGAGGGTGAGTTGCAGAAAAATGTCATTGGACAGCTGCTGTCCAATGACAATAAAACGCATTCTATTCTATTAAGTATTTTGTGATGGAGTTATTGATTGGCCCACCGGCAGTAAAATCAGCATACTGGCATATTTCCTATCAAAGTATCACTTGAGAATGAAGTGCCGGTGTGTTCACTCTGCCAGGGTCCAAGCTGGTCCCGTTTTGGAGCTGGCTGCAGATGGGACGAGACCTGATTTTCATTCGCCTGCGCTACTTCACCAGAGCCTGGAAGCTGCAGTCACCACGTAAGACTGACTAGCCAATCAGTCAAACCCTGGAGTCTCAGAGACAGCCTATGATAGGGCCATCAAACCTTTGGATGAGGAGGAATTGACATGAGTGTCCATCATTCACTGTAAATGACAACAATGAACAAAGTACAGTATATCACAACCTTTTCCTCTCCAGATGTCATTGGATGTGAAGTAATGACACAGTTGTTCTTCATGGTCCTGCCTTTTTTTTTTTATATATAAATTTGGATTTTGGCTTGTGATGGCCGCCGTTACGCGCACATTTGTTTCCACGGATTACAGAATGTCTGTATGACTCATTCATGTACTAAGTTACCTAATGTTTATTTTGTGGCCAATCAGCTGTAAGTGAGAGAGACTTGTGGTGAAATGTGAAAGATCTGATAATCTGTGTGTCATGATTCTGACTGGTAGAATGAATGTTACTATATGAGATTTTCAAAAGGGAGGGATTGTATTTTTGAGGAAACATGGCAGTGGGTTGATGGGCTGGATGACTTAAACCAAAATAAAAAATGTCAATGATTTATGATATGATAATCATTATTAACCTACTAACTACAGCTACTACAATGTAGTTAATTAATCAATTAGTTGGTCAACAGAAATTTAATCTGAAACTATTTAACTTTTTTATTTGTTGCAAAAATGCCAAACATTTGTTGATTACAGGTTCTCAAATGTTAGAATTTCCTCCTTTTTCTGGTCTTACGTTACTGTAAAATTAATATTTTGGTGTTTTGAACTGTTGATTGGACAAATCAAGACATGTAATGTTGTCACCATAATCAATAACTGTTGCAGCCCAACTACTAACAGTAAAAAAAAAAAAAAAAAAAAAAAAGTTACAAAGTGCTTAACAGGAGGAAGAAAAGAGAATTAATATGGAGAAATCCTTATATAAAAACAATGTTTGAAAGTGCACAAACCACAGAATATAAACTACTAAAATCAAGAAGAAGCCAAGAAAAACAAATGTTTTATTAAATGTATACTAATTTGGCTTCTCTGACACTTTGTGGGAGTGTCTTTGATAGTCAAGGAGCAGTAACAGCAAAAGCACAATTACCTAGTGCTCCACCTTTTATCTGAGAACAGCCAGAAGTCCCTGTACTATAGAACTGAGAATCAATCATAATGGGACAGGAAATTTTGTATTAACTTTTTTCCAAATCTTTAAGCTAAAGGAGTTACTTGCAGTTTTGTAGTGTAAAAATAAAAAGCACGACTGAACCGGTGATTTGTCATGGGGCTCAAAATTTGCATCAGGATCAAGTCTAACCCCAAGAGTTTATTCATTGTGTTTCACATTTGGATAACATTTTAAACTTTCCTTGGTTGTATTCCGAACTTTTATCGGTCATCTTTGTCCGTCACACACACAAAGCATCGCCATGCTAATGAAATCTTTCTTGAAGTGCTTGATATCTTACTGCAGAATGTATTAACAAATCGTAACACACAGGGTGAACAGTGTGACTATGCTTTCATCTTGGGTCACTGGGTCTCAGTCGGTCATCCTTCAGAGGAAACTGGGCTCAGGAGCATATCTCTTTAATACAATTACAAGAACTCTACAGGATCTGACTCCACTCAGTTTATATAATTTGGTATGAAATTACATTTGACAGCTAAAATCCCCAGATGAAGTTAGACTATTGAATATTATGGAGGGGTGGGGAGGGGGCCTGCATTATCATGAGTTTGGCCTTTTGACATGAAAGAGAGGACAATGTCCCTTTGTCTGTCTCTTAAACCTCACGTGGACGTCTTCTTGGACAGCGTTCAGCAAGCGTTTTTGCGGTCTAAGTAAATAAAGTTGTTAGTGCTGATTTCTTAAGCAAGCCTGAGGTCTAGGCTTCGCGCTGATGCGGATGTCTCTAGGGCCTCTCGGAGCCCCGGGGAGCGCATCCTGTTTGTGCGCTGCCTGCCTGTCTGTCTGCCTTCTGCGACCAGACAAGAAGCGGAGAGCCAATTAATAATAATCTTGGCTGCTCTTTTCTAGTTTCCTGCCTCAGGATTGAGCTCTTCAGTGAAAAGGTGACGGGAATTACATGAGGAGGATATTGATTATTGATTTTATTGACCTCGGAGTCCCGACTCACTGTGATGTCAAAGTAGAGCCGTTAGTTGTAAGACTTGAAACCAAAAGAAACACTCTGAGAGAGCACGTGTTGATATATATGACTCAGACTCCCGGCGTGATTTCTACAGGTGGGGTGGGCGACAACACAAAAAACCGCATGAATAAAATTGCTTTTAAATTATTTGGCTTTTTTTCTTGTGCTCATTTCTAAAGCTTGAACAAATAGATAGACCACCAGCTATTTGTGGCACACGGCAGCTTATACTGGTGGTGCATTTTGATGATCCACCTGGTGGTGGTTGGGGGGGGGGGATCATAAGGTTTTTGACAGGCTCTCCAGAGGGCTTTCACTTCGTGTTGGGAGTATTGTTAGGATCCGCAGCAGTTGCTGTAAACTGAAAATGTCAAACTTGTAGACTCACTGTCGCCAGCCGGGCTTGCGTCATTAACTGGACTAGTCATGGCACTCCCAATAAAGGATAGTATCCATCCGCAATGAGACAGACCTCTGTATGGCTCCTAACCACAAATATGAAACCATTTCGATTGTAATAAGAGGGGAAAAAACCCTCTAAGCTTGATTTCACAACACGATTGAATTCGCGGTGGAGGACGGCAGATTGTCGCTTCTGTTTACATTTTTTAGGCTACAGGTGTGTGTGTGTGTGTGTGTGTGTGTGTGTGTGTGTGTGTGTGTGTGTGTGTGTGTGTGTGCGCGCGTGCGTGCGTGCGCGTGTCTGTAGGAAAGTAGGCCTAATAATAGCCGAAATTGATATTTAATGATACATTTTAGGCTACTAAGTCCCATTTGAAATTGCTAGGTATAGCCTAACTTCTTACACTAATATAAAAGTTAAATCATTATTGACTTCATACCAATTTAAACATGGCTCCCAGCACCTAGAATTTTGAGGGCCTAGAATCTAGGCTACACACGATTGGCAAACAGTTGTGGCCTGCTGTAAAGGCAAAAAATAACTCATTAAATGAGTGCTTACTTCCAGCTTCATTGCAGTGACATCTGCCACCTTAATCCCTATTATAATAGGCCTATTATAGGGTACATGAGCAAACAAATAACCAAGGTATCAACCGAAAGAACCTATCATAACTTTAGGATATCAGGTATAACACAAACACACTGTAAAACACTGTAAGAACAGTATAAGACTACTGCAGTCTGTCTGGGAAGGGGAAACAGGTGTGATTCCTGGACTCCGTTAGTTAGAGCCAACTATGCCAATGACTGGGAGGCATATGGCTCAGGTGGGACGCAAACATCCACACATGCACGCGTGCACATGCATCCAGCTGCCGGTCCTGAATCTAAAATCCTGGGAAAGTTCCAGGAGGGGGAAGGCGGAGGGATCTTACATGCAGGCGCTGCGGTTCCAGCCAGGCTGACGCCGCCGAGGCTGTGTGGCGCTCGGCTGGGGCTGCTGGAGGAGCGGAGGCTCTGGGCTCTTCAAACCTGCGTCAACACAGCCGCAGACTGCCAGGGCAACACCGGAAGATAGTGTGACCGTACCTTCACAATAAATGTTTGTAGCTGAATAAAGAGATGGTCCACACGACCGTTGTTGAGCTGAGGTGCTGCCACTGGGAGAAAGAAATGGGAGTGGTGAGTTATATTTTCATGATTTACTATATAAAATGTATTGATTCTATTTGCATGTAGATTTATAGGCTCTGTAAAACAAAATAAAAAATATGATTATCAAACGTGCGATTTACTGACGATATTAATTTATTCTAAATAGTCTATATAGCATAATGAATACATATCTATTCCAATATTTATTTTGTTTTTTGTTGATAATTCACCACTGTGTGTTGGTGTGTTTTTGTTGCTTTAACACAGAAGAAAGTGAAATGCAAAAGCGTTAAAGTATGATTCCAAGTTATTCATGTAAAACATATTGAAGCTGAATTATCATTGAAACTGTTAATAGTTATTTTGCTTTTTTACAAAAAACTAGACTAAGTATGCAAAAATATAGCAACAATAATAACTACCATAAAAATACAAGTTCTGAAAAATAGTTCTATAATTGCCTATTATGTTATAATAAGATATTAATAAGTCATTATTTTTGAAGTAGGCTATAAAAGAAGTTTTTGCACTTCTTTATTAAGTTAATTATTTGGCCATCACCATCTAATGGGGAGTACATAGGATGTAAAATCATAGGTCAATAGCCTATAGCCTAACACAAATTGAATTTATAACTCACACATACCTACCAAACGTATTTTTCCTTTTGTTTTTATGACATAATTTGAACACGAGCATCTCTACCATAGGCCTACTTGTTTTTGTTTTCGGCTGACACCTTGCAACTGCATAGTCAACGACGCTTTTATTTTGAAACGTGCATCTGGATGCAATCTTTATTGAGGCTGACTTGTCACTTTAACGTCAACACACACACACATACGCACACACGCGCGCGCACACGCACGCACACACACACACACACACACACACACACAAACAGACACACACCTTCGCTGTTCCACTGTGCTGGCTCGACCTACTACAGACAGGGAAGTCTCGACACGCACAAGGCTGTCTGCGGTGCACTTGTTATCACAACAGAGGTGAGTGAATAAACACATTTAGCATATTTCCAGAAATTTACAATTTCCTGTTTTAGGTCCTATGTTGTTGTGGATGTGTTGTGGAAGTTGAATATTTAAGATGTTTTTTGTTAAATACTACAGAATAATGTGCTCACTCCTACTGCCAGACAACTTTTTGTGGATAAAATATTCTAGTATTACTTTCATATATTGACATGACTGGGTTTAGACAAATATAATGTTATAGCTGAGAATAGATAATCAATAGATAGGCTAGGGCTATTAGTTCTAGTTACGTACTATTTTGAGTACAAATTGAAGAATATTCAGGGAAGTGTTATTACGGTTCTCTTTGAAACATGTACTTGACTGACTTATTGAACTTAAGTTTACAGTATGTTGTCAAACTGGGATGCGTTTGGGTGCCAAGCTTCTGATCACTATCGACCGTCAAGGTGTGCTTTTAGAGGTTAGGGCAGATACCGGATTCTGCAGCGGTAAAATGACTCGTTGTAGTCGTAGTAAAAGGAAACTGGCGTGTTTACTTTTTTGGGAAGGGGTGTCCTGGTGATAAAGCAGTAGGTAATTAGCCTATCTGAGCCTGCAGACTGAGTGACGCCAAGCTCCATAAAGCAGCAGCGGCAGACTGATGCCGCATTGAGCTCGTGCGCTTTTGCTGTAAACCCCAGCTGTCTTGTTTGTCTGCGGGAAACCGGTGTTGGTCACATATACATTCACACTACTTCTTACCTGTGTGTATTTTGAGATCCATCTTATTGAACAGCCACAAAGTCTTGGATTTAAGTGGAAATTATATTGTGGTTTCTGTTGTGTATTCTAGACTAATAGGGTGTCCAAACCATGTAGTTGTGGTTAAAAGGGCTTCACCTTTTATAAATTATTTGCCTGGGCGGTTATAATGTGACATGCAAAATTATGTAGTTTACAACGTTATTGCAAAAAACTTTGGGTCAAACATGATGTTCTGCCACAGGAGATACAAGTAGATCATCATAATAAACTTAGGCTACTATTGAGTCTCAGACATACATAAATATTTGGGAAACGTTGGGTTGCTGCTGTAGTGAAAGGGTTCCATGATTTTGATTGGGACTAAATATAAGTAGGTTACCTAAATATACTGGAGTAGACTAAATACTTAATATTTTGTGTCTTTCTCTTCATCTAAAAACTAGGTGGTAGCTTATAAAAGAAATAAACACAAAACCAGGGAGAGCTCTCTGTCTGTCTGCCTCCCTCCCTCCCTCCCTCCCTTTCTCTCTCTCTCTCTCTTTCTCCCCCTCCTGTCCTGTGATGTGTTCTGGCCAGACAGTATGGCTCCTGGGCGTCAGTGGCACGATCACAGAAACAGAGGCCAGAAAGGACATTCCTCATTGTTGGTGAATCTAGAAATGAGCTTGGCCATCTTGCCCTGCTCTTGAAACTGAAACAGTTTGTGTTTAATTTTCACCATAAAGAATAATAACCGTGTTGCTGATGCAGGCATAGTCTCTGTATAATTGTCCAGCTGATACAGCCTCTTTATCTTGGAAATCTACCTCTAAAGCCCAGATTGCTAAATATGAGTAGATTTTGCTCGTGTGGTGTTCAGTCTTTGGTTTCATTCTGGCTGTTGTCATCACTTCAGACCAGCTTATTACCTCGGTGACTTTGGCTAAATTCCCTTTAAAATTAAATCCCAAGTTCTCTTTTTTTGTACCTAACCACTGAACTCTTTGTCCAGTCATGCATCTGTTTCAGCTAAATTAGACATTAATATGATCTCTCTCTTCTCTTGCCAGATGATTGAAACTTGACCTGGATTTCTGGCTGTGTGAGGAATAACCTTCCCTGCAGGAGGCTTCAAATCCATAGCTGCCGGATCCCTTCTGTGCCAACACAGGAGAGGATTTAGAGTTTGCACTACACTTGGGGGGAGTTCGACTCCACCAGCGTTGCTCGGAAATAACAGCGGAATATAAAAAGCAGCCTCTGTTTACACAGGCTCAACCCGCTACCTCTTTTATCCTTACTTCTGTCCCGGCTTGTCATTATTAGCCTTCTTACTCCTGTCCTCTGGGGAACATTTATCCCTTTAACAGCATCCATCACCTCCCCTCGCCAATCATTTATCCATCTCATAATGAACTCCTCTGCCTCCATTACATCCCTATTCTCCTTCACCAGCCCAGCGGTAAAGCGCCTGCTGGGATGGAAACAAGGGGATGAGGAGGAGAAGTGGGCAGAAAAGGCTGTGGATTCTCTAGTGAAGAAACTAAAAAAGAAGAAAGGGGCAATGGAGGAGCTGGAGAGAGCCCTCAGCTGCCCTGGGCAGCCCAGTGAGTATCACAGTTTTAAACAGTACTAGTCTAGTGTAGTGGTTCCCAATCTGGAAGTCCCCCATCGAGAGGGTCACAAGATAAACATGCGGGGCCTTAAGAGGATTTACAGGATAGGAAAGAGGACAAAACGTGCTTTTGCCATACAAAATTGTGTAATGTTTCTGACATATGTCTTTAATGCCTAAAGGCTTTGCTTGTTTTTGCTTATTACTTCTACCTTGCTGGGCCTCTAAACAATATTCAAATCAAACAGTTAAAGGGGGGGAAAAATCCCTCTTTTGACTCACAACTTATTAATAATTATGCAACATGTGATGAGAGGGATCATGTAATGCTTTATTTTAGGGGTCACAAGGTAAAAAGGTTAGGAACCACTGGTCTAGTCTGTAAAGAGGATGTTTCATACCTGTGGAGTCACAGGTTTGATTGCAACACATTCACCCCAATTCCAATGTGGTGTCAACTGCAAATGGTAAATAAACTTGATCTCAAACAGACAAGACCACTATTTTGAGCTGCTCTGGAAAAAAATAGTATTACTAAAAGCCTAAAACATTTAATTATACTAGTCTGATCATCATTTATATGATCTGAAATGCAGTACCATCAGGTTAACTGAAGCTAGGCATTTGGTTCTAGTAGATCATAATTAGCTGAACTGAAATATATACTATAGTGAATACAAAGGTACAGCAGAGTTTCTGTTGGACTTCCAAATATCTTCTTGTACCTTGCAAACTTCCATTTTAAAAGTGCATAAGAGGTAGTAACTGCATAACAAATACTTTTTATAGTCTACAAAATACAAGACAAAGTACCAAGTGCTAATGTCAGTCTGATAACAATGGTAACAAATGTGTCTCATCATGATTAAGGCTTCAAACAACGGAAATGTAAACGCACAACACAACCTGCTCATTTCTTCAAGCTGTAATAAAGTCTGTGCTGTTTAATTTGAATCCTTCAGGCAAGTGTGTGACGATTCCTCGGTCGCTGGATGGGAGGTTGCAGGTGTCCCACAGAAAGGGACTGCCCCATGTTATCTACTGCAGGGTGTGGCGCTGGCCTGACCTGCAGTCCCACCACGAGCTCAAAGCCCTGGAGTGCTGCGAGTTTGCTTTTGGCTCCAAGCAGAAGGACATCTGTGTTAACCCTTACCACTACAGGCGCGTTGAGACTCCAGGTACACGCATTATCAGAGGACATCTTGTAAATTTGCTGTAAAAAAAATAAGGTCATTTTAATATCAGAACAGTAAAGACAGAAAAGAAAAAAACAGAGACAGGACATTTGATCTAATACAGTGTTCCCAAGCCAAAAGCATTTGCAGTAACATGATCTTTTATAACAGCATCTGGCTCTTGCTCTGGGTCTCTCTTTGTCTCCATTTGCTCCCGGTCTACCTTTTTCTTTCCTTTTTTTCGTCTCCTCTCAGTCCTGCCACCAGTTCTGGTCCCACGTCACAGCGAGTTCAACCCTCAACACAGTTTACTGGCGAAGTTCAGGAACGCCTCCCTGCACAACGAGCCTCTGATGCCCCAGAACGCCACCTACCCAGACTCCTTCCCTGCGCTACCCTGCTCCTCCTTCTCTTCCTCCCCTTCTTCCTCCCTCGTCCAGTCTCCCACCTCACAGAGTTTCCCCAACTCCCCCAACAGCTCTGCAGAGCCTGGCAGTCCGTATCACATCACAGGTAAGAATCAAAACAAGCAAGCCGATACTTAAAGTGTTATGTGAAATTGCAGCGAAATACCTGTCACGCCAGCAGGTTTCTGACTTTATTCATGACCTCTCTGATGAGTGCACATCAATTAGCTTTCCCACTTATCCTCTTCTAATGATTTGTGACGTGCTTTTCCAGCTGAGACTCCCCCTCCCCCGTATAGCATGATGGAGACGAGCCCTCAAGACGATGTAAAGCCCAACAACTCCACAGAAACCCTCAAACTCACATTTTCTGCTCCGCACAGAGGTAACTTCAGTTCACACAAGAGGAGACATGCATAAAATAGAAATGCATACAATATAAGTAGTATTGATGCATATTAAGTAACAAGCAATATATACAATGAGATAATGCAGTCGGTCTGTGGATAAAGATGTTGTTATACTGTATATACTGAGGCACTAACATCTCTAGTTGTATTTTTACCACTGCAAGTAATGTCGCCAATGTTTACATCAATGTGATAATGTATCTAAAATGAAATACACTATAGGATATTTTACCCTTAATACCCACCTCTAAGTAAAACCTTCCTTGTGTTCCTGTTTAGATTTACGGCCCGTATGTTACGAGGAACCAGAGTACTGGTGTTCAGTAGCTTATTACGAGCTTAACAACCGGGTCGGGGAGACTTTCCACGCATCGTCCCGCAGCGTCTTGGTAGACGGCTTTACAGACCCATCCAACAACAAGAACCGCTTCTGCCTCGGCCTGCTATCCAATGTCAACCGCAACTCCACCATCGAACACACACGCAGGCACATAGGCAAAGGTAGGCTGGATGACTCATGCAGGAAATTCACATCAGAGCACAACCTTTTGAATAATTCCTTAATGGACTTTATATGGTATGAGCCATAGCAAGAACTGAGCGGAAGATTGTTTGCAAAAATTTATCTACACACAAAGTTTTTTATAGATGCCCATTGAGTGCATGTGGGTGTGTCTTTGTAAGCAATCACTTCACTTCACAGCTTGTCTCCTTGTGCTGAATCCTTCACGCCAAACATAGTCTTTTCTCGTGATAAAAGAGTTTAGAAAGCCTGCCTTTGTTTGACAAACATCAACCCTCTCTGGGTTACAGTAAACTGTGCGTGCATTCTGTGGTTTTGAATGATAGGGGTGAGTCAAAGGGTTGAGGGAATTTGGTCCCCAACTCACAGACGCACTCAACTGACACTACTCAGACATTCCTCATTTAAAAGCAAAGATGTCCGTGTGGGTTTCGTCTGACAGGATATGAAAAAAGCACCACACTTTCAGTTTGTGTACAATAAAGTGATTGAATATGTATATCTTTAATTACATGTTTTCTTGGCTACAAGCTGTTTTTTGCTCTTTTGGCATGCTGTGACATTTTAAGTGTTTGCACCACAGTAACATGACTGTTTTTTCTTCACTGTTTAATTTAAATGGATAATTGAGGTCTTTTGAAATGGGGTTGTATAAGGTACTTATCAATAGTCAGTATTACCTACAGTATATGGTGGTCCGGACGCCCCCAGAGAGAAGCAGACAGGAGTACCGATATAGCAATGTGGACAGGGCCAGACAGCAAAACCTATTTTAACCACCTAAAAAAATGTCCACCTAAAAAATATATATCAGTTTAAGTGTACGCTATATTTAGAATATTTTCACCGCTTTACCTTGCCATCAGACAGCCCCCCAACGGGAACTAAATCCGTCTATGCTCTCTTCAAAGTCTCCTTTGACAAAAACTTGCAGAACACGGGAGTTGTTGGTCTACCGTTGCCTTGATCGGTTAGTTTGTTTGTTAGTTCCTAATCCTTTTAAAACGTCAAAATAACTGATCAAGTCAGTGGTAGACCAGCAACTCCTGTGTTATGTTAAGTAAAATCATTGTTTTTGTCAGAGACTTTGAAGAGAGCATAGATGTATGGATAAGTACCTCATACAACCCCACTTCAAAAGGTCCGGACTATCACTTCAAGACTATTTGATTTCCTGCTCCATTTCTCTCAGGTTTACACCTGTACTATGTGGGCGGCGAGGTGTACGCAGAGTGTCTGAGCGACAGCAGTATCTTCGTCCAGAGCCGCAACTGCAACTTCCAGCATGGCTTCCACGCCACCACTGTGTGTAAGATCCCCAGCGGCTGCAGCCTGAAGATCTTCAACAACCAGCTGTTTGCCCAGCTCCTCGCCCAATCTGTTAACCACGGCTTTGAGGTTGTCTATGAGCTCACTAAGATGTGCACCATCCGCATGAGCTTTGTTAAGGTACTGAGCTTTCTTGTAAAATTAAGAAATTGGGAATAGGCGCAGAAATGCACATGGTGATCATCCTTTTGCCCACGATTCTGCTTGATACCTAAAAGGCTTAATAGAGGGTTGGATATCCACTCAAAGTTTCTCACTGTAACTTAATATGCTATTATTTTTGACTTTTGGAGTATTTTGGATGTGCTGTTGAGCATGCAAAATCCTACTGTACACAATGTGGGATTACACTTGTTCACTTAGCACCTATTCATTTTGATAGTTAATTGAACTGTCAACATGCGCAGCAAAGATTTATGGTTGTTTCCTCTCCTCAGGGCTGGGGTGCTGAATACCACCGTCAGGATGTCACTAGCACCCCCTGCTGGATCGAAGTACATCTGCACGGGCCCCTGCAGTGGCTGGACAAGGTCCTCACACAGATGGGCTCCCCTCACAACCCAATTTCTTCAGTGTCATAACATGGACATACATGTGTGTGCTGCTGGTCTTTCACACAGGTAGGTTTAGATTCTGTACGTTCTGCTACGTCCAGGTTTTATGTCCTATGGTCCCATCAAATTACAAAAATATGTTACCCACAGCTTTGTCACATCATGCCGCATAACTGAAACACATGAGTGATTGAATTTCATTTTGCTCATGTAGTTAAATAATCAAGTGATTTATTTCAATAAGACTGTGATACAGCATTTATCCTCTCTCTCTCTGTGTTGTTTGGGACATTAACTGCACTCCAAAATAAGAAAAATGGGATTTATCTGTAGGTACTGAAAGACTTTTACATGTTGTAAATGTTATTACAGTTGTATGTACTGTATTTCCATGTGATGAATGTTTGACTTTATGTATTATTTGCTTACTACTTGTTCCATTAAAGTTGTTTTTTCTTAAAGAATCCTCATTTTTACAAGATTCAAATTTATACAGCATTTTTTTCCCATGTTATAGAACAGAGCATCACATCGCAATATAAGCACACTGTCTGCATCATCATTTTACTCTCATACTCACAGCAGGATATACACTCACAATAGCATACAGTACCGTACAACAAAGCTAGCATGACCAATATTTATCACACCAAACTTATTTTGTGGTCTTTTTTGTAAGAAGAAGTTTGAATTTACTGTCCGTGCAGCAGCTACAGATAAACAGGGATATAAAATATTGTGGTAAGAACAAGTCCCGGAAGCCCCACTTGACTGAATAGGCTTCAGACATGCATTACCCAATTGATTGTCACATGTAACAACACTTCATGTTCAAGAGAAAATATTTAAAAACAAAGTGAAGATCAATAATTCATTAAGAGAAAACGGACTAAAAAGTATTACAGGCAACACTCAAGCACACAAAGAAACTAATGGGTTTTTTTTATCAATGAAAAAGAAAAGACGATCAAATTGAGCTCACAGTACTATTTTGTTCTGTTGATGAACTGAGGCTTCAACATCTAATTCAGTTTTACTAGACAATTACAACAATACCTTCATTATTATTGCCACATGAAGAAAAATAACTATCAGAAAGAATGGGAACTAAAAGGCAGATTCACAATCTGTTAATATAAAAAGAAATAGCACCAAACATTGTCAGAAATGCACGCCTTTTGAGGGATTTAGATCAGTCCACCAGTCTCAACACGCCTTTAAAACGTCCCTTGATTACCATGTTATTTTTTCTTCGGCATGACTGTCTGGCTGGGGAAATTCATGTTTACAGTGTACGGTTACTATCCATTTATGCATGACGTGCCAGTGTTTTTTCAGTGCTCTCTATACATTATAAATACCAAGGTAAAACACTGACAGGCTGGCGTCAACAGCCCTGGAACTGCTGCTGTGATTGGCTGCGGCTCTGCGTGGCCAGGAGTTGCTGCTGCTGCTGCAGGAAGCTGATCACCTCTGGACTTCTGAGCAATGACTGAAGGACACACATTCAAATTTCAGAGCAAAATACAACAACAACAACAACAACACCTTGTGCTAAAATGTCTTAATACATTGAAAATGAATGCCTTCCAGTCTGGGTGGAAGAACACAAGAAACCCAATATCCAACCTGCTCACTTACAAACAGAGCAGATGCATGCCATGCAAGTAATTTGGACAAAGTGTTCAGCCATGCTCTACAACTTAGCCTTGCTGCTGAGCATGGCAACATCAGGGGTCACTTAATAGTTTGAGTATGAACATGATGCAAATCATATGCCAAGCAACACAAACTGTTCTGGAGGCTCATTTTGGCCCTTTCAAAGTAGCTTCATGTTGTTTTTTTTCTTTCAATTTGTCTGCCACCCATCTGGAGTTGCATCATGGCACAATCAGTCAATGTGACACCTATGACTTACCAGTCTTTTCTGGTTGAGGACCTGCTCTATCAGGGAGGGTCTGGCTGGCCGGTCCCCCATGGCACCCAGACGCTGTTTGTTTACAGACACAGGCCGCTCCTCTGAGTTTTCCTGGTTAACACACAAAAAAGACAAAAACAAGCTATTAACTAGGAGTGTTTTATTTGTATTGTGGTTCAGTAAAGTCTGACGAACAGGGCCAGGAAACCACAAGTGCCAGTGAGTTCAGCCCTGGTAATGTAAACTGCATTGTAAGCTGAGTTTACACCTCTCACATTCCTTTCTTCAGTCATCTACATGTAGATATTAGTTGTAATAAAAGTGTACTTTGTATGGTTTGTATGGACAGTTTCCACCACATCATGATGGGATCAAATGAATGCATCTAGGTACAAAAGTATCAATTAAGCTTAATCTTACATCAAGTTTTCCACTGGACATGGCCTGATCACTCTTCTTCTTCTTGTACTTGTCTTTGTACATCTTGTTGCGGTGTTTTTTGCACATCCACGGTTTCCTCTGCTTGGCCACCTGCGTTGTGGTCTCCGTGCATCCGTCATAGGTGCACTGTTTGGGAGCGTTGTCGCCCTCCGAGGTCTCCTCGTCGTTGAGTTCCTCCGGGCTCGCGGCGCTGTCTCTGGGATCCGAAGTGTCCAGAACGTCGCTCTCCTCGTCCTGATCATCCATGTCGTAGGATGAGACGTTGTTCTCCGGTTCGTGCGGCGTTATAACATTTCTGCTGTCAACTACTCCGCTTTTACTCACGTAGTACCTTTGTCCGTCTTTAGTGAGCAGGAGAGTCGAGTCTTTGTCTTTGTTTGCTGATGCTAAATTGTCATCTTCATTCATGATTGCGGTGTAACGTTACAGTTTAACGTCAGCAGCAGCTAGCTAACTACCATCCCTTTGGAGACAGCTCACGTTAGCTAGCTAGCTAGTTTAGTTAGCTAACACTGCCCACCCAGTTTCATATATTACTGGGCGTTCATCTGCTTTGAGGCGGTATGTCGTAAATATTCCATGATTTGAAAAATAAATAAATCGTATCACTTCTGGCCGCCTACCATGATACCTCCATAGGTTTACTGTCACCTCTCTCTCTGCTACTATGCTCTCGCTGCATTTCGATAACAAGGATTTTCTTCTTCGCTGCAATGGTGCCATGTGTTAGAGTGACCCCTAGTGGTCAACATAACAAGTTTCAAGTAATTCTTTTTTATTCGTCATATCATAGAATGTCTTTGGTCATATGTAGCTAGGTTAACACCGGTACAACGATTCTCTTAATAGGCGTACATCCATGGTCAGCTCAGCAATAAAAAGCACTAGTCCTTTGATTATATGGTTTGTGTGGACTAGAAGAAGAGAGTATTTCCCATCTATTTTTTCACTGTTAATATACAAGAACGTTCTGGATGGAGGTAGACACATTTAAAAAAAGAAAAAATGATTGTGTGATTGTTTGATGTGATGCTATGTTTTTGTCTAGATAAAATTAAAATGTATTATTATTATTATTATTATTATTATTATTATTATTATTATTATTATTATTATTATACAACTATTTATTATATTTTTGAAATTTCCTTTTCAATACAAAAAATGGTCAGGAACCAAGCCAATTCCCTGCTCTTTATTAATGAATGTCAGCAATATAGCACACTTGTATTTAATATTAAACACGATTTAAAACCCCCCAAAAAGCCATAAAGACCTTGAAGTTTAACATATGCTCTGGCATTATGAAATGTAATTTTTTTTCATGTATTTTTTGTTCCTGTTTTGTAATGTCTATTCTATGTATCTGTGTGTACCTTTGTGTATGAACTTTTGTAGACTAAATAATGGGGAAAAAAAGAAGCACTAGTCCCTGTAATAAGAGCATTAGTCATATCAAATATAAAATGACAATAAGATGTAAGATAGGGTAAATATGAATATAACAGCACTATAAGAAAAAGTGGATGCCCTGGTTGCAGAGAACCTCACAAACACGTGAAATAACCTTCAGACATCTTTGAGGGTACCTTACCTGAATGAATGTTATTTATGCTAGTGTATGACACTGTTATAATAAAAATGTATTTTTACTTTTTTTGGCATAGGGGAGACCAGGGATGGTTGTGGTAGGGCACTCACATTTTGAAAGTATCCTCATTTGTCTACTTCAAATAGCAATGTTTTTAACTTCTCCAACTATATCACAGAATTCATTATTTTATGTCAAATGCAAGGAGTGCCACTGTTACAACTTACCACACTACCACAGGGTATGTAAACTGAGACTATGCCACAAAATATGCATCTATATAAGTTTATTGTGCATGTGCCAACACTAAAGCATCTTCCTGTGCTTCACTAAGAACAAAAAGAACTCATCACTGATGACTAAATGAAGAACAGTGTCAGTGGTATGGATCCTAACATTAGAGGAGCTTTCTTAAAGAACATATTCTGATAATACCTATGAATGTTACACATACAAATGTAAACCTTCAACAGAAGGTCAGAAGTAGCTCAGAATCCACGTAAAATTACAGGAAGACGCTTGACAATTAGTAAAACAACAAACATGCACACTGTGTCTGTCTTAAATGATAAAACATGAACTTGAGTGTGTATCTGTGTGTGTTATCCATCTAATCAGAGTGATCAGAGTCACAGTGGTGACAGATATGTGGGTTTTCCAGGGGTGCAGTTTTCGTGGGCCCAGAACTTGCAATTTACATGGTTGTAACATTTTCTTATATGGCAATTTATTTATATATGGCATTTTATGAAAAATACTATACTGTCTTTTTAATAAAATTTCTTGGGGCATTTTGATGATATACTATGCAATGGCTTTTTGCAATGGCATACTATACTATGACATATATCTTTTATGACATACTACACTATGACTTGTTATGGCACACTATACTATTACTTTTTAATTACTTTTTTATGACGTACTATATTATGACTATATAATTTATGAAATACTATACTATGACTTTTTAAATTTTTTATGATATACTATACTATTACTTTTTTGTACTTTTTTACGACATACTATACTATGACTATTTACATTACATTTTTTAAGGCATACTATACTATGAATTTTACCACATACCCGACTATGACTTTTTTCAACATACTATACCATTACTTTTTTGAAAAAGAAACTTCATGGGAGGAGCCTGGGATTGATCTGCCATCCTTGAATGTATGAGGTGACAACTCTACCTCTGAGTTACCAGCCTTTGTTTTTTTTATATATATATAATATTACTTTTTTCCACATGCTATACTACGACTTTTCATGACTTTTTTTCCGGCATACTATACTAAACTAAGCCTGGAATTGATCACCCACCCTTACATCTCTATACCTCTGAGCCACCAGACTTTAATTGAATGTCTTTTTCCAACATATTATACTATGACTGTTTATGACCTTTTCCTTGACTTTTTTTGACTGACTATACTGTGAGTGTTTTTTTTACTATATACTACACATGACTTAGTCTTTTGTCGACATAGTATACTATTACTTTTTATGCCTTTCGCAAAGTTATGGCAACCAAATAAACAACAGCTAGGAGTAGCAACTTCACTCAATTAGCTAAGTGATTAACAGCGACGAAAGCCGCGACATGAAATCCGCACTCACGCCCGTGAAATATGACAGCTACAGTTTATTGGAAAATAGCATTGTGGACACTGTGGTTGATGAATTTACTGTTTATCAGACCCCAAATGAGACAAGAAACTAATGCAACGCTGCCTCAACGCAGGAGACTGTGTATTCCTCCGACACGCTGTAGGCTAGTTACTGTTTTAAAATCGTTTTCCAGGTTAGTGGGGGTGCATAACGTTCAAAACCAACATGAAAAATGTAGCTAGTAATACTCACTCAGCGTTTTGTTTTGTTGTTAAACTGTGTGTAAAATGAGCGGTGAGTCATGTGTGTGTGTGTGTGTGTGTGTGTGTGTGTGTGTGTGTGTGTGTGTGTGTGTGTGTGTGTGTGTGTGTGTGTGTGTGCGTGCGTGTGTGTGTGTGTGTGAGCCTTGTTCTTTTATTTAGGGAGCATCACCATGGGACTTATTACTTGTGTGAGGACTGTTATTGTTGGATCCACCTCATCTAAGCCACGTTATTGTTGATGTGACAGGCATGTCTGCGTTAAATAACTCAATTTATAAAAATAACTCTACCTCCAAGCCACCAAACTTTTTACTTCCTAGACACACTATCCTATGACTTTTTAAGATTATTTTTTCAACATACTATACTATGACTTATTTTACGACATGCTGTACTAAGACTTTTTTGACATGCTATACTATGACTTTTTATTACTTTTTTCAACACACTATACTATGACTTATTTTACGACATGCTATGACATTTATGAGTTTTTTTGACATACTCTACTAAGACCGTTTTGAAGATTAAACTTCACAGGAAGGGCCTGGGATTGACTTTATGTATATGACGTAATAACTCTACCTCCGAGCCACCAGCCTTTTGTTTTCTTATAATATTATGACTCTTTTCGACGTACTATAATATGACTTTTTATGACTTTTTTCGAAATACTATACTATGACTTTTTATTACTTTATTCGACAAACTATATTATGACTTATTTTATGACATGCTATACTAAGACTTTTTATTACTTTTTTCAACACACTATACTATGACTTATTTTATGACATACTATGCTATGACTTTCGTGACTTTTTTTGACATACTATACTATGACTTCATATGATTTTTTTTGACATACTATACTAACACCTTTCTGAAGAATAAACTTCACAGGAAGGGCCTGGGATTGACCTTATGTATATGACGTAATAACTCTACCTCCGAGCCACCAGCCTTTTGTTTTCTTATAATATTATGACTTTTTTACGACTTACTATGCTATGACTTTTTATGACTTTTTTCAACATACTATAATATGACTTTTTATGTTTTTTTCGAATACTATACTATGACTTTTTACGACTTTTTTTCAACTTACTATACTGTGACTTTTTTTACAACGTACTATACTATGACTTTTTTTCGACATACTATACTATGACTTTACATGACTTTTTATGACTTTCTTTCGACATACTATGACTTTATATGACTTTTTTTCAACATACTATAATATGACTTTTTATGACTTTTTTCGACATACTATACTATGTCTTTATATGACTTTTTTCGACGTACTATAATATGACTTTTTATGACTTTTTTCGAAATACTATACTATGACTTTTTATTACTTTATTCGACAAACTATATTATGACTTATTTTATGACATGCTATACTAAGACTTTTTATTACTTTTTTCAACACACTATACTATGACTTATTTTATGACATACTATACTATGACTTTCTTGACTTTTTTTGACATACTATACTATGACTTCATATGATTTTTTTTGACATACTATACTAACACCTTTCTGAAGAATAAACTTCACAGGAAGGGCCTGGGATTGACCTTATGTATATGACGTAATAACTCTACCTCCGAGCCACCAACCTTTTGTTTTCTTATAATATTATGACTTTTTTACGACTTACTATACTATGACTTTATATGACTTTTTTCAACTTACTATACTGTGACTTTCTTTTACAACATACTATACTGTGACTTTTTTTACAACGTACTATACTATGACTTTTTTCGACATACTATACTATGACTTTATATGACTTTTTTTCAACATACTATAATATGACTTTTTATGACTTTTTTCGACATACTATACTATGTCTTTATATGACTTTTTTCGACGTACTATAATATGACTTTTTATGACTTTTTTCGAAATACTATACTATGACTTTTTATTACTTTATTCGACAAACTATATTATGACTTATTTTATGACATGCTATACTAAGACTTTTTACGACTTTTTTTCAACTTACTATACTGTGACTTTTTTTACAACGTACTATACTATGACTTTTTTTCGACATACTATACTATGACTTTACATGACTTTTTATGACTTTCTTTCGACATACTATGACTTTATATGACTTTTTTTCAACATACTATAATATGACTTTTTATGACTTTTTTCGACATACTATACTATGTCTTTATATGACTTTTTTCGAAATACTATACTATGTCTTTATATGACTTTTTTCGACATACTATACTATGACTTATTTTACGACATGCTATACTAAGACTTCTTTCGACATACTATACTATGACTTTGTATTACTTTTTTCAACACGCTATACTATGACTTATTTTATGACATACTATGCTATGACATTTATGACTTTTTTCGACATACTATACTATGACTTTATATGACTTTTTTCAACTTACTATACTGTGACTTTTTTTTACAAAATACTATACTGTGACTTTTTTTACAACGTACTATACTATGACTTTTTTCGACATACTATACTATGACTTTATATGACTTTTTATGACTTTCTTTCGACATACTATACTATGATTTTTTATTACTTTTTTCAACACACCATACTATGACTTATTTTATGACATACTATGCTATGACATTTATGACTTTTTTCGACATACTATACTATGACTTTATATGACTTTTTTCAACTTACTATACTGTGACTTTTTTTTACAACATAGTATACTGTGACTTTTTTTACAACGTACTATACTATGACTTTTTACGACATACTATGCTATGACTTTTATGACTTTTTTTTACATACTATACTATGACTTTTTATGACTTTTTGACATACTATACTATGATTTTTTTGAAAATTAAACTTCACAGGAAGGGCCTGGGATTGACCTTATGTATATGACGTAATAACTCTACCTCCAAGCCACCAGCCTTTTGTTTTCTTACAATATTATGACTTGTTTACGACTTACTATACTATGACTTTTCATGACTTTTTTCAACATACTATAATATGACTTTTTTATGTTTTTTTCACATACTATACTATGACTTTTTGCGACTTTTTTCAACTTACTATACTGTGACTTTTTTTACAACATACTATACTATGACTTTTTTCAACATACTATACTATGACTTTATATGACTTTTTTTTTTACATACTATAATATGACTTTTTATGACTTTTTTGACATACTATACTATGTCTTTATATGACTTTTTTCAACTTACTATACTGTGACTTTTTTTTACAACATAGTATACTGTGACTTTTTTTACAACGTACTATACTATGACTTTTTACGACATACTATGCTATGACTTTTATGACTTTTTTTTACATACTATACTATGACTTTTTATGACTTTTTGACATACTATACTATGATTTTTTTGAAAATTAAACTTCACAGGAAGGGCCTGGGATTGACCTTATGTATATGACGTAATAACTCTACCTCCAAGCCACCAGCCTTTTGTTTTCTTACAATATTATGACTTGTTTACGACTTACTATACTATGACTTTTCATGACTTTTTTCAACATACTATAATATGACTTTTTTATGTTTTTTTCACATACTATACTATGACTTTTTGCGACTTTTTTCAACTTACTATACTGTGACTTTTTTTACAACATACTATACTATGACTTTTTTCAACATACTATACTATGACTTTATATGACTTTTTTTTTTACATACTATAATATGACTTTTTATGACTTTTTTGACATACTATACTATGTCTTTACATGACTTTTTTCAAAATACTATACTATGACTTTTTATTACTTTTATCGACATACTATACTATGACTTTATATGAATTTTTTCGAATACTATACTATGACTTTTTACGACTTTTTTTCAACTTACTATACTGTGACTTTTTTTACAACGTACTATACTATGACTTTTTTTTCGACATACTATACTATGACTTTACATGACTTTTTATGACTTTCTTTCGACATACTATGACTTTATATGACTTTTTTTCAACATACTATAATATGACTTTTTATGACTTTTTTCGACATACTATACTATGTCTTTATATGACTTTTTTCGAAATACTATACTATGTCTTTATATGACTTTTTTCGACATACTATACTATGACTTATTTTACGACATGCTATACTAAGACTTCTTTCGACATACTATACTATGACTTTGTATTACATTTTTCAACACGCTATACTATGACTTTTTTCGACATACTATACTATGACTTTATATGACTTTTTATGACTTTCTTTCGACATACTATACTATGATTTTTTATTACTTTTTTCAACACACCATACTATGACTTATTTTATGACATACTATGCTATGACATTTATGACTTTTTTCGACATACTATACTATGACTTTATATGACTTTTTTCAACTTACTATACTGTGACTTTTTTTTACAACATAGTATACTGTGACTTTTTTTACAACGTACTATACTATGACTTTTTACGACATACTATGCTATGACTTTTATGACTTTTTTTTACATACTATACTATGACTTTATATGACTTTTTTTGACGTACTATATTATGACTTTTTATGACTTTTTGACATACTATACTATGATTTTTTTGAAAATTAAACTTGACAGGAAGGGCCTGGGATTGACCTTATGTATATGACGTAATAACTCTACCTCCAAGCCACCAGCCTTTTGTTTTCTTACAATATTATGACTTGTTTACGACTTACTATACTATGACTTTTCATGACTTTTTTCAACATACTATAATATGACTTTTTTATGTTTTTTTCACATACTATACTATGACTTTTTACGACTTTTTTCAACTTACTATACTGTGACGTTTTTTACAACATACTATACTATGACTTTTTTCAACATACTATACTATGACTTTATATGACTTTTTTTTACATACTATAATATGACTTTTTATGACTTTTTTGACATACTATACTATGTCTTTACATGACTTTTTTCAAAATACTATACTATGACTTTTTATGACTTTTTTTGACGTACTATAATATGACTTTTTATGACTTTTTGACATACTATACTATGACCTTTTTGAAAATTAAACTTCACAGGAAGGGCCTGGGATTGACCTTATGTATATGACGTAATAACTCTACCTCCGAGCCACCAGCCTTTTGTTTTTTTACAATATTATCACGTTTTTACGATTTACTATACTATGACTTTTCATGACTTTTTTCAACATACTATAATATGACTTTTTTATGTCTTTTTCGACATACTATACTATGACTTTTTACGATTTTTTTCAACTTACTATACTGTGACTTTTTTTTACAGCATACTAAACTATGACTTTATATGACCTTTTTTGACGTACTATACTATGACTTTTTATGACTTTTTTCGACATACTATACTATGACTTATTTTACGACATGCTATACTAAGACTTTTTTTGACATACTATACTATGACTTCATATGCCTTTTTTTGACATACTATACTAACACCTTTCTGAAGAATAAACTTCACAGGAAGGGCCTGGGATTGACTTTATGTATATGACGTAATAACTCTACCTCCGAGCCACCAAACTTTTGTTTTCTTATAATATTATGACTTTTTTACGACTTACTATACTATGACTTTTTATGACTTTTTTCAACATACTATAATATGACTTTTTATGTTTGTTTCGACATACTATACTATGACTTTATATTACTTTTTTTAAGGTACTATAATATGACTTTTTATGACTTTTTTTGACATACTATACTATGACTTATTTTACGACAATACTTTCTTTTCTGAAAAGGGAACAAAACTATAGTTTCAGTGCTTGAGACTAAGACTTTTTTCAACATACTATACTATGACTTTTTATGACTTTTTTCGACATATTATAACATGACTTTTTTCATGATATACAATGATGTGACTTTTTATGACTTTTTTTCTACATGCTATACTATGACTTTTTTACTACTTTTTTCGACTTACCATACTATAACCTTTTTTATGAAATACTATACCATGACTTTTTTTTCTGGCATACTATACTATACTATGACTTTTTAGGACTTTTTTCGACACACTATACTTTGACTTTTTTTTCACGACATACTATTCTGAGACTTTTTTTGCAATATATTTTTATTGAGATCAGAATCAGGTTTTGAAAATAGACATTTTGTACAGTTTAGATATTAAACAGAAAAAGACACAAATGACAAAGATACAGAGCAGAGCACGATGATTTGTACGTAAAAGGAAAAAAAAGAAAAAAGAGTAAATAAATAAAAGAAAGCACACAGCACTCTTTCTGTGCCAAACTTAGTCTGACTGACCTCGAGTCCTAAAAATAGCAATTAGGGGCACGGTTGAAAATTATGATTGAAATTGTGTCGAAGTAACCAGACCAGAAAATGTGCACTGTGACTTTTTTTGACTTACTATACTATCACTTTTCATGGGTTTTTCCGACATACTATACTATGGCTTTTTATACGTTTTTTAGGCATCCTATACTATGGCTTTTTATACATTTTTTAGACATACTATACTATACTACTACTTTGTGACATACTATGCTATGACATTTTTTGACATACTATACTATGACTTTTCATGATATTTTTTTCGATATACTATACTATGCCTTTTTTAAAATACTTTTTCAATATACTACTGTATACTATGACTTTTTTGAAAATTAATCTTCACGGGAAGAGCCTGGGATTGGGATCCGCAATAAGCCTTTTTATAGTAGACATACTATCCTATGACTTTTCATGACTTTTTTCGACATACTATACTATGACTTTGTTATGACATACTATACTATACTATGGCTTTTTAATAACTTCACATATTTCAGTATAATGTTTTAATTACGTTTTTGTGACATACTACACTATGACCTTTTATGACTTTATGAAATACTAAACAATGAAATATTGTAAAAATGTGTGTGGCTATGACTTTTGTATGACATTTTTTATTTTTTGTATGACAAACTAAACTAGCTGAAAGTTTAGAAAGGTGGTCACCTTTTCTGTCAGAGATACTTTACAGTTACAAAAGTTTCACAGAAAGTGCTCAGACCTACAATGTCTCCACTATTTATAATAGTGTTCTGCAGATAAGAATAGAAATAAAGTGTCAAGGTCTGGGAATATGGCTGACAAGATCATAGGGAAAACACAAAGGCAGCTGTGTGAGAGCCAGTATTTCCTCTGTAACAGACAGAAAACCATGAAGCACATTCAACTCGCAAGGTTTAATCTGAAAGGGACTATAGGACTGGGGGACAAAACATTTTTATTATTACGATGTTTATCTGTTTTTAATGCCACCTGTGATTTCTCAAATGTTACCTGTCCCGCTTTTAACTGTTGTATATGAAGTCTTTCCTTCCTGTATTTCTAATAAGAGTTTTTTATGCAATCATGGAGAAGCAAAATAAAAATGATATTATATGTCTGAGAAAGTTCCCTCTATCATATCACCTGTACATGCCATGTCTCTGACTTCAAGTGTTGTGGGATTCATAACTACAAAAGTAATCCTCTAATCAAGTGCAACCCTGTAGATAGCAACATAAACAAAAACTAAGTAGGAGGATGTGTATTTATTTGACAGGATGAATTTACGATTAAATAAATCTGTATGCATGATGTCTGTATGATCCTTGCCACAGGAATTGCATGTCTGTTTTTAAAGTTTTTTTTTCAACTAAACACATTAAAGCTTTCAAACGACACATATGATTTGTTTTTGAAACCATTTTTTTAGTATTATTTTTATTATTGATAGACAATTGTTTAACAGAGGTACAGGTATTGGTATTGCAACAGATTACTTTGGAGCAGCAGTGAGAGCACTTTGGTAAACCACATGTGCCCATGTGCTGGAGAGAGTGGATTTCAACAGCACAACAAATTCATACTGATATGGTCAATATGGCAGCACATAACTGTATATGTGTGATGATGAGATTAAATACAGAAAATGACAGACAAATGTGACAATTGCAAGGAGACTGTCTGTAAAAAAATAAATAAAAAAAACGAAATCGCTCTGCACTTCTGTCACTCTGGCTTCTCCTCTCAGCTATCTCACATCAGTTACTGGAAATCCCTTTGCCGGTGGCTTTTGCAAAGAAAGTGACATCATTCCCAGCGTCTAACAAGAAGCAACGATGTAGGTATCTCCTTCTATTTATATTTTTTTTCAACTTATCTGTATTGTTTCATTTCAACCTGATGATCTCCTCTAGGTTATTTTTTTTCTTTGCTGACTGACTGATACACATGTATGTCAGTTATTTTTTTATTTATTTTTTACAGTTTCCAAAGACTTAGCTACTAGTAAAGAAATATACTGTATTGTGAACTATCAAAATAAATGAAATTATGTTATTTACATAACATATAAACAATACTTCATCACAAACTGTTTTGTTTTATAAGAATAGGCTACTGTATGTCTGGCATGCTTTCATCTGAATAAATGAAGCCATGAATGAGGTTGTACAGACCTAAAATACATCCTCTTCTCTCCTTTTAACTGTTCTGCTTTCCAAGAGTGCTGCTGGTTCTCCGACATCCATACTGTCTTTCTTGACTGCACCTAGACTGCAGAACTTTGTGCAAATAGGCTGCCCTCATAAACGGTTAACTGTATACATTTACAACCTAAAACATATCTCCAAACCCATACAACTGGTGCACCTAGGCTGCAACAATTATACCTTTCTTTACTGCTGGGATTTGTGGATGAAATAAGCCTTAAGTGTTGGGGAAAATGTAAACAAGGCTTCATATGTGAATATGAGCATCACAAAATATCAAGATTAATATGATATCAATTCAGAATGATTGTGAAACTGTGCGCATTGAGGAAAAAATGTTGAGTTTGCTACACAAGCACCTGAATGCTGCTGAAATGTGTGTATCAATGTCATGAACGAAGCAGTTGACAAAATTACAAGCTGGGATCAAATGCACCATTGTTGTCTTAATAGCAGTCTGTGTAAAATGTAAACTGCAATACTGCAATCCAACATTACAGGAAGGCAACGCCAATACTGTGTGGAGCACAGAATTATACTGTAGCACAAGTACTGTCTTTGATGATATATCTTCCTATGAACACTGTATTTAACACATTTGTAATAAAAACTCCTTTCTCTACACACTGTAGCTCTGATCTTCCCACATTAGTCTATGGTAGCCTAACATTTCTGAGCTCTACTTCTACATACTTTTCAATTATTTTCTTTACACCAAGCTCTTAGGACAAATCAACAAAAACATATCCTTTATGAGAAAGGGAAAAACATATAAAAAATGCAGTGAATAAGGAATGATTAAATAAGGTTCAATAAAACATGAACATTGGTCCATATTCTCATATTGCGTTGTAGAGCTGCTCCACCATAAGGAAGTTTCCATGTTGAGCCTGGATCATCACTGAAGGGTAAACGATACTGTCGCCCTTTCTCGCTCCTTGAGCTTAGCAACATGTGCTCAGATGAGAGAACGTTAAAAAGAAATAAATAAAAAGTATTTCGCCACATTCCGCCTTTCCCCTCGTGTTCTCTGTTTCTTGTTGCCTCTATAGTCTTTCTCCCAACCTCTCTACCCTCTTTTCCTCTATCCACCCTTTGATCTATCTCTCCTCCAGGTTTGGAAAGATGGATTCAGGGGAATCTCTGATTTCTCTTCTTTTTTTTTATCCTCCACAGTTTTCCCCGGTTCACCCCCAGCCTTAGATAGAAGACTGTGGGGAAGCTGACATCTCCTCTTCCTCCTCCTCCATATAGAGGGAGGAGCTGGATGAGGATTTTCCCCACTCGCTTCTTCCTCCTCCACTCCGCCTCCTCTCTAGAAGGACGAGTTGGGGGAGTGGATGATACTGGCTGAGCTGATGGAGATGTCATCAGAGTCAGATGGGAGGCTGGGGTTCGGGGAAGGGTCAGAGTAAGTGTCAGGGGTCAGAGAGGGAGGGGCCATGGGCAGGCCAGGTAGGCAACTGGGAGGCTCCGCCCATAGTGTTTTCGTTGTTGATGTTGTTACTGTTGTCATTGTCAGCATCATCCGCAAAGACAGTGGCTTCACATTCGGGTGGCGTCCTCGTCTGAGAACCTGCCCCTCCTTATCAAGAGGGGTGGCCTGAATGAGGATGGAACAAGAGAATATTATGATTAGATCCTCTGATGCAGGGATTCAGTAGCCAGTAATCCAGTATGGAGGACCAGGAGAGCCTTGCACATGTGCATTAAGTTATTAATTGATATTTATTGGACAGTCAGAAGAGCGATTACATTGTAAATGTATAAACGGATCTATAAACTATACCTAAATTAAATTAAAATATATTTATCAATACCTAAATTAAAGATTTTGATGCAACATCACAGTTCTTAAATTATTATTAATCGACATTTGCAGCTGGATTAATACACTAAATTGTTGTTGTTTTGTTGTGAATTCATCTGTCAAAGTCTGTTATTAAATCATCAGTGTACACATTTCTGTAAATATCAACCAGCCAAATTATAACCATAAACCTCTTGGTCCTCCATGAATCAATGGTGGATAAAGTCACACAACAGGAATTCGGCAATGTGAGCTGAGTAGCAAGCTTGGGTATTAGTACAGGCAGCCAGGTAGGGAGCATGACATCAATCCTACATCACTTGATTGTGACAAGCCTACAAGGGAGCAGGGTTATTTCTTTGGAAGGCAGCATTCACAAAGAAATATTGTAATCAGAAAGTGACTGTTACTCAGTGAGTACCTCAGCAACATCAGTTTGTTTACTTTGTTGTCAAAGATAGTACATGTTCAACAGAGAAATAGAAGAAACATGCACAAGGGTAATTTTAAGGGTAACTTTCACTTCCTTATTTACACACATTTAGATATCCAGGAGACATTGATATACCGTGACACAACATAGAGGACAAGGCTTTATCAAAAGACAGACGACAAGGATGCATGTGCTGCATGAAATATGTGTTTACAGCGGGTGAGGGATGAAAGGGAAAAAGACCACAGAGCAGGAACGACATTGTCAAAGCAGCACAGCAGCAGCCAGTCAGCAGGGCTGCACGCAGGGAGGAGGGAGGCAGCAATTTCAGAGACACTATTTTGCTTTGTTTTGATTTCTTGCTGGTTGTGTCTCTATGGAAACCTGGCGTACCTTATCCAGTACATGGCCGGGTGCTGGTAGAAATCCAACGACCCAGATCTCTGCATAGAAAAACTGTCATCCAACTGAACACAAAAAGAAACCAGCACAATTAATCTAAACACCAGTTCACATATAAAGCAGAACAAACTTCACTCAGAAAGTCATGTCTGTCTTATGAGGCAGAACAATTCAACTTAAAAGAAATTCGCAGAAAATTGTAGACCTCCGTATAAACCAATTCAACTACAACTTTATATGAACCTTACAATCTGTCAGACGAGTGACTTACAGAAATGACCGACACTCCTGCAGTGGTGTCATTGACCTTCGGACTGGTGTTGAAGTGCTTCTTTATCTTCCCTGCTACTGACAACTGATGATCATTCTCACATAGACCCTCATCCTGTGTCGAGCAAAGGGGAGAGGAGACGAAGAAAATTCAGCGCTTATGTGAAAATATAGCAACTCAATAGACGTGATCCTCAAGATCTGTGAGCTCACTTAACTCTGTACTTACAGTGACCCAAGGGTGTTCTTGCACCTGTAGGGCAGTGTATCTCTGATCCACTTCCACTTCCAGCATGGATCGAATCAGCTCCTTTAGCAGCAAACAGACATTGGTGAGTCAAGTCAATTTCCTCCAACGTGGGGATTTGCTCACAACACAGGCAAACAGATCATGTCAGGTCTTACTAACATAGATATTCACCTTGGCAGTCTCTGACACGTTGTCCCAGTACGGTAGAGGAAATTCTAGCTGTCCCATTAGTATCTGATCAAAAAGCACTTCCTGATCGTCACTGCTCCTGCAAACAATAGAATATTGCTCTGATTAACATTGAACTCATCCACAAATCTGTGTGGCGTTATTTCGAGAGTGACTTTTAAAGCAGTAAAAGTGTTCTTACCCTCTAAAGGGCGGGAAACCACACAGCAGGATGTAGGTGATGACTCCAGCTGCCCAGATGTCCACCTTAAGGCCATACCTGCACAAAGACAAATATATATAATGACTTCAAGGCAAAGATAAAGAAATAGAAGGGAACATGAAGAGTAGCATTTGTCTTTTTAAGACAAAATGTATTTGCAAGAGTACGAAATATTTTTAATCTGTAACCTGCCGCCTAACTGCATTAAGACATGACTCATCACACATTGAGTGTGGCCTGTGTGTCATTCATCTGATTTGTCCCAGATCCTTGATGTCGGCTCTTCCTATCATTGTGAAGCAGAATTCACCAACCGTTGGATTGTTCACCCACTAACAGGGAAGTGAGCTGGGTTTAGACCGTCGTGAGACAGGTTAGTTTTACCCTACTGACATTAGGAAAAACTCATAAGAGGTAAAAACAGGAGGGTATATATCAAAAGTAGCAACTCTGCTACTGATGCTCTTACCCTGTTTCTGCGATGATTTCAGGTGCTACATATGTCGGGGTCCCGCAGACAGTGTAGAGAGGTCCGTCCACCACAGTCGCCAAACCAAAGTCTCCCAGTTTCAGGCTTTTGCTGCCGTCTGCATGCTCATACACCTAGGCACATAGTTTTAAGTTTATAGTTTTTGTTTGTACAAAAATGTTACTATCCTGTCCCGGGTCAAATCCGTGGGGGGGATTGGAAGTTAGTGGTGTGCATTGCTGTCTGCTAAGTGACCTTTTTGGTAGCACCACTGGGGGGCGCCAAGGTCTGATATTTTCAAATCCTACACAGGGCTTTGAACAAGTAAACACTTCCAGTGACTTGCAATTAACACTCGCACTGGCGAAAAAGTAGTTCAATGTACTGTACATGTTTGTGTATGTAAGAGAGGGGTGGCCTTATAAAATAGTATAACTGCAAACAAACTTAAAGCTGCTATGAAACACACATTTTAATATTCAGACATTTCAGCATCTTTCAACTCATTGTTTAGAGTGTATGGCCTATGGCCTATCTTCTTCCACAAGTCAGGCCGGACCATCAAATGTAAGGAGTGACTCTGGGTGGTGGATGGGGCAAAGGAGGGGATTAAGAACAGCGGTTGAGGGAAGAGGATGATAAGACAACAAGGAGGTCAACATAAGGGAGAAGGAGGGAGGGAAGACACATACAAGGCAGGCTGGAGAAAGAAGGAGTGTGCGGGAGGTGTGAGGGGAGCAGGGATGACTCATCTCTTTTCTCTGTGAGAGTCCAGAGTGAGTGATATTACTTCACTGTTCATTCAGAAAGGAGGGAGGCTTATACTGCAGTGAGTTATATGACCATGTACACAGTAAAGACACATGCAGACCCACTCTGTGTGAACTCACCAACAGGTTTTCTGGTTTGATGTCTCTGTGCACAATGTTCAAGCTGTGGAGGTATTTGATGGCGTTGGCCAGATTGTAGAGCATGCCGCTAGCGTCTCTCTCTGTGTACCTGTTGGCGGAGGTGATGGCATCAAACAGATCTCCCCCCTGCGGACAAATCATGATGGGCAGACAGGTTGTCAAAATTAGGAACAATGTCACAGGGGTTTGTTTGACATTTTCACACACACCTGACAGGTTCACTTCCAGGTTTTCACAGTATCTCATCTTTTCTGCTGAGAAGAGTTAACTAAAAAGTGGATTTAGAGGATTTTCGTTTGCTCAGCAGCTGGAGGGGTAAACTGTGTCCTCATTCCTCCCCTAGGTTGAAACATCTCTTCCTACCCGTCTTTAATATTTCCCTTTGATTTAAATGTTTTCCTGTAATTTCAGCTTTTCTTGCAGGTTTTTTTTAGTTCTCATATTATTCTTTATGAAACCCCCCTCCTCTTATCTCTCTCTCTATGTCTCTCTCATCCGCTCTCTCCCTGAGTGGACTAAATGGAACAGAGGCTTAAAATAGGGCTGGATCTCTCTAACTCTTTCTCCCAGCACAGACTCAGACACACTGTCAGCGTCCGGCCTGCACAGCAACAGTTATTTAAACATGAGCACTGTCAGTCTCTAACCAGTGCATTTGCACTTCTCTACCCCCACTGTGTGGTCAGAAGTATGTGGACACACAGACATTACACTTATATGTGTTTGGTGAACTTCTCATTTCCAAAAGCATATACATTAATATGCTGCTATAACATCCTCCATGCATTCTTCTTGGGAGGCACAAGATTTCCACAAGATTTTGGAATCTGGCTGCAGAGAGTTTAGTGAGCTAGTAAAGTCGACCACGGGTGTTGGGTTAGCATGGCTCAGTTCTTTCATGCCATAATTTAAAACTATTTATTCAGCCTTGCTTTGTTATGTTAAAGCCTACCATGTTGCCACAAAGCTGGAAGCACACTATTGTCTGAAATATCAAGTTTTCCCTTTATTGAAACTAAAAGACCGAGCCCAAAACAGCACCAAAGAAAATGTATGCCATACGTTTGGCTGTACTTTGTATGATCTGTTTCTCTCTCCCACTACTCTTACCCTTCACCTCCCCTCTCAATGCATCCATCTGACTCTTTCCCTCTCTCATTCCCTGCCACTCTCGCAGAGACTCTCTGCACCTCATTCATTCACAGCCTCCTCTCGATCCTCCTACTTTGGACGCACTCACACGTACACACACTTCTTCCACAGATCGCCTCTCATCTATATTCTGTAGTACTCTACACCACAACATGAACAGATGGATCACATTCGTGGCTCCTGAATTATGCACAAACATTTCTTGACTCAGAGAGCAAGAGAGAATAAAGAATGTGAAAACACGAGCGCTTCGGGCCACAGACCATTTCTCTGGATCCCACAGTGTGTGACTGGTTATCAATTTATCATTTGCTTCACTAGTTGAATGTTGCAGCTCAGTCTCTGTTGCCGTTTCTGCCTCCATGCTCCTCTCTGTCGCACTCAAGCTGGAGATAATGATCACCGACATATATAGAGAATACATCTATCCATTATCTTAGTCAGGCCAAATATCCCAGCTTGTCCATAACCAGGGGAGAATGACCCACAAACATATACATAAAACAACATAAAATAAACTTGTAATTATAGTATACAAACATGGCTACACACCTTGACCAGCTCCATGACCAGATAGAGTTCGCTGTAAGTGTCCATCTCCTCTATGAGCAGGACAATATTTGGATGTTTAACCCTGCGGAGGATGGCCACCTCATTCTGGATCATGTGCTCCTAGAAATAAGAATTGAAATTGATTGTATAGCCAAGTGAAACACATTTATTAAAAGGAATAAAGAGTAACTTAACACCAGGCCCTCTGTTGGTGTGATGGGTGTGATAAGACGTGTGCTCTGGTGCACCTTTAACCACACTTAACAGTGATGTCATGGTGTACTGACACACACTGAGTACACTTCTACATCGCTGTAGCAAGGTGAGAATTTAAACCACTGGAGGTCAGCAAAAACATGATTTTCAGATGGTATTCACTTGCTCTTTAACTGACACAGATTTAGATTAATTAGCCTAAAAATGTTGGCGAAGGGACTCCTGTTACACTAATCCTGCATAGAAAGTGTGTAAACTGATGAACTGCAAACTGTTCCTTAGTGTTATTGACATTGAAAAATTCAAGTCATTTTCGAAAGAGCTACTTTTGTACACATATTTGAGCAGCATTCAACGCAAGTTATCTTTTTTTCTAGTAACATTTAAGCCAAGCAACAGTATTCCTACTTGAGTGGGGTAGCCTTGCACAGTACTCTTTTGCCTTTGGAGTCATAGTTTACCTTGCCTCTGCATTTGCCCTTGTTGATGATCTTCAGAGCATACTCCCGTCCTGTGGAGTGCTCCACACATTCCCGGACGACTGCAAAGTTTCCATCGCCTAACATGCGTCCCACCTTGTAGCGGTCCGATATGTAGGACGGCACAGCTGGAACCTCATTAACTAGAACCTCAGCTGCAGGGAGGAAGAACAAGGTTTAGAGTGGCTGAGGGACTCCAATGAATGAACATGGAGATGTATTTTATTTTTCAAATTGAGTTTCAAATCAATGAGGGCTCTAGTTACATCCGACAGAACTAACTGGTAGATTAAATTGCAAATGTAGGCAATTAATGTTCAGTGAAATATGAATTAATTAATCAATGTATAACATTTTAGAATGTTATCTGGGTCATCTAAAGGTAAATTAAATCAAAGACGAAGATGTCAGAATGAATTTGCCAAAGATCCGTGACTTAACATAAATGAGCTAACATTATTGGTATAACCTTCACATAATTTACCAGCACATCGTTTGTGGTGTCACAGAGTTGTTGGGAGTCAGAGAGATGGTGAAAAACACCAGAGGAGGGGGAAAGTGTGAGAAAAGGAGGCGATGAGAACAGGATGTACAACACAGAGATGGGAGAGAGAGAGGGAGAGATGCATCAAAGGTCATGAATATGATTCAGACATGCATGGTATTTGCAAGTACACCGCCTTTGCCCACTGACGGACAGATGGGACATTTTTGTAATGACAATTTTCCTCACCTTCAGTAACAGGTCCATCCCCGTCTTCCACTGAGCTGGAAACTTTAGTGGAAGACAGAGAGGTGGAAGAACCCTGGGACCCCTGCAGAGAGGGAGAGGGGGAGACAGAGAGCAGGATGGTAATTTTTTCTTTTTAAATCTGTATAATAACCAAAATAGTTTGTAATCCAATCCACTCAAAACACCATGAATCAGTCCCTTCTGCTACAATCCCAGCCAAAACAAATATGTATGTCCAAAAATAAGCAAAAGGACATTTTGTGACTCGTCTCATCCTCAGAACATCCTTAAGTCTGCCTTTGTGTTTGCATGTCTGTCTGTTTTATTGTGCTGCCCTGTGCGGTGTGTACACTGTGCTCACACAAAAAAAAACAGAACAGATTTACTTAAGCTACTGAGCTGAATATAAACTGGTTACTTAATCGGCAGTAAACCACCTATGTGTGGCCACGTTGGACAGACGATTGCATCCCAATTTGATCCTCTCCATTCACAGCACTTGAAGTCATTCCTATCTTATTGTACCTTCCTTTTACTCACCACTAACTTTAATACCACCTAAAAACAGGTTTTGGTGACACTGATAAATGCGGATGAATATTTTAAATTCATGTGGTTGGTGAGTAGGAGGTCATTAAGGGGAAAAAGAGATGCAGCATTGGCATCTGTCTAAAGACAAAAACTCATTACGCCTTCCACCTCATAACCTTCTGTCTGGTTGTCATGGAAGCAACAAGGGCGGGGAGCAAGGAACTAGCCGGTACTGTAAATGAGAATCTTCCCCTCTATCTCTCCTATTTCTGTCTTACCTCCACTCTTTTCCATCTTTTTGTCCTCTTCTCCAAAACCTGCTGTTGGCTTCAAATTGTTTTACTACATTTTGATAATTTGATTACGTAAGGGAAAAAACTTTGTGGTTTGGGAGGTTTCTGGTGCTTGAATAAATCCTGCAGGTACAGCTGGCACATGCAGCCTGGCCAGTGATGGAAGTGGACGGCATCATAATTCCTCTAAAATATAAACTGGCCAAAGTGAATTATTAACAAGTGCCGTTTGCACTATAAATGGTCTGCACTGTGTGTGTGTGTGTGTGTGTGTGTGTGTGTGTGTGTGTGTGTGTGTGTGTGTGTGTGTGTGTGTGTGTGTGTGTGTGTGTGTGTGTGTGTGTGTGATGCATGAGCCAATCTACATGTGCAACTGAGAGCAGTGCATCAGCAGTTTGTTGGTGACTAATGTCTCGCTGATGATACATTTTTCTGTCATCTTTCATTTTAGTGCAGGTGTAGTATTTTTCATGCTTTCTCGTGGTGAAATCACACCACATAGTATAATTTACACATCAATCAGTCCTGACTCCTTAAAAAAGATGAGATCCTAAAAAGTGTTGCTGAATTAATGGATGCTGCCTGTTGTTATGGTAATAACCTAGCAAGCATTTGTAACATGGAGGCAAAATGTGGCATCAACAAATGATTCACGAAACAAAATGTTTTCAAACTTCTGAAACTGTGTCAAATTACATCTGATATAGTAGGCTACTTCAGATTTTACAAAGCGGGCTTTTAACAACAGTGCAGATCAACATTTAAATAATAGAAATAATCTCTTATTTCAGTGGTGTCCAGTCAGACTTTGATACAGCCCGGAGAGTTTGCTGTCATGGCAAAAAGAGGACAAGGCCACCCATCATAATGACTTAGATCTGAAAACTATTTACAAAGCAGAGCTGCCCTGTATCTCTGCTCAAGTAACTGTCAGCTCGTTTACTCATCTCTACTGCTGTGACCTGAAAGCCGCCCAGGTGATGTAGCTGTGAGTCAGGCTGGATTTGGTTTATGTAATGTTATTTTTGCTCGGGCACTCATCCCAGAACAAGAAAACCCACTTAATACTCATAGAGCCGATGACCCTCATGTGCTTTATCCAAAACATCCTTCTTGTGCTCTTTTATTCTCTCATGCCATCTCTTATATTTACCTCGCTTGTGCCCTTATCGCACATCCAGCCTGGTCCTTACTCGGCTTCTCATTTTGAACTCCTATCTCTCTCTTCCTGTCACCGAGGGAAACAAAATACTGTTGCTATGGAAATTGCTCACAGAGAGGAGAGAGGAGAGGCAGCTTATGAGACTTCCAGTGTGGAGACAGAAGCCTATATATGGCCATTTCCTGTCTGCAGGCTGGGAGGTAAGTTTAACCTTCTATGAACATTGTGTCTCTCTTTCCTGTGTTGAAAAACTATGAGACAGATGACATGACAGACAGAGTGAGAAAGAGAGCAGCGAGTGATGGAGAAAAGGAAACAAAGAGATGGTTAGAAAGTGTATGGAGTCTGGTTTGGTTGATATTGATCATTACATTTGGCAGGACCTGCCATGTTATTGTTAGACCATCCAGCTTTCTCCATGTTGCACAACACAACATACACTATTCCTAGCTCTACATCTCTATACTTTTGTTCTGGCTATGACTCACACCACAGAAAAAAAACTGAAAACACTGACAAACCTTTTACATCATGGCTGGAGCCACTGCTCTTCAAATTGGCAAGGGCAACACTCAGCGACTGAATACTGATCAGCGCATATATGTGAATTAAACAGGATTTCCATGATTGACCTTAAACGTGGAGTATTATCTCAGATGCTGACAAGTAGAAGCAGAAGTATGAAAAGTCAGGCTGTCAAGAATTCAGCATTAAAAATGCACCAAACATTTACAAAACCGACTTAATGCTAGCCTTGTCCCCAATTACCCTGTTTGTATCCAATTACGACACACATCCTAAAGCCGTCTTTCTCTCCAGCCCTCAGGCTGAGAGAACCAAACCTCCTCTCCAGCAGCATTTCTTGTTACTTTCACTGTCAGGCAATATACAGCAGAAGCAAGATTTATTGGTGGAATAAAATCTAATAATATTTGATAGAAACATGGTACTTAGTTTTGTCCCAAGTTCCCACCCTGTCTCTCATAAGGACACAAGGTACAGGAGATAATATTTCTTGGCTCTCATTTTGGTGTCTAGACAGACAGGAAACATAATCTATTTGACTGTCATCTGAAGAGATCAACAGTGTTTAGGGATTCTGACTTTCTGCTCTTCCAGTTGGACACAGGGAAATGTTCTAATCACAATCCTTATGCACCGCAATCCCGGGAAATCCCAGGAACATGATTAAATGCTTCAGGGAAAATTGAACAGTGGGAGACTTGGGTTGCCTAAGAACCCAGAACCGAAGCAGTGGGACAGGGGAGATGCACACACCTCTGGGACTGAGTTTGTGTTGTAATCTCTTCTGTGCTCAGCTGAGTACAGACATAAGTTTAACAAAGGAGAACCAATCATAATCATCATAATCATCATCCATCTGCTGGAAATTATCTCTGTTTGTTTTTTGTATGTGATGAACATGATGAACTATTAATCAACAGTTATGAGGAACATGAGAAGAAAAACACAAAATGAAAAATGAAATGACAATGGATTTAATGATGACATCAACACATGGAAATTAATACATTAAGCAAAGAAAATACAAATAGAAACAAATGAACCAAGAAGAGCTGGCGGCCTTGCGTGACAAAAATTACATCCAGGTTATCAAATATACTGTAATTTGCATGTGATAGAGCACACAATTTTTATATTTACATATCTTACATGTATGTAAATGGCAGTGCAAAATGTCATGTTACCGACTAAAGATATGTAAATATGAGCCAGATTTGAATAATTTATGAACAATATGAAGGGATAAAATGTTCAAGAATTTTTTTTTTTAATTTAAGCCGCAATTGCTAATTCTTCCACAGTTTCCTCATGTGCTGCAGCCAGTCTTTTTGGCAGAGACAGAAACAAAAATTAGACAAGCCATCTAATGACATCAACACAACATGAAATAAGAAATATAATACATCCAAATACTGTACAAACTTTAGTAGCAACGCACTCACAAGGTTTGAGATGAGACAATAATTAACCTTCATAATGCACACCTTCAGTTTGCTCCCTCTTTCTCACTCACACACACACACACACACACACACACACACACACACACACACACACACACACACACACACACACACACACACACACACACACACACACACAATTTAATTATGAATCACCCAAAACAAAATATGGACGGTAATGTGAGATGGAGCATGCAATTCAATGGATTACGGACGTGAGTGACTCAATGGTGAGAGGAGGATGTAGGTGACATACTACGGTTGAGAATTAGCACTTTCCTTCTCTCATACACTCCCACAAACAGCCAGCTACCTGACTGAATCACAGCTGTTGTATTGGCATCACAGACCTTCTGTTTGTCTTTCCTTTAATGCGTTGGTCACTACTCTCTGCGTTTTTTTTTACGATTTAATTCCCCGTCTGTTTGTTTTTTTTCAAATCTAATGAAGGAAACAGACAGAAGAGCTGTCACCTCCCCAGCTCATTCGATTCATCTGTACGTGTTTAGAGTGGTTATTGTATTGACAGAAAATTAAATCCATCCGTGTGTCTGTAGGTATAATATAAAATACTAAAGCAATATGAATATGGAAAGCTAGGGTGCTCTTAGTGAGGCAAGCGGTCCTAAAAGGACTCTAAGAAGAAAAGGAGAAGAGGGTTAATGGATGGCATCATGAATGTAGACCAGTCTTTCATGCTTCTGTTGCTAATTCATTAAAACAGGTCATACTAGCGTGCACCAAATGCATAAAACACATAACATGTGTAAGTGTGCATCGAGCTGATGTCTACCGCCTGTGCACAAATGGGGATTTCATGTATAAATGTGTTTTCTGAAGCATGCGTACATGAACGTATAAGTGATTCTGTGTGCAATTGCCATGAAGTTGTGTGCCCGTCTGAGTGCTTGCAGCTATGTCTGTGTGAAAGGGAAAAGCCACAGTGCAATGCTATGGCTGTGTATTCTGCTCAGGGAAATAGGTTAGGATGGTCTGAGCTACGCGAGCAACCTACATCAGGCAGCAAAGTGCCTCTTAGTGTTTAAATGCAGGGTCCAGCGAGGTGAACTATTTAAATGCTTTACTCGTAGTAGGTCACTGAGGCTCTGTGGCTGCTGAGAAGATGGATTTATGGTAGCTTTCAATGCTTTGTAGGCTGAAATTTCAAAAATATTTCAATCATTTTTGAGCCCCAGATGTTCTTTTAAGAACACAGATGTTAAAATACAGGTTTCTTTTGAAAGAAAAGGGTTATTTGTGAGTCCTGGTTTGGTTAGATTGAGTTATGCGTTTTAAGTGTAATGGATGAGAAAGTTACGCGATTGCCATTGTAAGCATAACAATAAAACGATTTGGGTGTGTGTACTCTATATTTGTGATCATTCATGCATGTTTACACAGACGTGACATAAAAGGGAGAGGAAATGTCCAAATATAGTGTCAGAAAATTGGCACCTATACTTCTCAAAGAAGCTAAGAATTAATCTACAAGGGAAATGATGGAATATAATTTCTCCCTGTGAAGTTAATTGGGGGGGGGGGGCAGGGGGGGAGAAGGGATGTGGAGAAAAAGAGAAATTAGAAACTGTCAGGGAGGGAAGGGATAGAGGGAGAATTGCAAACAGGACAGACAGAAAAAGTAAGTGGAGGAAAGAATTACACCATCATATAGCTGAAGTGTGTGGCGAGTGAAGAGGAGAGATAATGGGCTGTGAGGCATCCTCCCTTCCTTCCAGCCAAGCCATTGCAGGCTTAGTACAGAGTGTCAGCGAGTACAAAGACCCAAATAATCTCTTGTTGAGAAATACACGCTCATGAAACTCCGTCAAGCTAGAATTTAACGGCAGTATCACTGAGGTCAGGATTGCACTACGAAGCTAATTTGAGAAGGCTGATGAGACAGACGCAAAAAGACAGGCAGTGTGGTTGAATGTGGAGAGGAAGGGGACAATAAAAAAAATTCCATTTTCTCATTACGTCTGGTTAGCCCTCCTTCACCTCTCTAACCCCGACTTTGCGCATCTCTCTCTCTGAAACTGTGGAGATGATCTGGGAGGAATGAACAGAGCAGCAGAATCTGGGCACTGTAATTGTCTGTATTAACTGCCCTGGATGTATCCATTCAGAGAGAAGTAGACAGAAAGAAAGAGAGTTTATAAATGTGTGCACTTGTTGACCTCTTTCCCTTTCAACACTGAAATCTATGGTGACCCACTTTCATTTTACAGATGACTGTGGAAGTTCCAGTGCACCTTGTTCTGTTCTCAACCCAAATCTGATTTGTTCCTGATCTGACCCTGGCTGCCCTTAATATCCCATCAATATAACCTAATCACTGATGGATTCAGAAGCCGAAGAGCCAGACTCTCCACCATCCATTAATTCTTCCTGGCACATCGAATGTAGCACGAGACTGAAGCTACTAAGCCCAAGAGATGAATTATTTATGCTATGCTGAGTTTAGCTCATACACATTCATCTGTGTACAGAAATGATCCACAAACCACTCAATATTCTGTGTCCTATTAAAACGTATTGACTCCAACACCATTCTTGCCTTTTCTTCCCTAAAAAAAAGCACCAATAAATAGCTCAATAATTGCAAAATAAATCTTAGCTACACCCCTGCTGTCAGGTAGAACCACACATGCTTAGTATGCTTTGCTTAGTCACACAAGACACGTGCAGGCAGAAGCCCAAATGAATACCGTACATGACAGGTTCACATATACTGCTGTGGTAAGGTGAACCGAGCGTGCGAGTATTTGTTTACAAGGGAGAAGATACTAAATCAGCAGCAGGCTTAGAGTTCCTGCAAATTAAAGAGCCGCTGCGAGAAAACAGAGCCTGATTAGGATTTCAGGCTGATATTAAAGCTCACCATCGTCACTATCAAGGACTGGATTAACCAATACTTTGATCATGAACACATGCTCACACACAAACACACAACAACCCTCTAATGTGGAAGTCAAGGTTTTTCCATTTGAGTTGCATGCTCCCAATAGTAGTTTCTCTTTAGTGACTACCAGCTTTACAGTGTACATACATAGTGTGTTTGCGTCTCAGATCTGTTAGCTACAGATTATGCACACAAAAATACATTATGATTTTTAGATGTTTTCACAGGGATTTTTTAAACCCAGGTCAATGACAGAATACATGATAAAAAGATGACTGAAATAATCTGATTTCTAGTATAAAATGTGTTTCTAAATTATTTTCACAAAAGGGCATGTATGAAATTACATTACTTGATAAAAAAAAAAAAATCCTAGATCAGCAGTCGGTACTGATTGGGTCTTCTTGTTTTTACTGCTTGGTGGCTAAGAGAGGATGCAATCCAATTTTTTCGCAGAATTGAAAACAGACATGAAGATTGGAGCTCACAAAGCCAACCATCAGTCAAATGTTTAGATCAGATACTGCACAAATTACTGACTGGCAGATAAGTCAGTGATAGCATCATTCATTGTTGAGCTACCAAAGGCGGATGGAGTTCTCCACAAGGAACAAAGACCTATGGGTCAGCATGTGTGGGAATGTGACAGAAAATCAGAGTAAAATAAGGAATTGCCCTTGAAAATGTATTAACACTGGATAAGAGCTGTAACATTAGAGGATCCTAACATGAGCCTGCCATTCTTGGAATCCCAGAGCAGCGCTGCACGATGTCAAAGGTGATTGACCCAACCCCTTCTGAGACACTAAAGATGTTGGGATGTTGTGGTTTCTTCGTATTTCTAGTGATTCTAAGATGTAGTCGGCCTATGCTCAGTCACGGATTTGTCCTTTTCCTGAGAACATAGAGGGAATGTGTTATAAAATTTAGTGTCACTAAATGTTATGGGTGACTGTGTGTGTGTGTGTGTGTGTGTGTGTGTGTGTGTGTGTGTGTGTGTGTGTGTGTGTGTGTGTGTGTGTGCGTGTGTGCGCGCACGTGTTTTATTGTCTTACCCGGCGTTGGCTGAGGCTGCCTGGGCTGGTCGGGGAGGGGCTGGGAGATTTTCCCGAATGAGAAGTGGACAGCTGACTGGCCGGCGTCCCGTTCACTGGAGGGAGAAAACGAGAGAGAAAATGAAGCAGGGTGCATGAGATGGGTGAGAAATATTGAAATCTAGATGATCCTTTAAATGTGAACACGTTTTTTAGAACAGTTTTATTTCTGAGTGTCTAGCAGCAGCCCACACTTCCGCCATCAGCATCTCTCCATTCACATGAATGAGGTGGAGGAGGAGGAGGAGTAAGACAGAAAGGAAAAGAGCACTGAAGTCCACACTGCTATTTTATTATTTATTTATTTATTTTTTTACTTCCGCCAAAATCAAATATGTTGCTTAAACATTGCCTGAAACAAGCCAGTCAGACCTAAACCTTTAAACAAACGGACATGGAATAATTACAGCATGTTCCAGGCTTCAAGTGCACACAACACCAGGCTGTCCTCATTTTCAACCAGATCCTCTATGCACTTGTGACATCGGCTCGGTCTACTTTTCCAGCTGCAGCACGGCACAGAAAACCCGGCAGCATCACCTCATTAAACAAGAACACTTGATTAATCAACGCTGAGCCTGAATCCTGTGTGTGGTCACACGGCACCATTAACCTGCACACAAAACATGAGCCTGTTTTTGGTCCAACTGAAAATATACAGTAGGTTATTGTCTCTTGGCAACAAGACACTGCTTCACCTCAAGTCAATTCAAGGTTGTCCAACATGAAACTGCAGTAATTGGAGAATACATAATTGGAAAGAGAAACAATTGCTTATTCCTTGACAGGAGGTAGGCTATATGTCATTTGGGGGGCTAGAAGCTCCTGGTGAAAATCAGTTTTGATGGTCTTTATGATTGAACTTCAACTGGTTAAATAAATGATGTGACTTCTAGGGTGGTGAAGGGCATTTAAAGTATACTGAGATATGGCCAATAATGCAACTCCTCCATAGTATTAAGAGAAAGAAAAATATAAAAGATCGACTGCACAAATACAAAAAAACAGATTCATATTTGTTTTCTTCCATTTTCAATAATAATTTCATCAATTACTGCCATTTCGAGCATTTATTGTAAGTATTGCTACATGCAAACAATGTTTCATTTGAAGTCTCCACCTAATAACATTTTAAGAGAGCACCCTTTTTGAAGCAGCAGAGAAGTGAAACCTGAGGGAGCAAAGTGGACTAATCACTGCATAATGTTTATTCCCTGCCGAGATCAAAGAACTTTCAGAATTATTCAAGACAAAGGAGATAAAGCCCACGGTAGACTCAAATAGCACCGACTGCCACTGCATTAGTAGCCTATTCTTATTTTCTAAACGGGGCCATGAAAAATAAAATAAAGACACTGCTATTGTTCAAGCAATTCCTGGACATTTTCATTGATGAAATTCATCATCAGCGTTACGCACACGGAGAGACACTCCTTCCGGTTACAGTTACACAACGGTAAGCCTTAACATTTAAAGACATCTCTCATTAACGTCATGCTACAAAGTCAAAGGTTTTCAAAGTCGCATCCGTGGGGAAAAAAAACAACCCGCTTATGTATCTAGGCGCAACCGGAACACATAAAGTTTACACTGTCGGGAGACAATTTCACACGCCGTTTACGTAAAAGCCGATAGAAATATGGCGTTTTAGGTCCCTACCTTCCACTTCCAGCATGATGGAAAAACACAGTGATAATCCAACGCGGGCTAAAGTGAAAAGGAAGAAGAACAGCACCTCTGCACGCGCTCCGTGTGAATAGTAATCTGCGGTGAATGGAAGAGATGGAGCAGAGCTGTAGGCTACTACACAGGGAGGCGAGGCTGCTTGCGCAAACTCTGACGCGCACCGGGGGAGAGAGAGAGAGAGAGAGAGAGAGAGAGAGAGAGAGAGAGAGAGAGAGAGAGAGAGAGAGAGAGAGAGAGAGAGAGAGAGAGAGAGAGATTATGTTATTGTGTAGGCTACTGTCCGAATATTTGGACACATTGTATTTTGATGTTTTGGCAACATTGTTATTGAAAAGGAATAAGCAAAAAAATACATCTATGATTTGGATATTTTTGGCTTTTTACTTCCATTAGATAATTAGATTTAGAGAACAGCATTGAGCGTTTGAACTGGGAGATAAACTGGGAGAATTAGTCCAGATAGAGAGAATATACAGAAGAGAGAGTTGTTTAAAGAGACTGGGATGGTCAGGGGGGAGGCAGCCTGTCCTACATGGACTTTGAAGGCTCTATTGTTCGTTGTCCAAACATCCTCAAGAAACAAATGCTGCTATTTTTAAACTGAATATTTTCACCCAAAGCAACAGCTATAGAGGTTGCATGCTCTGCATTTTAGGGGTTTTCTTATTCCTGCAGTTATCTGGCCAAGATAGAAGATAGAAAGTCGTGTTGAGGTATTTGCAAAGCAGCTTGACGGTTGGATGCAGAAAGATAATCAGAAACGTAATGTTTTAGAAAAGAATCAGCTGCTTCAAGAGTTTGAAGCAGCTGTACAGCAGTAGAGCCAGTCAGCCGTTTAATAATAGTAGGGTTGGCGGTCAGATCCCCAATGAAATGCTTTCTTTCTACTGTATATTCTTCTTGCATCAACTGTCAACACACATGGAGAGATCCGGTGAGGAAAAAGATACTAATTTAATCAGAATACAATGCAGCAACAAAAGATGGCGTGTTTTGGCTTCTTTCCCACCTGCTGTGTTAAATGGCTGCACAAAACTTCACAAGGAAGCTGTGCTAGCAATGAATATGGAAAAGGACCCCATGTGTTGGCCCTGTGCGATGTGCTGGATCATACATAGGCTACATATTGTGATGTGAATCATGAAATACACGCTCATAAAACTCTGTACAGCTAGAATTTAATGGCAGTATCACTCAGGATTGCACTACAAAGCTAATTTGTGAAGGCTGATGAGAAAAGTTGATGGAAGCAAAAAGACAGGCAGTGTGGTTGAATGAATGAATTATAAAAAATAGTAGATAGGAAGCTAAAATTAGGCTACTGGTGACCAAACAGGAGTTGTAATATTTTGTATACAAAAGAAGTGTGCTGATTGTTTTCTTCTTCTCCATCTTAATTAGTCTTAATCACGCTCTTCCCTGTACAATGCTTATCATATGTGCTTTGTATCACATCATCACACCTTCATTATAAGAATCAAACCTTTTTATACACTTACTGTATAGTAAAGATGGAGCATGACAAACCAATATGGTTCTTAATATAAACATATGATAATATATGGAAGTTTGTGATGGGTCTATAAGGGCTGTCCAAAGGTATGCTAGGAAATTCAACACATGAAATGCATGAGTTTAGCAGAAGTATGCCTCATGACACGTTTGGGATAATCGCTTCTAGATAGGCAAAACTCAAACATCGCACATGTATGATGATTGATGATTGATTTTAACAATGTTTCATAGAAACAAAGCTACCTGGATGCATGTCATTATCCTGCTGCTAATTTTTTTTTTCTTGCTGCGTGTTATTTGTTTTAATCTGACGGTCCCTGTGCTTATCTGTTTTCAGAAAGTAAACTTGTACCCTTCATGAAGGCTGTAGACATGCGATTGCAGTTCAGACAGTCACAGCAGCTAATCCTGTGGAGATACACTGGATTTATGTGTGGGGTCGGCCGCCCTGCACACTTCACCATAAAGTCTCTCCCGTCATACGAAGTTGCTCGTGACAGAAAGAGAAAGGTGAGACCCTGAAGTGATGCTTGCTGACACCATCTGCACCTCCCTGTTAATTTTAGCTGACATGAGGCATCAGAGGAGAGCAGGGAGACAGATGGCGATACAGGGAGAGAAAGTATGTACGAGTGCAAATTGTTTTCTCACATTATTTTCGGTCTGTGTCTACATAGGCACTCAGCTGGGGTTGTGAGATCATCACAGAATGAAGCTCGAGTGATGACAATGTCAGGCTGACACGCAGCAACCTGCCCACACAGAGAGAACATAATGCCACACCAGACCCTCCACAATATGATTGTGGATACCTGAAAGATTTCTCTGTTACCTCGAAATTGAAAGGTGACTGATATTGTATTTAATAGCGTCGTAATCAATGGAGGTCGGTCAGGAAAAGTCAAGACAAAATCTGTATCTTAAGATATATTTTATAAAGGTAATTTGGATATTAGTATCCACATTAAGGATCCAGCATATATTCTTCAAAGTCTTCTAAGTTTGAATGTGAGTTAAGCGTGTTAGGTCTTATATTTTGTCTTAAGATTTCATCCGGGGAATTCATTAATGTAATGATTAATTGTAATTGTAAATGTAATGATGCATTTTAGTGTCACGTTTTCACTCACTTTGCTCATCATTTATAGCAGAATTGATTACTGTGTACATTGTTAGATAAAGACCTACAATTCATCGACTACATTAGACTACATTAGACCTACAGTAAGATTCACCTACCAAATAAGTCTGGATGTTTTTCAATAACAACAAGGAAGGAGAGTTCAATTGTGCCTGTGCTGGGAAGCAGCCTAACATTTTGTTTTATTACCGCATTTCTAAAGTGATTCAGCATATTTCTCAGAAGGCTTGTGTTCTTGGAACAGACTAGACAAGAGTAGTAGTGTATGTCTAGTCTAATAAAGCAAAAGTTCACAGTCCCTTTTCATTTCATCACCTGGCAGTTTTTGAGTTTTATCCATAATTTGCAATAGAAACGTTTTCCTTTATTTGACATATTTTCCTCTCAATTGTGGAAGCATATGTAATGTTTTACACTGACATTTCTTTATACGTTTGTCACCGTGATGCAATAAATGGGCCGAGGTACTCACACATTAAACACATGAAAGGACTGTGATTGCTTAGTTTCATAAAAAAAAAAGAACCTTTAGTTATAAAGCTTTTTTCTGGGTTTTTAGTTTTAATATTTCAACAATTGAAATGTTTTTTTGAAACGTTGCACACGCATAGTAAATCTTGTTTTGGATTTTGCATTAAATACAACCCAAATTTCATATCACTTTTGAAAAAATGAGTGTAGATACGTCAATGTCAGTGTCAATGTCCAATGTTACAAAAACAACTGTCTCTTTGTTAGTCACACCAGTCTGTCTGTCCCTCACACACACTTCTCCTCACTGGTGTTGAGGTCCAAGCTTCAAACACACACAATGCGGAGCAGCGAGACACGCAGAAGGACAACAGGTGGTGCACATGTGCTGTGTTACATGCTCTCTCCCTCTCCCCGTCTCTCTCTCTTTCACTATCTCAGACAAAATGCTTCACGCTTCACATCTTCTCTGTGCGGCGCCTTCGGTCCAGATTTTTAGATGTGATAAAGAATATTTTTAATGCCTGTGTTGGCTGAATGGAAAATGAATATGGCACTTCAAGGCTGCTTTTTTTCAAACACCTGAAGACCTGCAGACCTGCAGCAAGGTTTAAAATGAATGGTGTTGTTTATTGTGCTCTGTGAATAAATCCTGCAAGCGCTGGTTTCTAAATATCAATAAACAGGCAGATTTTTTTTAGTCTGCATATATACTTTGAATTTCATTGCCAAGATCTCGGATAAAAAGGTTTTGAGTGTAGCTGCAATTAAATAACATACGGATGCAGCAATTACATTTTGAATACTTTACTCATACTCATCTTTTATCTAAATGCATTATTCTTCTTCTGAGTTAATGGGCTAAAAACCCTACATTATTATATTTAATACAATGAACACAGTGATGTAACAAACCACACTGCTCTGTTTTGGCTGGAGTGCCATCAATTAAGGTTAATATCTTTCTGGTCTACAAAAGATTAACATGTTGTTAGTGTGATTTAAGGTGCATAAGACAACATTAAGGGATAGTGTGGCTGGATGAGGTAGGCCTACTTATCCACGGTCAGTGTATTACCTACACTAGATGGCGGCCATGAATTATTATAATGCATTTTGTTAATTAATAGATTAATCTGTAATAGGAATTGTGTCATTTCTTTCCCATATCACACTTCTTGTGAACACATGGATTAACAGAATGGGCACCTCTATAAACTATGTGGTACAGCACACAGTATCAGCTGCTGTTGAGCATAATTCTAGGACAAATTGTCCTCAAGGGAAGGGGACATGGTGTGTTTTTTAAAGCGAAACAACAACAACTAAATAACTAATATTGACTGTCAGGCTTCAAACAGCAGATCAATCAAATATTTGTCATTTCCATCTTGCTTCACTCTGACCTCTTTATGTACTAAAAGTGAGGATGTTTTCATGGATAAGTACAGTGTGGTACACAACAGTCAACAGCAATCTGGGAACATCTGATGATGTTAAGTGGCAGAAGCAGCGCCAGAAGGGGAACATTTCTTAGAAGTGAAAATGTTGGAACAGTCTGTCTCAGGGATCCAGTGAGGAACGAGCGTCAGTCAGCTCCGTTCTCCACTGCAGGCCATTTCACAGGAAGTCACTGCCATATATGGCTGTCACAGACTATTGTGTCTGTAGCTCCTACTGTGCTATGTTTCCATGGCAACCAAGACGAGTCAGTCTTTTTTCCCTCCTCTGTCTGTCGTTCTCTTAATACATCCATGGTCTCAGTGTCTTCTCTCTCTCTCTCTCTCTCTCTCTCTCTCTCGTTCTCTCTCTCTCTTTCTCTCTCTCTCTCTCTCTCTCTCTCACACTCCCTCACTCACTCACACTTTCATTCCAGACTTGCTTCAGCCAACAAGATCAGATAGCATATGACTCACTCTCATAACCTTTTTACCAAAAGTTTTCAAGCCATCAGCATCCAGAACTTTCTCTGTTTAGCCCAGCTGTTTCTCACCCCTAGCCTTTTTACTCTGCCTCACCTTTTCCTCCACAGCTTGACACAAAACATATGAACTGCTGGTGGTTTTTCATTTTGGAATGCTGCACACATGTGTCTGTGCATGCTCCTGTGCTTCAACAGCAGGTGAAAGGACTTCCTCTTAGGGCGTTTCTGTATGTTGCATCACCCACTGAATCATCCCTAACCCAAATGGTCTCTGTGTAATCAAATCCCAAAATAATACCAGTAAGAATGAAAAGTCAAGTGTGCTGTGCATAACTAGGCTTTTTTACACACATCCAAAGCTCAAGCTGTGCAATCAGGAAAGTCACCAAGTGCTCACAGCTTTGAACCAGACTGAATGTCTGCCACACACACACACACACACACACACACACACACACACACACACACACACACACACACACACACACACACACACACACACACACACACACACACACACACACAAACATGCATTCATGAAAGCTGCATTCAATTGTTAGAATTAATGCTCTATTTTATTTGAGCCCATTTTTGTGCTTTGCTGTTGCATCAAAAGGAGTGTTTGAAACATTCAGAAAAACATCATTATCAGGTACAAACAATGCAGCAGGTAGCAGTGCAAGCTCTCACCATTTTATTATGTTTCATTAGTATTTCAGGTGAAGAACAGCTTGTGGGGAGCTGCAGGATTGAGTCACCAACCCCCTTCCCTCTTCTTTCCCTCTCATTTTCACTCCCCCTCTTTTTTTTACCTTTCTCATCCCTATTTGCCTTTTTCTCCACTCCCTTGTGAAATCATTCTCATTTGAAATCATATTCTGCACGCAACGAGACACAGCTCACACATGCATAAACACACACACACACACACACAGTAAACACAGCCTGACACTCAGCAGAGCTCTGATATCATTGCAGTGTTTACTCATACTGTTTTCATTTTCTGCAACACTGATTAGTAATGAGATATAAAATACTAAGCAATCACATGAGGAAGTATTAGGATACAAACAACTCCCAGCTGTGTCCATCAGGTCTGAGAACACTGCACACACTCCTCATGCACAAACACGCAGAAGCAAGGATACTTAATGGACAATGACACCGTGCCAAATTCCATTAACAAATGGGTTCCTTGAGAGAAGGGGGAGACAAGAAGAAGTAAACTTACCAGATGCAGGGGACTTGCTGCATTGTGATTGGATGACAGTCCTGGGGGAGCCTCGGCTCAGAGAGCCAGACACCTTCCCATAGTTCACAGCCTTCATCATACGACACTCTGCAAGCACAAAGAGAAGACAGAAACTATTTGGGAACCTTAAATTCCTTCACATTTATTTATTCATCCAAATAGTCTCCAAAACATATACTTTTTAGAAAAGTCTACAAATCCAGGGCCTATATTGTTATTAATCAAAACAACTGAACTGCATTAGTGAAGGAAGAGAAAACTGCTGCACTCCTGCTGTTGGCACACACAAGATGATGCACTGAGGGAGTGAATATTAAGTGTGTCACTGTGACATGACACACACACACACACACACACACACACACACACACGCACACACCTAAATAAAAAGCTTTCACACAATAACATCTGAAACACATCTCACTTCTGTCTGACTGAACATTCTAATTTTATGGATTTCTAACCAACTATTGTTTTAATATTTTGATTGATTTTTGACCTTTAGTCATGCAAGGAAACACCAAACCACTAATGTATCAACATAGCTGTAATTGGTTTTACCTTCAGGTCCCCTGCAAAAATGAGTTCTGACCTTTACAGGGCTCGTGTTGCAAACGCAATTATTGTGGTGTTTCAGGAGTGACAGCTTTGACTCACGGAGGTCTGATATTTTACACAGACACACACATCCTGATAAATGAGCCATGCGATGATACTCACACACCCTCCCTGCCTCCTTTATCCCCAAAACTTTGCTCCCCTCCTGTTCATTAACCCAGCCCAATTATAGCTCATTACCATTTTAGACCAGTGGGAAGAGGAAATTATACATACTGTGTGTGTGTGTGTGTGTGTGTGTGTGTGTGTGTGTGTGTGTGTGCGTGCGTGCGTGCGTGCGTGCGTGCGTGCGTGCGTGCGTGCGTGCGTGCGTGCGTGTATTATTTGCTTGCATGGCAGTCACTGTGGCCCAGTGATTAATGTACAATGCAGAGTGTTAACATGATGACAGTGTGCCAGAGCTGAGGCAGAGGCGATAATTATAGTAATGCTGGGAGGAGGCGAAGTTGTCTGCAGCTCTGACTCTGACTGTCTCTCTGTCGCGTTTGTCACTCTGCTTTCCCGTCAGGCTATTTCTTCCCCGTGCCTCCTGCACTGAATCGCTCGAGGAGGTGTCAACTTTCTCTCTGTCATCTGGGACAGACACATTTTTTTTTAGTATGTGCGCGTTTGTATAACTGATAATGTTGGGACGAATCCCCACAACGAGCATTTACCTCAGGGTTAAAAATGAAGACTTAGCATTTGGTGAATTTTATGGTTGAGGAATTTAGAGGTGGTTGAGGTTAAGGTAAGCTTCCAGTGAATTAAGAAAGTGCTGAAAGTCTATTAAATGTCTTTATAAAAGATAAGAAAGATATATGTGGAGACTAGGCAGAGCTGACATATTTATTTTTTAATACGATGATCATGACCTAAATTTCTGTACAACAGCATTTAGCCTATTTTATAAATACATTGTATACTGTTTTAGAAATGCAGATTTTCACCAAAATGACATGAAGTTTAATTAAACCAGGTTTCTCAAAATGATAATGATAATTAGAGCAGAGTTATATCTGATGTCTGCCTCTGTATTAAAATGCCTCGCAACTCCGTTAACAGTTTCCCATCAAGATTTAAGTCTAAATCACCTACTAAGACATGTCTGAGCCTAGCCAGATACAAACTGGACCAATGGGTAAACTATGAGGAATGTTTGGATGATGTTGCTCACTTGCCACATCTTCAATCCTCCTGAACTACCTATTTCAAGTAAGTGTTATTAATTTAAAATGAGCTTAACTTGCAGACCATAAGAGGTGTTACACTTACTACGACAAATCTACGACCATCATCAGTAACTAATCAAAATGCAGGTCTTTAAACGCCCTGCTGCATGTAGGAGGTTGTTTCTTGGTATTTCACAAGAGAGAACAAGGTCACCAAAAAGAAAGTAATAGAAACAGCTATCCATTATATTTTTCAAATAAAAGAAGAGTATTGGGAAAGAGAGGGAGAAAAAAAGAGACAAAAGGGGGAAGGAGATGGATGTTGGCGACCCAGGTGGGATGGATATTATTTAACGGATGAAGGGATACAGGGGAAACAAATGAATTGAATAAACCTTTGAGTGCACACTTATTCATGTCGGAGGCGAGAGATGAGAGGGTGAGAATACAGATGAGCACTAAATGGCAGGAGTCTTCAGACAGTGAAACACAGATGGGTGAAGTGAGGACAAAATGTATCCTCAGTAGACCTCGGTGGGGAGACAGGCAGACACGAGGAACAATGAGGTTAGACGATGGCTTAAGTGCAGCACAGGATAAGAGAGGAGAGGAGTGGCAAGAGTCAACGGCGCGTAATAAACTGGACAGCCTACACAGACCTCTGCCACCTGAACCAGGGAGATGTGTCTTATACAGGGAAGACAAGGAGTACCGTGCAACTGAAAAGACACAAATGGGGGGAAAAACAGAGAAAGACAAAAAGGAGTCAACCTAAAGAGTATGGAAGATTTAAAATGCCTTAATAAAAACAAATCAAACAAAGAAATAAAGTGAAAAACAATGCACATTGTTAAACGTGTTTCCTTTTTATTTCATCTACTGTATTATAATTCATGAAAAACATATTTCAAAATGACAATTATTTAGCTTTTTGTCTTTAACAAGTGAATTGTTTTACATTGTGACTTTTCTATGCCACGTTGAAATGTTTTTCATTTAATCATAACACAGTTATACATAATACAATGCATATATAAACGGGGAATGAATATACCAATGTGTATTGTATTTCACTTAATTTCTTAGTTTAATTTGTTTTCATTTAGGCATTTAAAATCTTCCATAGAGGAGAACCATATTCTGACTAATAAACAAAAAGTAGGACATTGACTTGGCTATGTAGTTATATGATTTGCTACAATACTGTACTCAAAACCACATTTGGCTATTTTTACTACTTGTCATACAGTGTGAAACAAATTTAGGGATGCCCAGGGCTCTGTAAAAGGTTTTCAGATTCATTCATTTAAATTATGTTAATTTAATTAGGCTTCATAGTTCAACAAATAATATTTACATTTTTAAATCTATAATGGTCAATAGATTACATTGTGATCTAACAAATCTATAAGTCTTAGAATCTGCAAATATGTTTATTACATGTCTAATATCTTTCTAATACATTCTCTTGTGTTGTTCTTTCACATAAGTAAGGCTATAGAGTGTAAAAAATAGGCTACATCAAATTATTCCAAGGGACATACATGAGGGGGGGGGGGGGGGGGGGTCCATTATATTCTTCATTTTATAAGGGGTCCTTGGCTGAAATTGAGAAACCCTGGTTTATGGGATCAAGTAGCAGCTTTCCACAAAAGTGTTTGTAAGGAAATAAAGTTTCTCAATTGATAAGGGTTTAACAGTACTTGTACACGAGCATCCGAACAAATAAATTATAGGTGGAAGCTGTAAACAGGAAATAGAAAATTTGTCAATTACAAGAGGTACTGTAGAATAATCTTTGGAGAAGTCTAGCAGTGTATTTCTCTGGTGGACAACCTTTATATAGTCAAATTGTTGCCCACTGCACTGAACTAGACTACATGGCAATGTACAACTACCAATTTGAAACTAATTTATCCCTAATATTAAGAGTTATTGAAACGACAGAATGATGTATCAGAACATCTCCTATTTTATCACAATGTAATTGCACTAAATAAATTGCTCAACCCTAGAAAATAGCACACACACAAAAAACAACTTGTAGACAATCAGAAAGCACAGCTAGGGGCAGGAAGGAGAGGGAGAACATAAGAGGGGCACACCAAACAGTCAAATGTGAAATGTCAGCATGGAAATGGAGGACCTACTAGTCCCCTCACCACTCTCGTCCAACATCAGGTCGTCTTGGTAGCGGAACTTTTCCGGTCCACACGCCACAAAAACGTCCTCATCGCCAAAGAAGTCTTGCAGACACGACACCTGTAGACAAAATAGGCAGATGAGTTAAATTATTATTTCCCCACATCGTTTATTATCGAAGTTGAGCACACTTCTGTCACTCTCACGCTCTTTTACATTTTTACCCTTAGGAGCTGAATGACATGTTCAAGGGCACCTCAACTATGTTGTGAGGGAAAGGAGATTTCTTTACAACAGCATTTTCCCAGCTGGTCTACAAATTTATAAATGACCATTCTTTAGTCAAACGTCTATCTTCCTTACTTCTAGGCTGATACCGTGCACACATGTACACTGCAGTGTCTACTGTAGAAGACACTCATGCACATGCTCACAAAATTGAATTCCCCCCCCCCCCCCGTGCCAACGTGAAAAGGCACATGCACTTAACACCAGGGGAGTCTGTTTGTGCATGGTTGTTTTGTTTGCATGCTCATTGGTGACTGTGAATATCTATGCGCATGCCCCACATGTCCCTGAGCTTCAGCACAGTATTGTTTCTGCAGTTAATCAGTCTATCAGCGACTATAATGAGACCTTGCTGACTCACTAACTTGCTGATGTGCTGCAGCACATGCACCGGACATTGCAAGTGGGGGGGTCTGTTCCCTGAGCATCTTATGAATGGTAATGAGCGAATGGAAACAGAGAGAGGAGCATAAGAGGGAGAGTGTTTATGAGCTACAGAGAGAGATGAAAAAGTGGTACGACAGAGAGGGCGTCTATACAGTATCTAACTCAGAAAAAAAATGCCATCTTAGTGAGTCACTGTCATTCTTTGACAGACTCTATACTGTGAAGCTAATGCCGAACCTAGCGTGACATGCTGACAGGCATAGATTTAAAAACATTGGGTCACTAAATGACACAACAGGAACAGGATCATTAAATAAAGGGTTTTTGGTAGTGCTGTCAGTTTAACGCGTTATTAACGGCGTTAAAGATGCCATATTATGCTCATTTTCAGGTTCATAATTGTATTTTAAGGTTGTACCAGAATAGATTTACATGGTTTAATTTAAAAAAAACACCATATTTTTGTTGTACTGCACATCTCTCTCTCACTGCTGTAGCTCCTCTTTTCACCTTGTGTTCAGGTCTCTGTTTTAGCTGACAGAGTGAATCATCTTTTCTTCTGTACTCTTTGATTCCACTCGCACATGCGCAGTAGCTCAGATCGTAGATCATGTCAGTTAGCTCCATAGACAGTAAAAGAAAGGTTGTTTCTCCAACTTTGGTCAGTTACAAGGCAGGATTAGCCGGGAGACTTCTTCTAAAGGAGGGCGCACATGTAAGTACTTCTTTTGTAGATTATGGTGAACTTGTGTGTGTTGTAGCAGTGCTTTGCCTTCGAGAACGAGCTAGCATGCTAACGCTAGCGCTAGCATGCTAACGGTTGTGTTTAGCCCGTCGTTTCGGCTAGTTACATAACAAGCCGTGCAGATTTTGAACAGCTCACCCGGAGACTGAAGGCAGGACACATTCAGAAACCTGTATCTCACTCAAAACAGCATGGATAGATTTTTTTCAAAGTTTGTATGCGTGTGGAAGCACCAGAGACACTAAATAACACCCCAAATCCCAGAAAAAGTGATTTTTTCATATGTGCACTTTAACGCAAACCCATTTTAATGCCGTCAATTTTTTTATCGCAAGATTAACGTTCTTTCGGATCTAGCTAGACCGGAAACAAAACAGACACGCCCGGGCACGCCGCAGCCGCACACACTTGTTTGGGCTTGCGAGCCGTGTAGCTAGTAGGCTCGTCACGGCGATTAGCTTAGGAGCAAGTAGTGACTCTACCGTCAATGAGAGAAACAAAGTGTCTCCCCTGTTCTTTCTGACAACGGTGGGAAACCTGGAGCAGGAAACGTTTACCCTCTCCTTGATTTCACGTTGTTTATGGAGAAGGACAACCAGGAAATGAGTCGGAGGAAACCATAGTCACTATGACAACCAGCCACGCTCGCCTCAGGCATGAGGCAGTACTATCTGCAATGTAAAATCGAGGTAACAGTGTTACATTTTATGAAAGATTATTAGCTCCAAGTGTGAATGTTAGTGTGAAATTGAACATTACATATATGCCAATGTTGTTTTCAATAAAAAAAAAACATTTGCACAAAGCAAGCCAATCCACTTTTTCATGTTGATAAGAGCATTAAAATGAGAAAATATTATGGGACAAAAAGAAATCAAGGGACATTTAGAATAGATAAAAATGTGCGATTAATTGCGATTAATTATGAGTTAACTATGACATTAATGCGATTAATCGCGATTAAATATTTTAATCGTTTGACAGCACTAATTTTGATCAAATTTATAATTTTTCATAAATCTTCAATGTAATCTTTAAACATGTTCATTCTGTCCACACAAGACAGCTGCTATTTGGCTTTTTAATCTATGAACTCACCCTTACTCTACTCACCCTTACTCTACAGAAAGACATCTCAGCAATAAGGTGTTTGTTATGACAAATAGGCTAAGAAACATGCTGCTCTTCATTGTTTTCTATTTGATTTAGTCGACAGCTTATTCCATATCTGATCTAAACTCTGCATGATTTACTCAAACAACTTTAATTACACCCCACAGGCAACCATCACATTGCAATCCCAAGCTATCAATATTCCAAATTATAAAATAGTAACAATAGTTTATTTATCCACTATGACAAATCTCACACCATAAACCTATTAAGAGCTATTACAATTTAGGCTGCATGCATGTCTAGCACTGCCTGGAGTTAACGCATAAACACAAAGCTACCTTTATTGCATTTTCATGGCAATTAACATCCTAGAATCCATTTAGATTCCTATTAGCCACAGATCAACAGCCCAAAAGAAAGTCACAGCTAATCTAACATCATCAACGAAATACCTAATAAACAACGAAGAGGCCATTCTGTGTGAGGGTGTGTGTGTGTGTAGATGGGAGTCATCCTGCTTTACCCCCCACAGACTCTAAATGGGCTGTTGGGGAGACAAAAAAACAAGTATAATCTCAGACATGGACTCTCTGTGGAGTATGGATCATTTTCATTTAACTTTTCAAATCAAGGCTCGCTGTATGTGTGTGCATGTCTGTCATATCCGTCCGCACATCACATTAAACCCGTTTCTGCACAGGCACATACAGGTACTCACTTACTTATTGTGTGTGTGTGTGTGTGTGTGTGCGTGTGTGTGTGTGTGTGTGTGTGTGTGTGTGTGTGTGTGTGTGTGTGTGTGTGTGTGTGTGTGTGTGTGTGTGTGTGTGTGTGTGTGTGTGTAAGGGATATTATTCCAGTTTCATAACAGTGTGCATATTGCTTTGTTCCCTGATATCCCCTGACAGTGAGTTGGTGATTATTTCAGGGACGAGCAGCTCCACTTCCTAACAAGATAACTGTCATAAAGATGCTGGTGCTGTTAAGATTTCTCCAGTATGTCAGCGCTGATGGACAGCCTTGGACGCTTCTACCTCTAATAGCGCTGGGTTTTTTTTAACTGTAAATTCTCATTATTGTCATCATTATATAAATGTTATATTGCTTGCTGTTGCATATGTTGTGTCCACTGAGCACAGGACATTTTCCCTTAAGCTCTTACACAGAACATGTGTTTCAAACATGTCTGACTGCTGCTACTGAAGTCAACCAAGCAACAGGAACCAAGAGGAGGTTGCTGGAATGAGGCCCTTTGAAGCTGCTCATCCCGAGATAGAAACTGTAGCACTACCAATGTTGGGTAAACAGGGAGGAAAGAACACATGCAGAATGTTATCAGAGAGATGGACAGAAAGAGGAACGTGTGGGGAAACAGGGACAGTCTTCTTGTAGGGCAGCCTCTAAGGGCACCTTTAAGCTGATTGTAAACTAATATGGAGCAACACACAAACACATACTGTATACTGAGAGGGGTGTGAAAAAGTATGGTTGCCATAGTGATAATGCCCTCTAGGCATTAGTGCATGGCTGGTGTGTGCCACTGACTGCACGATGTGCACACTGCGATAGAGAGCTCTATCATTCATATTTTATCTACTACGGGCACGATACTCTACAGAACTGTGTCATTCACACAAATCCACATACAAGTGGCACATGGCCCGGTTAATATTACAATGTCCACTGTTTAAAAAACATGATGTTGAGACAAAGAAGAAGAGCTCTCCTTAAATGCAAACCAATGAATGATGGAGAGGAGAGGGAACTGGTAAAGGTGAAAAAAGATGAAAACAGAAGTAAAACAAAAACAATCAAAGATGAAACCACTAGCCAAATCCCCTGAGTTAGAGAGGAAACAAACAGACAGAGGAAACGAGCAACCGAGGAAGAGATCTATTCCTGACTGCTGCTCTGAGCCCTTCTGTGAGCCCAATGACAAAACAAGCCGCTTTGATGTCTCTGGTGCTGCGTTCTCACAGAGAACCAGCACGGTTACACAACATCAACCGCTGCTAAAACAAGAACAGGAAGAAACAGAGTAAAAGAGGGACTTGATGAAAAAAGAGCAGAGTGTGGAAATTGGCAAGTTCATAACCCTGCCTCACCTCTCACACATCTTTATTAAAGTATGAAAATGGCTCTAATACTGGGTGGTCGAAATGGAACAAAGCACTTCCTGCATCTATAATCAATTTATTCAAGCATTATTAGAGCAAAACAGAATCAAGACTGCAGGAGCAAGGCAGAGGTTTGACAGGTTTACAAATTGCGTCACATCTCACATGCCAGACAAACAATCCTCTTCCGTTATTCTCCACTGCCACCATGACCAACTGACTATCTACTGTATCATGCTGCTGTCCATAACAAAAGGGCAAAATTACATTTGTTATATATTTATCTAGTCACAGTAAAACAAGAATAACAGAGAGGCTAGTACAAAAAGATATTAATCAACAAAGAGGTCTGACCTATAGATGTGACCATAATCTGCTCCTGAAAATGTCTTATACAACGAATGATTGTTCACTATGAATGTTTCTCAGTAAACCATTTATGTTCTCACTACGCCACCTAGTGTACAATCACCAAACACCTACTAGAGTGTCTGTTTCTCACTTTCCCTTGTTTGTTCGTCTTATCTTTCTATGTTTCTTTGAGATTAAATACAAACCACATTTAAGAAACTAGCTGGTTTAGAGCAGATATGGCACTGCCAGTCATATTCTTTGCACATTATTAGTGCAAAGGTGGATCACAAACTGAGGCAGACAATCACTGCCGCCACATGGTGGCACTGTTTAATAACCACATGGTGTGGAGAGATTAACAGGCAACACAACAAATACTCAATTGCAGTCCCAGCAGAAAAGCATGGTTATAGTCAAGTTATAATGGTGTAGACACACTAACCACCTGGATTTTAAGTTGAGGATCAAACAGAATGAGAAGGATATAGAAATATGTAGAGATAAGTAATGATAAAGAGATAACTTCCGGTCCATACACAACATAAAAGATCAAGTATCAACATGTGAATCACACAGGAACTTAAAACCACATGTGGTTTTATTACAGTAAGCCAACCACAGCAGCAGACAGATTAAATCATTTTAAATCTGGGTCTCTGCAGAGCAATACGTTTGGTCTATATCTGTCAATCTGAGCGGCTCTTTGTTTGGTGTATGTCATGAGGGATGACTGTGGAGCTGCGGTGCAGTTTTAGTTTAGGTGCGTGGGGACACAAGGGGAAATATGTGGAAGGAGATCAACAGCTGTAACAGTTATATAAAATATATATACTGTATGGTGAACTTTATCTCAACTCACTATGAGACCGCACAAACATGGCCATATGTCCATACACAATCTTATCTGATATTTTGTAAGGACATGCACAAATGACTATAGAGCTACGTACACACCTGCACTCCCTTCTGAGCACCCCAGTGGTGCAGAATCTTAGATTTTGTGTTCAAACAGTCCGTCTGGTTCTCGCCAGCAGCTCCTGTGAATCAGCTGCTGCGAACAAATGATCAGTGATAACACTGATCACTCTGCTCATTTAGATCGGCTATTTCTGTCTCCCTGTCAGATTGCAGGTCTACTTGAGGGCTTGTGAGCTCCTCGCTTTTTAGTTGGAGTTTCTGATAGCCACTGGGTGAAGGTACATGTGTACCTTAAGAAAATAAACAAAAGTAAGTTAGTATAGTTAGTGAAACAATTAGTCAATTAGTTGAACAGAAAATGAATCGGCAACAATTTTCGGAATTGTTCAAATCATTTATCAAGGAAAAACTCTTAACATTTCCTGTGTGTGTGATTTTGTGTGTATGTGTGTGTGTGTGTGTGTGTGTGTGTGTGTGTGTGTGTGTGTGTGTGTGTGTGTGTGTGTGTGTGTGTGTGTGTGTGAGAGCTTGGTCTTTCTCTGATAAGAAACAGAGGTATCTCTCTGAGACTAAAACAAACAGACGACTGCAGAGCCAGAAGAAGAAAAAAAGAGAAAAAGGGATTGAAGACTCAACCACTAATCTCCTGCGCCACAATAGACTCACAGTGGTTACACAGAGGACATGGTAAGGTCAACATTATCCTGCCCACAGAAAGACCACATTTTGGAGGGACGAGCTGTCGCTGCACTCTGCCAGGGGAGATAAACTGAGTGGAGCTGTCCGTGGTGCTGAATCAACTGCAGTTGGCCGGCAGGACACGTTGTGCTGCTCTGAAACTCTAACCACAGAGAGACAGAAGAGACAGACAGATGGATACTCAAAGACTCACAGAGTAACAGATGGGTGTATTAATACAAGATAAAGGGATACAGAAACAGAAAGGGCAAAGCATTTGTTGCAAGTATGCAGAGCCTTTGAAGTGAAGGACTAAAAAGGTGCAAAGGAATGACAAAGCTTTAATATTTACACAGCAGCGTGTTGGGGCTGCGACAGACATCATCAGTGTTTCAGAATTGCGGGCAGTATGTAGCCTAGGGGTGCGAGCATAATCAATATAACAAAATGGATTTAACATTAATTAGTATTTTATTTTTATTTTATATTGTGGCAAAACCTTTTCTTCTCTGTCTTTAAATGACAGTAATCTTATTGAAATTAGCAGTGATCAGTTGCTTTAAAACAGGTCAATATATCTACATTTACTAGTCATTGAAATACTGTATGTTCACTGTATGAGTACATCGTCTTGTATTGTGTTATTGTGATGATTACTTAAGTAAACGAATGGCACATGCCCATTTTTGACAAATACATTGACTAACATCCATAGAGCCTATGGACCAATCAGACTCCAGTACAGCACTTAAAATATGCTGACATTGGAGGTTATGTTAGCACAAAGAAATCCTTTGTCACTGTCAGGAATATATAGAATTTTCAAATATCCGCAGAAAGATTCTCGTTGTCACGCTCAAAATGAAACTGATACAATGCATTTTCTTACTCTCTAGGGGAATTTAAATAATCACCTCTCAGGCCAGAAGGGAGACACACAGACACGGGCAGAGAAAGAGCCACACCGACTGACAAGAGGAAAGGTAGACAGAAATTGATCTGAAAGAGGCATGAGGAAAGGATAAAACCATCTGCACCCCTGAGGGAGAATTCACAAACCACATGACCTCATGCTGCCTCAATCAGCATGCTGCGTAGAGATGACTGACAGGGGATAGGGAACGACAAGAAGGGTCGGGGAAATGAGGGTAGTCAGGAAGATAGAGAAAAAGAGGGCAGTAATGACGTGAGGCCAATTAGCTGTGCAGCGGGGCAGAGCTGGCCCTGGTGTTACTGCGTTTGCCTAAAACCAGCACAGCAGACTGGCTACTCTGTTGCATAACAACTTATGTAACAGCTTCTGCTCTCCACAGGGGTAGTGCAAACTTTCTTTTGGAGCTGTATCTGTGTTGATGTGTGCATTTTCCTGTCCATGTGTCTAAAGGGAGCCAATCATTAAACTAATAAAAAATAAGTAATAATGAATTATGCAGCGCTGTTCCCAGAAGGATATATATCAGGCACAACATAGCACCAGCCTCAACTTCCCTCTTCCATGTCTTTTCTTTCCAGTGTTCCAGTTTTTTAGGGTCTCTTCAGCTTTACCCCATCTCTCTTGTCTTCATGCTGTCTTGCTTTTATCCAACTCTCTCTCTCTCTCTCTCTCCTCTAACCTCGTTCCTTCATTGCTTACTTTCATCTCCCCCGTTATTGATTCCCCCCATACCTTCAGTCTGTTTGGCTGGCTTGGCTGTGTGTGTGTGTGTGTGTGTGTGTGTGTGTGTGTGTGTGTGTGTGTGTGTGTGTGTGTGTGTGTGTGTGTGTGTGTGTGTGTGTGTGTGTGTGTGTGTGTGTGTGTGTGTGTGTGTGGGCGCGCATGTGCATGCGTGCGCGTGCGTGAGCATACAAATATATTATAAGTGTGCTGAATTAAGGAGTTGAATGTGTAAGTACATGGGTTACAAGAGTGATTATTTACAGAAGAAGACATACAGTACATAATATAAGTGAGTGAGTGAGTGAGTGAGTGAGTGAGTGAGTGAGTGAGTGAGTGAGTGAGTGAGTGAGTGAGTGAGTGAGTGAGTGAGTGAGTGAGTGAGTGAGTGAGTGAGTGAGTGAGTTTCTTAGTTTAGTTACCTCTGACAGTTGAGATATGTTGGTCCCGCTCTTTAAGCAACTACAAGCATGAATCTGGGACACAATATTTCAAATGCAGATTTGGTTAAGAGAGATTAGAGACTGAGTGAGTCAGGAAGTGCATGATTCAGGCAGTGTGTGTGTGTGTGTGTGTGTGTGTGTGTGTGTGTGTGTGTGTGTGTGTGTGTGTGTGTGTGTGTGTGTGTGTGTGTGTGTGTGTGTATGTGTGTGTGTGTGTGTGTGTGTGTGAGATGAAGTTGTGTGACTTGGTTCTCAACAGTCTGCCAGTGCTGGAAACATCTGCCATCGATCCTAATTTGGCAGCAGGTCCTCTGACTACAGACAGCCCTCCAATCTGCCACAGTCACTCTCTGCTGATAAACAGAGACACACAAGCTAATTGATTTAATGAAAAAGAGACAGACAGAAAGAAAAATAATCTGAAACAACACTCCCTAAATAATCTGTTGACAGAAAAAAACAGAAGTTTAATCTAAGTATTTCTTCTGAAATGCTCTACAAACATTATCAATGTAATTTACTGCAAATACACTGTATGGCATATACACTGTATACTAGGTGCATGACACACACTCATACACTCCTCCCCATCCTCCCAGCTGTGACTCAGCAGATCAGCAGGAGCAGATGGACTTTGCTTCCCACAATCCTCCTCTGCAGAACAAAAAGTGACATCATCATCACAATAAATCAAATAAACATAAAAACAGCTGAATGATTTGTATATGAGCTGAACATAATCACTGCACTTCATAATACGCAATGTTTTTCAGTGATGTTGCCAGAGCACCCTCTCTACAGTCCCTGCAGAGCTGGATACAGGCCAATGAGAACAAAGGAGACAGGGAGGGAACACAACTAGGAAAAAGTACGAGAAAATAAAGGAGATGAAAAATGAAGCTGGGATAGTGAGGCGGAGGACACAAAGACAGAGAGAAGGAGAGGGGAGGAGAGAGGGAGAGACAGAGAGTAGATGAGAGAGAGCGATGCCATATGTTGCAGCTCTAGGATTTGGGGGTGCATGCAGAGTGTGCTAATTAAATGAGGACTAAGTAGCTGTAGTGACAACGGCATGTTGACAGCAAGAGACAGGCCGAACAAAAGTAAAGGAAGGTGAGACAAAGAAGATCAGAGAAAGTGTGAAGGCTGATGGACGTGAAGAGAGCAAATTTGTTGATAGGAAAGAAAACAAAACATTACATAAGAGGAGAAATAATGATGCAGATGGAGAGAGTAGCAGAAACAGTAAAGGGTGGAGAGAAAGTGAAATGGGAGACAGAGAGAAGAAGGAGGCTGTAGAGAAAACAGAAGATAAAAGGATATTAAAAGCTCTTCAGCCTTGCCAACGAGAAGAAGAACAGGCCAACAATGCAGTTTCAGACGTGAGAGCTGCACTGCAGAGAGTGAACAAGTGGTTCCTCCACACTCTCCTCCTACATATAAACTCTATATAACATGTGCTATTTAAGTAGTTTGAAAACATGCCACATGGGTGTCTAATATGGGGTGAACAAAAAATAATGCTTGACAGAAAAGGACATAATGTCTGAAGTAACTTGTTTACAATTAGGAATGTTGCTACAAGGACTGATCATATTAAGTTGAATGGCAAGTAACAGCATATGCAGTGGTAGTAAGCACTTCGGTGCATGACAACAAGCAGCTCTAACAAGGTCAATTCATTTCCACAATTTTCAGGTGCATCAGTCTGGAAAAAAAGGTCAATTATTTGATGTTGAGAATACTTAATACACAGACAATATGCACAAAATATAAGAATGCGCGCCTTCAGCTACACTAGCTACTCTGTGAGGCTGTACTTAAGCCTTAGAGCAAAATGTTAGCATCAGCATGCTAACAATGTAAATGCTCACATGCTGATGTTAAGAAGGTATTATGTTCAACATCTTAGTAAGGATGTAAGCATTAGCAATTCCTGATGGGATTTTGGTCATAAACCAAAGAAAATAAAGTCCATTCAATGATTCACTAAAAGAAGTTAGTCTGCTGGTGGCACTAGAGAAAAAGTCAGATGATCACAAAAGTCACAAAAGGCTTCATCCTCTGGGGATTATGAATGTCTGTGCAGAATCTCATGCCAATCCATTAAAGCTTTTGAGATATTTTAGTCTGGACCTAAGTGCTAGCATGGCTAAAAGCTAGAACAGCAGTCACAATTCATACAGTATCTCACAGTATCTGTCCCACCTTTGTAGCATTGGTTGCAATAGTGATTTAGTTACTTAAAAGTTAAGGGTTCACCCAAATTACAAAAACAGCAATGTCTCTTTCCAAAAACCAAGTCCTGGGTACCCTGGATAAACTGTGGATTATTCAGAGCACCCAGACAAGGTTCCAATGACAACTGCTCACAATGTTTGATAAGATAACCCTGGTGATGGGGTTAGAGTCTATTTGTTTTGGAAATTGGAAATTGTAAGATCCAGAGTGTTTAGAGCTTGGAACCATACTATGGACATAAAAGGTCAGAGTATGCTTGAATCTTTTGTGAGCCCCCTAACTTTATGGAAGTGCAATACTGAATTGCTGGAGTAGCCCTTGTGATTTCTAAACAAAAACTGGGCAAATAAAAGCAAAACTATGTGCATATATACCACTATAGAAAAAAGGGGGATAAAATGCTTGACATTCGGATTAATAAAAAGTGTTTTGTGTAAGCCCTCTCAGTGTGGGAATGGTACCTCTTGCCCATGCTAAACCCACTAAGATACACTAAAGGAGTTCATTAATGAGATACTCAAAAACAGAATACAACCAACCTTAGAGATGACTAAGTGGCATCACTTCATGCACTGGTTGATAATCGCCTACAGTTAATGGCTAGTGATGCATGAGCAGAAATCTACATGAGTCCATTAAAAAGAGTGTGTGTCACTATCCGTGTCTAAGTGTGCGTGAGCCTTGCCAGGCTCAAAGCTGGCAGCTGGGGTCCGACATAGTGTCTGTCTGTATGTGTGCGTGTCTGTGTCCATGTGTGTAAACAGAGCTTACATGTAATAATAGAACAGCCATGTCCGTGTTCTAAGCTACTTATGGGTCGTCTATCTTCTATCGTCTATCAGACTAATCAAGCTATGCCATCACACCGTGCTACTTTATGACATCACAGCTGGTCAAGCTGTTCTTAAGCAACTGGCTAAAATCAGCATAAAAGTTGGCCAATGTGAAGAGCTTGCTGAGAAATATGAGGTTGTGGTAACCCCAAAACAGAGCGGACAGAGCTAAAAAATATCCTCTATCAGATACAGTGAGACCTGAGACAGGGGCAGAATCAATATAGCAGTGGGGGTGGAACTTGATATATTCTTTTTCACTCAGTCGCTCGTATTACAGACAGAAACACGATATCCAAAAGGATCACAGTAGGGGAAGGTCCCAGTGGACAAAGCAGGCAGAATATATGGCACATATAACAGAGACTTGTTCACAGCCTGTCATATGTTGTCTCTTCTCTGTCTCCATCTCATTATTATTATCATTTCTTCCAGAATACTGCCAAATAGGAAATGAAGTAACAGTGATAACAAACATTAAAACCTCTTTTATAGCAAACATGCAGGCGAATACACTGGGGATTTTTTTTTAGTATTGGCTGAAATGTGGTTGTAGCAACAATCATGTGTCAAAAGGTGGTATTGATTGAGAATGATTTGAGACAAAGAGTTAAAGAAGAAGAATATGGCTTTGGGGATGTACATTACCATCCTGGCCCACTGTCTCTGGCCTCATTACAGGGGTTAATGAAGGCAAGGAGCCTGAGCTCCAGTGCTCAGATGTGCTCTCTCTCTCTCTCTCTCTCTCTCTCTCTCTCTCTCTCTCTCTCTCTCTCTCTCTCTCTCTCTCTCTCTCTCTCTCTCTCTCTCTCTCTCTCTCTCTCTCTCTAGGCTCTGTGGCTCTGCTGGGACTCAACATAACTGGCAGTCAGGCCCAGAAACCTACTTCTGCAGTAGGCTCATTGATTGACACAGCTCAGGTGACGGCGGCAGCTCACACACAAAAAACATATACACACACATGAAAGCACCTGTGCACACGCAGACACACACATACTCTACTTAACCCTTAAGTAACCTTATCCCGGTGCACACTCAGGTAATTACCTGTAGCGCACTCCTGACTTTCAATATTGTATTTTGTATATATATATATATATATATATATATATATATATATATATATATATATATATATATATATATATATATATATGTGTGTGTGTGTTAACGACATATGAGTGTCATTAACATGCCATTTGTTCACTAGTCATCACATCCCTCTTGCCTTCACTCGTACATATGTTATTGTTACAATTTTCTTCATTCAGATGTATATCTAGACATAGTACATACATAGTTTATGTAATTGAGGTGGTATTGAGGTTTATTTTTTGTCATAACTCTCTCTCTCTCTCTCTCTCTCTCTATCTCTCTCTCTCTGTAATGCTGAAATTAACATGGATTAACCACATTGTATGGGGGGGTTAAATGTGCTACAAGCTTATCTAGTGTTTTCTGAGACATTTATCCTATTCAGAAACAGGAGGCTGTCCAGGTCTTGTCCAGGATTTCCTCAGGTCTACTAACTACTTTCAAATCTGTTTCTTCATAATTAATTCCCATCTTTTATCAGAGTCCCTCATTCTCCACTTTTCAGTGATTTTAATAACATAATTGCAAACTCTCCCACATGCATTAACCCACATGCATACAGTACACAAAAAAATGAGAAGGAGTTGGTTCTGCACTCAGCCCAGCCCAACGCATTTGGCAGTGAGCATGTTACCATGCCTACAGGCCCAATCAATACCTTGTCTAAAAATAGCATTACCATAATAGTCTTACTTTCAATAGCAGAGGGTTGAACTGGGTGAGAGCAGCATGCATTGTGTAATCCCCAAGATAATCATAACCAATGGTGACCACAGAGTAAGCGGGCATTGTGCAAAAGCGTGAGTTTAATCCCCAACAGGAGATTTCTCAAGGAAAACCTGATCCTGGCATTTTATTGGCTGGTGCTGCGATCTAACAGCAGGTCAGGTCAGGTAATCTGGAATGACATCCTATTGGGTTAACAGTGCATCATTAAATAGACTGCATGACTTCAGAGACAGGACAAGTTGCCAGTGCCAACACATGAAGATAAATGTTTAGAAGTGGGATAAATGTTAACACACAGTACTAAAATGGCAATTAAGAATGAAAAGCCCCAAGGGCAAAGACCATATTCATGAAGATGAGTCACAAATTGGCCATTTAGGAGATGATTACCACCGTGCGACACAAAATGGCAGGAAGCCCTCGACATCACAGACAATCTGTTTCAAAATAATGGTGTTGTTTTGATGCTGCTGCCAGGGGGGAAAGTGCTTCTGTGTTGTGCTACATTAAATAACTTGGAGCTACAACATGACCTAGAGAGAGGCAAAGAGAGCAGACAGACAGACAGAAACAATGATGATGGAGGATGGCATGAAAGATGGAGAGGTGAAATAAAGACAAACAGGAAGACACAAGAGAGCTAAAGCATGTCACAAATATAACCTGAAACCCTGACATGCTGGCAGAGACGCTGTCTCTCTCTCTGTGCCTTCCCCTCACAAACATGGATCATGTACCGGCGCAGATAAAGTGTTTCTGACCTCATTAAACTGCAGCGCAGGCCAAGTTCAGTGCCATTTCCACATTCATTTTAGTGCTGTAGTAGAGAATACGTGCATGGGTCTATGCATACGTACGCGCGTGTATGGTACTGTTCTGAAGCATGTTCTTTTTATAGCGTCTCACTCCACAGTTGGGAGAGGGCGCTGAATAGGTGGGTGGACTATCAAGGGGGCTGGGACTCTGATCTATCTCTCTGTTCAGAGGCAATTCCCTGGCATACATCGCTGCAGCGTGGGTGAGATCCCAGACTCCATTCATAGATTTCTTTCATCTTTACCTTCTCTCGACCCCTTTTGGTCTCCGTGTCACTCTTTCTCACCACAGCTCTGGCTGTGAACGGGGACACAAACGTTCTTTACCATAGAAAGTTCATGAAAAAAAAATTAGAGTGTTGTCATAAAATATTTAGCCATTTTGATCCTCCTTATGACCCTCATCAAGCAACACCAATGCAAAACCACCACCTTTATGAAAGAAGGAAAACAGCAATACATGAACGCTCTCTTATCTCAGTCTCTGGTCTATTTCTCTAAATGGAACCACTCATCATGTGACATTTGCAACAAAACATCAGCTCCCACTGTATCACCTGAGACAGCATTCAGACAGGAAGCTTTAGAATCATTTAGAAGCATTGCTACGTTGGCTACCTAGCCAAAGATATGCCTGATGTCCTCTAATACCACAAAAAGGCGTAGAGTTGCCCACCACAACACTAGCAACACTGCATATCTTCTACAACCATAAAAAAACATTCAATCTTGTGCTTTTTCTGCCTGTCACTTTCAGTTCACTCGTAGCAATGATGATGATTTTTTTTTTTTTTTTTTACAAAAGATTTCTCACCAGTTTGCCCTCCAGTGTGAAGATCTTCTTCACCACTCCGGAATCAAGCTTGATGGCATCAGTGATGTCGGTCAGGACTTGTTCGTAGGAATGGGCTGTTTTCTTGTTCAGCAGGATCCTCACAGCTTTGCGGGGCTTCACTCCGCTCCGCACTACTGTCACAAGCTTTGGACGTATGAAGTCCTTGATTTCGCGGCTCTCGGGGGCCCCAGCATTGGCGCTGCCCAGGGAGGGGGGCCCGCGCGAGGATGCAGCCGAGGCCTTGACATTCACCGACCAGTTGGGGTTCACGTTTTTTGTGTAATCCAACTTTTTGTAAGCTTCGATGGAGCTGCACACATAGCTGTCACCTGTTGGGGTTAGGGATGAGGAGGAGAAAGCAATAAGAGATTACTTACAAAAACATTGGAGGAAATGAGATGAGCTTCAGAAATAACAAAAGAGATGAGAATCTCTGTGCAGTATCTCTTAACCAAGCAACCGCACTGATATTCTAGCAGCAGGCAGCATAATGCATTAATAAGTAGATTTAGAAATTAGAAAATTTAGAAGTATACTGATATGGGATATTGTGCAGCCTGCTTTCCTTCATACTTCTTATAGGCTATAGGCCTATATAGGGGCTATATTTATATTTCACATGTCAACCAAAGATGATGTCAACAACTTGTAGCTCTTCCCATGTCACTTCTTAGAGAGTAAAACAGATCGAGGAAAATAGAGCTAATCTGAGCCAAAACATATGTCTGTATCACCATATGGCCATTAAATCAGTGATATAATCTTCATAATAATAATCTACAATGTGTTTAGCCAGTTTTATAGAGCAGTGCCTATAAAAAAAGATCTTGCTGAGTCTGATTTTAAACCTGAAAATGACTGCTCACTTCACATTTTCCATAGTCTCAGGTTTGTTACTTTACTCTATTCAACAGGGAGGTTAGCAAGGGAAGATCACATAACATGGCAGCTGACAGACCAGGCAGTGTTTGTTCTGAGGAAGAGAGTTAGGCCTACAGACAGACGTGTCCCTCTAGATTTTAGATAGCCTAACATTAGAGATGCTGATCAGACCATGAGTCCCCTGGGTGTGCTGTAATGTAGGCTACCCACCTTCTACCAGCTGCTCAATACATGTGATCTTCTTGCAGCCATCCAGGGTGTAGATGGTCCGGACGCCCTGCGGCAGGTTGACATTGTCGGACAAGGAGCGGGTCAGATCTGCCAGCAACGCGTCAAAGGTCCGGAACCTGTCTGTGGAGATGGCGTATACTATCCCGTTGAAGTACCGGTCTCCGTTGCGGTAGAAGCGCACCTTCTTGGCTCTCTTCTCCGTGGTCAGAGTCTTCAGGGTCCTGGTCCGGTACAGGCTGCAGTAGGCGCTGTGTGTAGGACTCGCCACCCCGTTCATCTTCGCACTGGACCGGCTGTGTCTCTGACTTTTGTCCCGCTCGTCGAAATGCTCCATCTCCATCTCTCTGCCGAGGCTCACAAGTACGGCCGTACTGTCTGAGAGGACAAACAATAAGGAGGAGGATCAGGCTGCGGTGAAAAGTTTTCTCAACCGAATAAGTTCACAAAAACAAGCAGTGCCGAGAAGGAAGAAACCAGATCGAGGTTTTGACGGCTGCAAAGTAGCCAGCCGGTGTCCGTCTCTGGTGCTCTGTCTGAAAATAACTCCCTAATGACAGATTAAGTGCTCTTAAGCCGAGCAGTGGACAGCCTGCCTCATGACGAACCACGCTGTCTGTCAGAGTGCGTCTGAGTTGCTCTGAGGCGCAGATAGATGGAGAGAGAGCGGCAGTCACGAATCAATATAGCCTTATTATTTCATAAATATTCAGAACCCCCACGCTCAGCCGGACCAACAGCAGCCTTATAAAGGGAGCTGTCCAACATAAAACTGCGACGTCAAAAATGATAACTTAAACAATGATTAAAATATTATTATTTATTATTATTTATATAGCCTATATTTACTTTCTAGTCCATACTGTAGATGAAGAGACGTGAATCGAGAACTGTGTAAGACAATGGTGTTATGACATTAAATAGCCTAATGAATCACTTTGACATCATCTGTAGCCTAATGAGCGCATTGACAGGCTTACCTACGCGAGCAATTAACGCTTCTGTGACGGTCACCTCCAGTGTGACTGATGCTTTATTTCCCAGTAGATACTGTATGAAATAAGAGTTTGAGTGAGCTGGTCGCTGACACTGGATGGTGGTAATAGTGATCCTATCCTGGCTGCAGTGAGCTCCCCTGTGAGTCCCTTTGTTGTCCGGTTGACGTGCCCCACCACCAAACACCAGTGTGTGTTAATGTGTGTGTGGTGAGCGAGAAGCAGAGGCTGGACTGGAAATGAAGCAGGTAGCAGCTGCTTCCCCTCCCATTCTGTTTTCACCCACCTCCTCTCTCTCCTCCTCCACGTCACTCTGTCGTGATTTCCATTCAGCGCCCCCACCCCTCATTAGGATGCAAACCCACGCTTCCCACTCGTGCTGGGGGTGCTACTGGTCCTGCAACCACCCCCCAGCCTCGAAGACATGTGTCTGCTGAGGGGGTCGATCTCCCCTCTTTTATGGCAATTTAAGAGCCTTTACCTTAAAGCTTCAATACTTTGACGCTCGATTAAGATGAGCAAAAATACTTTTTTCTTAATTCTTTTAACCTATGTGACAAAAAAAATAAATTCTGGAGAATTCCCTGATCATGGTTAGCCAAGTCATCATTCAATTGATCTACAGTATGTATTAAATTGAATTAAATTTCACATATTTACTATTGCCTAGGTCTATGTAAATGATGCAAATGTGAATTACTTTTCATCAAAACAAAAAGTATTATCCATATTTTGGTGTGTGTATAGGCTACCAATCACATCTCATCAAAACCATGAGACTATTAGCACAGAGCAGCATTTGTTTAACCCACAATACTATTTGCACATGAGATGTTATGTAACACACTTATTCCAATGTGTAAGGGTCTCAAGGAAGCTAAAACCTAAGATTCAAACTATGCAGAGCAGCTTTCACAGTGATCCAAATGCAGTGTGACAAATCAGATTTTTACCCAATCCCATTTATATATCATGTCAATTGGGATTACATGTCTAAATGCTTTCAACATACTATATGCTGAGTTACACAGACAGGACTTCATAAAGCAACACGCAGGAAGAGAGATGAGAACTAGAGCGAATGCTGCTGTCTCCTTATCATAACATTGTTTCTTCCTATAAACTCTGAAGTTTCTTTGTATGTAACGGCAGGAAGTTGTCTCTCCGACCAAGGGCCTACATCCTGGCCTCCAGCACCCTATTCTGTTCCATGTGTGTGTGTGTGTGTGTGTGTGTGTGTGTGTGTGTGTGTGTGTGTGTGTGTGTGTGTGTGTGTGTGTGTGTGTGTGTGTATGTGTGTGTGTGTGTGTGTGTGTGTGTGTGTGTGTGTGTGTGTGTGTGTGTGTGTGTGTGTGTGTGTGTGTGTGTGAGCCAGTGATGGTGAAAGTTGCAGCCCCAGTCTCTTAAAATACTGCCCTTCTATAGATGTATTAACAGGTGGAAGACATTGAGTTACATGTTGAACATGTCATAGCTTTATTATGTAAAATACTTCACTTTCTTTGTATTTATGTAATGTTTGTGACATTAGTTTAATGCTTCTTTTAATGTCACATCTCATAATACCATTTGGTTTAACTAATCTAGAACTTACATGAATATGAATATATCTGACATCTTAATGTCCCACAAAAAGTTTCCTCCACACAGATTTTTCTATTTTGGGGAGACACACACAAGGGCCCAGTGACAAACTGAGGGCTGACAAGGTGTTCTGTCTAAATGAATCCTGGGGAAACAGAGCACACATGGGGGAATGTTTATTTAGACCAAGAAAGATGGAGGACACAGTGAAGGACTTAACAGCAGGACCACGGTCTCATTTCCATTCTTAATGCCTAATAATTTGCAAGTCAAATGTCCACATGTATTTAAATAAGAAGGGGAGACATAAAAATGAATGGATTATAGTATTGCTGTGAATACATTTGTACCATTTTAGAGGTTAAAGCAGATTCAGTCTGGAGTGCAACTCTGTAAGATATTGGATACAATATGCTTGCATCTTTCCAAGTAATCAAGCATAGATAATATAACAATTAATCTGCATCCACATTTGGATCAGCATTGCAGCTAAATAATTACTGACTGGCCCAAATCAAATCAGAATGATAGAAGCTTGGGATCCATACAAGTAATACAATTTGTGCAATTCTTCATAGCGTTTGCTCCTGGAGCATGACAAGGCAATTTCCTGAGATTCAATTGACTTGTACGTATATATAGAGATGGAGAATTTTGGCATTTGTGTGTAAGGCAATAAAAGTGCCTTTGTGGCAACATTTAATGTGTGAGGGTTTTATGATCTGCTCTCCCTCAAAATAAGGACAGAAATTTGTTATGCCAAAACCATCTCTCAGTGATTTATGACTGCCACTTTTTGTCTCTAAAAGTTGTTTCAGAGACACTATAAACACATAAGTAAAAGCAAAATTGAGCACATCTCTCCTAACATATTCTGTATGATAACAAACACAAACTTGGAGCTCATTCAGATGGGGATAGATAGATTCATATTGTGGTGAATCCCTCCTGGAATAATTCCGAAAATTAAATGTGTCTGAATTTCACAGCCCAGGAGAGACATTTAAAAACCCAGACGGTTGACAGATGCTACAAAGATACTCTTTCCATTCTGTCATGAATCACTGCATCTTTATGCTACAATTCCACACAACACAATATGGTGTTGGAACATAGGGACGGCCATAAAAGCCTGTCACTCTCTCTGACAGTTTACAGGTTTTAAGTTAGTCCATCATGTGAATGCACGCATACACACTTGCAAATGAGTCTCTTACAGTATACACACGCACTTGCATCTACATGTAAATTATTTGCACCATACTCATTATGAGTACAGAGAGAGGAACTTACTTAATGAGCATGTGCAGCAGGGTGACTCGTTGTGTTTTGACAGATACTGTAGGGATTTGTCACCGTGGTTCACCTGTTAGCAGAAGACATCTAGGTGGTTAATCTGTGGCAGTGTGATTCATGGTCCAGATGCTGAGTTGTACTAAAGCTTGTGCATGAAACAGAGAGGAGGAAGATAGTGGTGTGCTGTAAATGTGCTCTTTCAAAAGGCAACATGGGCCAGCCATCTTTAAATGAAGTCATTAATCTAAGATAAACAACCTGTCACTGCAGCGCATTTAGGATTGTACACAGTCAGCCATATTAGAAATATGAATGGATGTCTAAAGGGAAAGTACACCCTAAAACAGAATTCACACTGTGCTGTTCCAATGATTTAAGACATTAAAGTCAATACCTGCAAAGACAAACAAGTGTCTCCCAGGACTGGTAATTACAATGTTACAGCAGTTGGTTTATTGAATGAATGGAAGGATAAACTAGTAACAGACTGTGTGAGATTATAGAAAATTTCATATTACATCCAAATATAGGGCTAGTGATCTTGGGTGGACTCATACTTTTAAACCCACATTTGTCACTAAAAATATATTTCCATTCATTAATATAAGGACATTTTCCTCACAGCAAGTTGAAGGGGGTTGAGTATTCAGTGTCATGCTATAGGACAGTTCAGCTGGTGTGATGTTTGTTGACACCGGGGCTTGATCTTTGCCCTTCTAGTTAAAGGCCAGTTCCCTTGTCACTACAACACACTGCCATGACAGCCGTGGACATATAGCCTCAGAGTAAGTAATGCATAATTTACCTTTATGAATTATTCTAATATCGTCACCTTCCTAAAATAATGGCCTAAGTCATTTTTTCAAGTTTTTCAGAAAACACAAAAAACCAAACCAAATACTGAATATATATATATAATTTCACTCAAAAATGTTATGACAAAAGATTGACATACCAATGTCTGTCAGTTATGGAACATAAGAAGAATAAATGCATTTGTGACTTTTAAACCTTCAACTCTGTCAACAATCAGTGTGTTTACATGCACAGAAACCTCATCACTTACCAATTGGGGACGGGCCCTGAATCATGGAAATAACTTCAGTGATAGAGTGGTAGATTTTTGTTCTTCTTGAAACGGCTGCCATTTTAAAAAAGCTTGTAAAATTGCCAAAGTCACATTGTCTTTTGATTTAGGCAAAATAAAACGGCCCAAGTCACACTCTAGGCCATTATACTAAAGGTGTAGAATCACATGACCTATTGAATTTTTGTTAAAAAATGACATAGGCCATTATTTTTAGGAAGGTGACGCAATGACCTCTTTGTCTCAAAACCCAATATTAGGTCACAATCCATGAGCCAATTAATATGATGTCATTGCACTCGGTGAAGAAGAAAAACTGCTACATTGATAAAGCTTAAGGGATAAGACAAAATTATGAGTTCATGCTGTTTTTGCCTATGAGATCATGTCTTTGGTATAAGATAATGTTTCAATTCAATGTTCTGAGGCTGACAAGAACTGAACCCATCCTCCACACTTCTTCAGAAACACAAACAGCTTCTGCAATGTTCATATTTTCTACTGCATACAGATTTCTTACACCTACATTTGTAAAGGCGATCACTGGGTGGGAACTACATGCGGAGAGAGTGGTGGATGTTGCTTACATAATGAAAGTCATAGGTGTTTTGAAAAAAAATTGCAGTGACACAAGAAATGTCAGACTCAGCAGGCTTCTCACATTAGGAGACAACCTTACTGCACTCAAAGCCTGTAATATTCCTCCCTCTTAAATATTTCTCCTTATAGCTACTTGTTTTGTTGAAACAAAGAAACGTGTAAGGAAATAATAATACCAGACTTCATCATTAATGTAACATTTTATACCAATGTATTTGCCATCAATTGTAAAATAATCACTGAATTGCAATACTGACTGTGGCACATGAGTAGATCAACTTACATAGGAACTGCATTGTTTCTTCACAATCAGCCTTTGAGAAATGGAAACAAGGCCATAGGAAGCACATATAGTGGCTTGCATACGTTTACAAACCCATGCTAAAGTTGACTAAAAAGAGGAATAAAAAAACATCTTTTGGAAATTGATCTTAATGCCTTAATTTAAAAAAAATTAGAAAAATCCGACCTTTAAGGACATCAATTTTCTTTGTGAATGAATAATGTATCGTAAATAATTAAATGTTCTTCCTTAAAATACAGGGGGCATAAGTACACCCCTATGTTAAATTCCCATATATTTTTATTTTTAAAGGCCAGTTATTTCATGGATCCAGGATACTATGCATCCTAATAATGTTCCCTTGGCCTTTGGAATTAAAATACCCCCACATCATCACATACCCTTCACCATACCTAGAGATTGGTATGGGGTACTATCCATAAAACCATCTCTCAATGCTAATCAAACCAGCTATTAGGCTAACTGAAATAAAACCATGCCAGGGATGTGTATACTTATGCCCTCTGTATTTTAAGGAAAAACATGTATTTATTTATTTATTTACAATACATTATTCAATCACAAAGAAAATTAGTGTCCTTAAAGGTTGGAGTTTTCCTAATTTTTTTAATTAAGGCATTAACATCAATTTTCAAAAGATGTTTTTTTAATCCTCTTTTTAGCCAACTTTAGCATGTACATTCTTGTACTGAAAACATAAGGGTATGGCAATTTTCTACTGCAATCATTCCAGCATACACAGAAGAGGCGTTCGCTCTTTTTAAAAAAGGGTTATAACACCAGGTTTGGGTTAGGGATTGTGTTTTAGGTAGTCCTTTAGGCTGGGTAACCAGCTCCCCCTTTGAGATTTCTTCTCTTCTCTTCTCTCTGCTGTTGCTCCACCACCACCTCCTACTTTCAAACACGCTCCTCCTCCATCTTCGTCTCTCTCTTTTTCTTTCTTAGAACTGGCCTCTGCCTTCCTGCTGGTCTGCCTCTCTCTATGCAATCAGAAAATATAGTTAATTTACCAGAAACATGTATCAGATACACAATGTTTTCTATTTTAAGTGCTTCACAGATAAAATAACACTGAATTTCTCGATTCAAATCCCGTAACATGAATAGTCTAAGAAGATATATCTCAGAATTTATTAATTCTTAGTTAATTTGTCCAGCATGGTTACTTTATTTATTAACTACAAATCAAGACAATACACTGCAATATTAAGTCTGATTGCAAAGCAAAGCGATTTACATATCAGTCCCTCCAGAAAAACGCGGAGTTTTTTTGTGATTGTTGCGGGCAAAAATCCTTGATTATGCGGCACGTTTTCTTAAAAAATGCGATGGAATATGCGGGATATTTATGCCATTTTATGCGATGAAAATGCGGGAACTTGCAAAAATTGCGGGAACTTGCGGGAACTTGCAAAAACTGCGGTTTGATGAAAAAGAGAAAAAAAGTGATTCCCCCAACACAGTGTTCTCAGTAGGTGAAATTACGTCACTTCATAACGTTCCCATGGCAACAGGGGAAAATGGCTGCTCTTGTGTGAAGTAAAACGCAACATTTTTCAACTTTCTGCTGAGATATATGTGACTTTTTTTGCAACGAAAATGCGGGGATTATGAAATCATGCAAGCCCCGCATATTTTGCGCGGAAATCGGCAATTTATGCGGCGAAAGTGCGGCGTATTTGAAAAAATGCGGCCCCCGCATTAATATGCGGACTTTGGCTGATTATGCATTGAATTCTGCGATCGCATAATCGCGTTTTTCTGGAGGGACTGACATATGTCATGATAGACATAGTTATAGATAATAAATAATAATAATAATAATTTTTATTATTGTGTCCATCACCTGTAAAGTGTTGTGCCTCACTGACCTCCTCTGTTTGCTCTTGGGTGCCCTCTGTGGCTGGGCGGAGTACTGTTTTCGTTGGGCTTCAAGGGTGGAAGACAGCTGTGGCAGCGGACAATTCATGAGTAATGACAGTTAGACAGCCAGACATATGTATGCATGTATGTGTGCTTTTGTGTTCATGGCAGGCATGAGCCAGTCACATGATGCCACTTTGAATGTAAAGACTTGCTGCAAAAATGTTGAGAGAGAAAGGAAGTTTCATTGCAGCTACATTCATTTCAGCCCTGCTGTAACCAATAATGTTTCAGCATTTGGCAGAAAGTCCTTGACTCACTTTTTGTGGTTGAACAAAGACTCACCTATTATATAACAAGAGAGAGCAGCACTGGAGGATGAATGAGAAATCATAACTAGGCCTGAAAGAGAAAAGCTAGAGAGCACACCAGTCTGCTCTCTACACTGAATTATCCTTTTGTAGCATTTAGCCATGACAGCTATTCTTCAGTGTGACATATATTTTATTAGTAGTCAATAGGTTTGGTTTGAGAGGTACTTGTTCGACTACACGTTATGAGCACTACTTTTGACATGGATGAAGGGAATGCTTACCTTAGCAATTTCTGAAAGGTATGCCCGCCTCTCATCATTGGTTTTATGAAATGCCTGATATTTGAAAGAAACAGAGGGCCTTATTGTCACATTTTTCCATTCATTGACTACACTTGTTCTAAATGTCAGTAATAATCTGTCTGCTCAGAGTGCAGTGCTTGTTATGTGTTTGCTGCCTGTGTGCATTAGAGTGCATTTCAGGAGGTCTTCAGTGTTAATGAGCAACAGATTAGAACATGGATTACTGGCTGCACATGCTAATATCTCACTGTTTGTTGAGCAGAACAATAAACAAAGAACCATGTCACCAAGAGCATATCAGCCTAGTCGTATCAGTACAGGACAAAGGTTGGGGTTCGATTTTGCATCAATGGTTGTTAAAAACAAAGAATGCAAAAGAAGAATATCAGCCAAATCTTGTTCAATCCTTTGCTAATGATGGTAATTTCCTACTGAAATATGTATTACCTAGAAAAATGTAAAGCTGCTTGCCTGAGAAATAATAAAACTGTAAACCAGCAATACTAGACACAAAATTCTTCTAACTGAGCTGTGGAACAGCCGCGGTCCACACCTTTCCTTCCTGTTCAATTCTGCTGTGACAGTCCATCAGCTGACTCTGGAGGTCAGACTTCTCTTCAGTCAGGAGCTTCAGACGCTGCCTCAATGTTTCCTGCGGCAAAGTGTTTCCATCAATTAGCAACTTCCGTAACAAAAGAGGTATAAAAGGTGTTGCATTGCTGATGTCTAATTACAAATCAATTTGTCCTAGAATTACACAGTGATATCTATTCAAATCAAACAATAACAGAATAACCCATGCAGAAAACATGAGCACAAAAATGGATTAGGCTCATGCATTATTCAAAAACCAAATTAACACATTAGAGCTGAGGCATGGTAAGGCTAGATGAGATTTCTTGTACAGAGCAGAGCAATGAGACTTGATATGTGGGTTTGGAACCATTTCTTAAAAAAAAAGAAGCAGCTGCTGTCAGCTTTAATGAATACCACTGTAAGCAGCGTGTTGAAAGATGCAGCTTTATACATATTATACATTATACATACATTTATATCATGCTAGTATTGTATTAATAGTTAAATAGTTAAATGTTACAGTCAGTGGTGGAAGAACTATTCAGATCCTTTACTTAAGTAAAATTGCTTAGTAGCAATACCACACTGTAAAAATAATACAAGTAAATGTCCTGCATTCATATCAGCAAAAATTAAAACGATCAAAAGTAAAAGTACTCATTCTGCAGAAAATTGGTCCCTGACAGTGTTTTACTATTTGCATATGATGTTTTTGGATGAATATTACTGCTGCATTAATGTTGCATTTTACTGCTGTATTATATGTTTACGGTTGAAACCATTTAACTCCTTTATATACTGTTGGGTAGTTAAATCTACAGCAATCCATCATATTCAATAAGATCATCATATGTTTATATAGCATTGCTGTCCTATAAGTACGACGTATCTCCAGAAAGTCAACTTTTCATGAGCTCAGAAAACTGCTGTTTTCAGCTTTATCATAAAAATTAAAAATCCCCAATTTTAAAATTACATGTTTTTTATTGAAAAGGAAGGGTATAAAATTGTAATCTGAAAATGAACTACATGTTCAAGGTACCTGTGTTTCCTTTAATGCTAGGAAAGGTACTAACCCAAAGTGCATGTAATTAAAAGTATCAGTTGTGGTTTCTGACAGGAATTAATCATTTTTCAGATGCGTGCAGTGCACTGTAGGTGTGCGCTGTGGCCAGTGGCAAACCGCGTTTGGTCTGAAAGGCTTACTACGGTCATCCCTTTGATACACTAATGAACATATGTTAGCTCCAACACATCCTCATACCGAAATATCAATATAGGTCGATTTCCAGACTCCCAAAACGACACATACGACCGTTCTATTTACTGCTGCGCGGTGACGGTTTAATCATGTGACTGTTCTATTAAAAGTAACAGGTGCAGTTTTAAACACGTAGTCAACATTGTGAAATGGAACTAGTTAAGTTTAGGCAACACATACTTAGTGTTAGTAAAACATCAGGGATAACTTTCAAATGAGTCACTTAAAACTACTAAAATGAGGACGTATTGTGACGTCATTACATCACGGACCAAGGTCGGTAAAATTTGGTTAATATCAAAATGACAGTTGACTTTTGGCTTCATATGGGAAATGGACCCTGCTCTACTGAGTGAAAGTCCTGTATTTGGCTGACCCCTCATTCACCCCAACCTGTCTCCTTGAATTTGGGGCTCTTGTACTTTTTTTTTGACTTGTTTTCTCGCTTGATAATTACTAGAGCGACGAGAGGTTTGCTGCCTAACAAGAAACATAATTGTTGGTCGTCATGAGCTGCTTGCATGATCGACCCATAAGGTTGTTTTCTGGGTGACAGACAGGCTTCTGCCTCAAGGCACACAGACACATATTTAGACTGTATTGTACAACCTTTTAATGTGTTGTGTGTGTTGAAGCATTGTAATTAGTATTTAGGGCAGGCTACTACTCTCCCATGGTTTGTAATCCAGTGATTGCAGTGCTGTTAAACTGTGGTTGATTCAGCCTGCATCATCAGGAGGATGGTGAGCAGCTGGCGTTACAATCCTTTCTGTTCTGCCCGCCTTCTCCCCTCATTCTGCGACTTTGGCTCTCTCTGCTGGTATGTGCTTCTACCTTAAACACATTCCCAGCCCTGTTTGTTAATCTGCACTGCAACAAAACTTACTAAATAACACCAATACAAAACAGATCAATAAAAAGCTTAATAGAAAATCAACATGTTTGCACTCACTACCAGCATGTCATCATAAATTCGGATGGAGGCCAATCGATCTGTGAAAAACAAGAGAACATTATGTGTGCATGCTTTAAAATATGAATTTGCTTGAGAGGGGTGAATATATACATGTGGTCTTCTTAATTCTTTACATTTAAGTTGTTTTTATACACTACACTATACAGTTGAAAGTAAAGATTGACTTAAAGAGTCTTCAGGGGCGGTGCATTCATGGGATGTTGGTAAGCTTAACATCCTGGCAATCCTGCTCAATACCCCTCTTCTTTCAGAGCAGACAGAGGAGCCTATGACACTAAGACTAAGTGTCCGCCAGTATCAGCCCCGAGCTGCTTTATGTACTGTAATCTCGAGTTTGCCTGAAAGTGTTTTTTGTAAGAAAAAGTATAACTGCAATGATGTCAATCTTGAGTGATGAGAAAGTAAACCATACCGTACTCTGTGGTATTTGACTCTTGTATAAAGCTTGATTTTAAGTTTACAGATTCCAGTAAAAACACAACAAATGTACTTCCAGCATAAACCCCTTTAAAAGCTAGTACGAGCCTAGGTGCACTCAACTCACCCATGGGGTTTCCTCGTAGGTCCTCCAGTCTCTCATGAATGAGTGACATCTGTCTGTCCAACTGTCCATTTAGCTCAGTCTGTGTCTCATACCTTGTCTTCCACTCATTTCCTGGTACAGAATAAACAGAGGAACTGTCACACTATAGTCACGTTTGGGGAAGGGCAAATTACAAACGACACTGAAAAGTGACTGGGCTGATAGAAACCAGTGGATTATTAGGTAATCTTGCCAATGTGGCAGCAGCAGTGGCAGCAAAAACTGTCCTGTCCTGTTAGTAGTGTCCTGTACACTGTCATGTGACTCCCATGACTGTCCCAGGACAGTCAGACACTGTCCTGTGACTCCCATGACTGTCCCAGGACAGTCAGACACTGTCCTATGACTCCCAGACATTGTCCTGTGACTCCCATGACTGTCCCGGGAGTCACAGGACAGTGTACAGGACACTACTAACAGGACAGGACCGTTTTTGCTGCTACTGCTTCTCCAATGTGGCTGAAGGTGACAGATAGATCATAATAATAAATCACTTAAAGGTTACTCACCTTCCCCATCAACACTGTGCAGTCTTTCTTGCAGTTCACACATGGTGCTCCGCAGATCAGACACCGACTCCTCAAGCATTTCTCTATCATGAGCCAAGACGATGTTATTTTTGCAGTGGAAAAAAAAAAAAACATTGAATCTCCTTGATAGCTTTGTAAGTAATACATTTCCTTTATACAAACTTACCTCATTTCCCTCTCTTGCTTAAGTTCTTCCTGCAGGCGTGCCAAATCGTATTTGCTGTAGTCGCTATCTCCATTCATGTTTGTGAAAAACTGACATCAACTTAAGAAAAGTTTGTGCCTCGAGGTTTCCATGGAGACCGCTCTTTCCGGCTCGTTCAGGCGGCCTCGGAAATAATGGCCCAGATTAGCGGGAGGCTTGAAAATCGAACCTCTTCCTCGGTTAAATATGACAGTACACGAATAAATAGCTCGTAAATTACATATTCGTCACATACAGTGGCTTTTTTGCAAGCAGCCATTTCTATGAAGCTTATATTTTGCGCTTTATTAGTTCTGAAAATTGACGTCCTCTGTATACGAGCTCTTAATTCAACAGTTAACATCATTGCCTATTACATGCCAGTTGATCTTATCTCGCAGGAAAAACAAACATGCAAACACACAACTTGTTTTTCTCCCTCTATCAGAACACCTTTTGAGAAACAGCCAATATAAAAATGTATCTCTGGTACACGTAAATACATTTTTTTTATGAAAAACATTTGTGTTTTGCTTTACATTATTATTGCACTTCCATACAGATTATGCATCATGGTCAATCTTTAAGTCTACCGTTTACTGGAATGTTTTGTCATATACAAAACATACACAAAATATGTACATATTAATACAATGGCATATACCACACAAAAATAATTAATGTAAAACAAAACAATGCAGCCAACCTTGACATATAGATATATAAATACAATTAAAATTGCACTTAATTTAGGCTAATTCCAATATGTCAGCCTTGTTGTTTTTACATTCACAGTTAATAATTAATTAAATATCCACTCTGGAAATGAGTGGCCTATTTCGTTATAAATCTGCTAATGAGAAGTTGATCTATCAATCTGACAAACACCTTAAAGGAAAGCATTTAACACCCTGTGGGAATCTATTTTTTTTTCTCATCCTCCTCTTTCTTCTGCTTCTCCTTCCTATTTGTTTCTGCCTGATGGTCTCGTTTCTGCGCCTCCTTCCCCTCAGTTTGTGCTGGCTGTCCCTCGGGGATTTCCATCGTGACCTTGGCTGTCTTCTTGCTTGCGGTCTTCAGGAAGGCTAGGATGCCCAGATTGTCAAAGTTGTATGCAGCCACACCAATATTGACCACTGACTTGAGACCAGTGTCAGTGGCTTTGCCTGTATCATTACCATACCTTCACCACGAATAATGTGGTTAGGGTGGTTGGGGAAGAGTGGTTTGGAGTAAGAACATAAATGTGGTGGGTACAGAACTAAAATGCTGGAGTAATGTGATATGTAATATTGGTACTGTTGTCATTTACGTCAAAAACACTGAAGGTCAAGAAAAACAGTCATATTTCACTTTGTAGCGGTTTTATTAGTAACACACCAGGAAAAAGGGGCTACACAGTATGAACAGCAAGAGCAGCACCACCCAACACAAGCAGACATTTAGCTGCAGTTCGCAGACCCAGAAAGACACATAACAGCCAGTCCCTCCAGAAAAACGCGGAGTTTTTTTGTGATTGTTGCGGGCAAAAATCCTTGATTATGCGGCACGTTTTCTTAAAAAATGCGATGGAATATGCGGGATATTTATGCCATTTTATGCGATGAAAATGCGGGAACTTGCAAAAATTGCGGGAACTTGCGGGAACTTGCAAAAACTGCGGTTTGATGAAAAAGAGAAAAAAAGTGATTCCCCCAACACAGTGTTCTCAGTAGGTGAAATTACGTCACTTCATAACGTTCCCATGGCAACAGGGGAAAATGGCTGCTCTTGTGTGAAGTAAACGCAACCTTTTTCAACTTTCTGCTGAGATATATGTGACTTTTTTTGCAACGAAAATGCGGGGATTATGAAATCATGCAAGCCCCGCATATTTTGCGCGGAAATCGGCAATTTATGCGGCGAAAGTGCGGCGTATTTGAAAAAATGCGGCCCCCGCATTATTTTGTGGACTTTGGCTGATTATGCATTGAATTCTGCGATCGCATAATCGCGTTTTTCTGGAGGGACTGAGTAGCTTAAACTACATCAAGTCAAAAAAAGAACCCAAAACACATACTTTATGTCTTATCTAGATCTAAATGAATCAAAGAAAGCTGATGAAAAAAACGACAATTCTGTTAGCTGTTGCGTTAGATTTGGAAAATGTCTTACTGAGGGTTATTTTCTGACTTGATCTGGGTTAATAAAAGAGTGTAGATGAAAGAGCTGTTAGTTCACAAGTCTTTGCCTTTACTCCCACGTGCAGTCATATGTTGCTGGACATTTTTATTAGATTTTCTAAGCCCTTAAATCTGAAAAGAAATGGGTGTAAAAGTAGATCAGTTTCCCAGCGTACCAAGAAGAAAGCAACACAGTAGGCTGGCTTCTGATTCAGTGTTCTACTGTTGTTAAAAGAAATCAAATAGAATTAGAAATAGGCTGGAAACAAGATCTACAGCAGTTCATGAGAAAGTTCTATCAATTAAACAAAGAAGCGGAAATGTCAGAACTTACTTGTACGTCATAGTTGTGACAGTCTCTGCTGCAACACTTTTGCCAACAAGCTTTGCTCCAGTCTCCAGACTCGACCAAACAGTAGAGAAACCTGGTTTGGATATAAATGAAAAAGAGTTTGAGTACTCTAAACAATATTTTGACAATTTATGTTACATAGAGCTATGATATACTATGTGATAGTGTAACTTTATGCTTGATCCTGATATTTCCATACCTTGTACACTGCTGACTGCCACAAACTTGGCTCCATCCCAGTTGGAAAGTCTGCCATCTTTGGTCTTCTTTAGAGACTCTGGGACCAGCTTAGCACCCTGTTTCTTCACATGGGGAGCCATCTTGTCTGCCACGTGTCCTGCCACCATACTTACTCCATTTACTGGAAATATACATACACACATATTAGTTTACAGTACAAGCGATTAATGGCATGCACTGAAAGAAAAAAAATCAAGTGTTTACTTTTTGCCTTTAGTTTTCTTTAGCCAGTTTGATTACCACCCAAAAGCATTTTGAGTATTTGTCATCATTGTTGCCAATATAATCCTTCCTATATTAGTTTAAGTCCTTACCCAAGAACTGGCTGACTTGCACTGCACCCCCAGTGGCCTTTTTAGCCACCTGCAGACCTTTTGTGACACGGGGGCTGACCTCTGAAGGAGTTTCCTCAGGCGTGATATGGTCCCGGATCTTGGCTGCACCTTTATGAATGGCCCTACCAGTGGCTTCTGCTCCTTTTACAAACTCTAAACTCAACCGTGTAGCTCCTACAGACAGAAAAATATGGGGTGTTAAATGTAAATTAGCAATATAATTGATTGCTATGTTGTTAAAATATCTACTACAGGCAAATGAAGGATGAGGTTTTCCTTTGCTGCACGCAATCCTGTTCAAGAGAGACTGCTGCAAAGGTAAACAATGTCCTCTAGTGGTCATTTTGTAGATAGAGGAACATGTATATACAGTCTGTGAATAACAGGTATTATTATGGTATTTTGTTTGGATTTTTTTTTCTCCACACACACACACACACACACACACACACACACACACACACACACACACACACACACACACACACACACACACACACACCTGTCAAGATTCCTTGTGCCATCTTCTCACTCCATCCAGGAAGTGGTGGTTTGTCCATCTCCCCTGTTGGTACTGTCAGTTCTTCATGCTCTTTCGTGGGATCGAGGGGGATTTTCTCACTCAGGTTGATGACCTCTGACCCTTCCCCCTCTGGACCCTGTCAGGGAATACATTAACTCATATTTCTAAACAGTCATAAGAGATAAGATGCTTTTACAATGTGTATATATACACCCAAACATGTGACGTACATTTCTGTGAGCCATGACTCAGCTTGCTAAGAATGTTTTTACCAACAACATAAGTTCTTCCTGCAGTGTCAAGAGTAAAAGATTGTCACGCTATGAGACACTGGATTCTACAAGAAGGTGTAGTCATTTGTAACTAATGTTTAATTTCAAAACCTCATTTTCTCTCCAAATAGAGATAAATTGCCTCAACATATTGTTCCACAGCATTGACTCCACCCACATGCATACCTATCCTTACATTTGCTCCACAGTAAAGACTGACCTGGACCCTGAGATCAGCCAGCTGTGAGAGGAGGTCCTGAAACGTCTTTCGGTGGGCAGCAGGCAGTTCGGAAGACAACACTATGCCCACGTAGGACCCTGGCATGTCTGACAAGATGTCAGGGAACATGAAGATCCCAGAGTTAGCCAATAGCACTGGAGTTTGTGCTGTCAGCGGGTACTGCCAGTCACACACCTTGAAAACACAAACAAACAAAAATAAGGAGGTTGGGGAATGATGAGGGTCACACATGTACCATCATAACCAAATAAGGTTGCATTCATTTTAAATGATCACAGTGTGATATACACTCACATCTACTATTCTTATCAATAACCTCAGATCTTTGAAATTTGACCGAAAATCAGGACATGGTGGCTTCTGTTAAGTCCTTATTTGTTTCTCCAGTTCACAAGATGTGAACTGAAAAGCATCCCATGTCCAATGCTTTTTTTCACAATTAACTTCATATGTAAAAGGTAGTTTCTTGTGAGTAATTTCCTAGCAAGCACAGTGTCCCTTATTCCTTTTGACCCAATGTTCTCCCCTCTCAAAGACACATTACAGGATTTTAGCCCCATCAGGACTTATGTCAGTCATCCACACAGACATAATACAGACACTGACTTGCTGCTGCATCGTGCCACTGGTATGCCACCTGACAGAATGAACCCTGTGAGGGCGCAGGACACTGACCAGCAGCACAACAGGAGCGCAGAGTCATCTGTTAATGGGACCATTGTCTTGCTGGGAAACAAAGCAGGGCCAGAATACAGGAGAGCAGCCCAAACAGAGTCATGGGTTGCACTGCAGTATAAAGCACAGCATAATACGCGCTTTGTTGAGGTGCCAGAATACATTATGTTACTTTATACATTCTACATTGACTCAATACAAAAATCAAGTTGGGTTGATTGTCAGAAGGCTCCACACAAATAATAAACACACAGGGTCAGAGCAGGGTCAGAGCAGATAAAGTCATACTTATGGATGGGAGCTTGTGCCATAAAAGTTTGAGTTCCATTTCTTAGAACACAGTTGCCATAGTGGAGAGTAATATTGTTTAAACATAATATAGAACAATGGGACAGCTCAGTGTTATCAATTTCAGCTGCAAATTTATTTAAAGTTTCACATCACCCAAATATATTCTAAACACTGTTATAGTGTAAAGGCAATGACAACATTGTAACTAGAGCTGAAAGTGAATTCATTGATTAGTCTACTAACTCAAGATTATTTTTGATTATAAATTTCTGATGATAAAATCTTTTTCAAGCAAAAATGTCTAAAATCCAATGGTTCTTCTCTACTTTTCACGGTTTTGTATCATTGTAAATATATTTGCGTTTTGGACTGTTGGTCAGCCTTTGAATCATATTAGGCTCTATGGAATTAGTGACAGGTATTTTTCACTTCTAACAACTACTCGACAAATGAAGAAAACAATAATCAGATTAATCGCTAAGGAAACTAATCATTTGTTGCAACCTGAATTGTAATGTCCTTAATTAGTTAACAAAATCAGTAAAATTAAGTACAGGTCAGGAAAATAAATTTAAAAACAAATGGTATGTCAGAGTCAACTTCTAACTTTTAAAGCTCAACGTTGACTTATTTTATCATAACATGTGCATGTGTTGTCAAACTCAAAGTGGACATCACCCAGAGACTCCATCATTTGTAAACAGAACAATTCTTTGTGACTAGAACTGATTTGAATCATAATTTGCCAACATAATAACTCATAATTAGTTTTACCTGGGGTAGTTTGCTGTTCACACATACTCACTTCTAAGACACACGCCCAAGGAAAATGATACTTATTATGACATACTTATTATAACATACTGTAAACTCACATGTAGAAATGCTGAGGGTCTTCCAGCAGTGGAATCCTTGTGCTGACTGTCAAATGCGACGATGCGAAGGTAGCCTGGATGGGACAGGGAGCTGACCTGACCATTTGGTGCCACGAAAAACATCTGCACCCCAGAGGGGATGAAAAGCAGCATGTTTCCATCTCCTTCTGCTGCTGCTCCGGTCTGCTTTCCTGACCCGAGGCTGCCCCCAGCAGAACCGTAAGACAGACTGCGGTGGCCAATAGTTGGCTGTGGTGTGTATGCTGGAGGCTGGTCCCCTGGGTTAGCCATGGCTGTATCTCCTGGAGCTGCTGCAGGGAGCGTGTGCATGTGCAGAACAGCAGAGGAAGGAGGCCAGGCAGGGACTGTTGGGGTTGAGCTCTGAGTGTTAGCCAGTACGGTGGGGTACAGATGGTGGAGGGAGCTTCGAGGAGGCTGGCTGCTCGGTGCCAGGTCTGGATAAAGATTGGGAGGAAGATCCATCAACAGGCAGCCCCTCTGGCATCCTGTTGTCAGCTGAGAGGTCTCCAGGTCAGAGAGGTGGGTGTTGACAGTCCTCAGAGTGTCCCTCATCCTCTGCTGAAGCTGCCTGGCCGTGTCCCAGACCGCTCCTCGCTGCCTCTCCCCTCCAGTGGGAACTTCCAGTCCTTGAGTAAGGTGCTGTCGACCTTTTCTGTAATACACCAGGGCCTCTGCTCTTTTCCCGGCCTCTTCAGCAGTCAGCCCATGGCTCAGAGAATGAAACGCCAACTCATACTGGTCCTTGATGAGAAGCAGCTCAGCAGGCTCAGTCATAGTGAGGAGTAGGCTAGACGGGATACAGAGACCAGACAGTAAAGATTGGAGGCTGGGAGGAAATCAAAAGTGCTATCTCCAAGCTAGACTAAAGTTAATACAGCAGTTTCAAGGTTTTTACAGTAACCTAAAAACAATATGTAGATAACTAACATTAGTCAGGTTGTAACACAAATATTAAAGAATGAGTTCTTGGTGTACTACAGTTTGTTTTTAGGCTTATTGGTTTTGAAAAATTACCACTTCAATGAATTAAATGGGAGACAGAGAGAGAGTATGTAGGCTACCTGTCACCAAGAAATGCAGCTAAACCAGGTGAGAAAGAAAGAAAAGGCAACTTGAGTACATTCTCCAAACTGACGTAGATGAATGACTGTGAGAATAATCTCTGTAATGTTAATGTTGGCAGCTATGACAGGTTGTAAATAGCCTGAGCGAACCCATCAGGTTTAACCTGAATAACAAAGACCAAATGCCTATATGGCCTTTCTTAAGACCTTTCTAGACAGCAGATTTACATTTAAAATACCAGTTTACACATGTATTCTTTATATCTGCATTAAATGTATGAAAACAGCAAATTGTTTTGATTTTGAAAACTGTTACCTTTTCAGAGAACTTGCCTGACAGACAACAAATGATTCTGGCTTACCTTGGACTTCAATATCACCGGAAAGAAAAACCCTGACAATAAATAAGTGTTTTTAGAAAGTCCTTATTCCAGTTTCCGACAGTTCTTCTGTACTGTCATGGGTGTGAGAATGCCTGCATTCAACATGTTCACTTCACTTACCGGGTAAGTCTGTCACAGCCCCAGGCAGGCAGCTACTACATTTCAAACCAACAGGAGCGAGCGACAGAAATGGCTTCCGGATCACACTTTCAAAATAAAATCCATAAAATACTCGTCACAAAAGTAGTTACTCAAATAAAAACTGTATTTAGAAGGAATCTGAAATAAATAAAACACATTGACTTTAGGTGTATTAATTTGTTTTATTCCTTTTGCAATACAGTAAGAGATAAAGCATGTAAAATAAAGCTCACAAAAATGCTTGAACATAATTTAAAATCACTCTAAAATATATGGAAGATGCTGTAATTCATGATTTAAAGACATCATTCTGAACTAAATATAGGTATATATTATAACTGATGACTTACCAGCTTCAAAACCCTTTTGTATAAATGTCTCGTATCCAATTATTAAAATTCTTCAGTCACTAAGTAGGTTTTATTAAAAATAATTTATTGTATTTGCATAAAATATAAACAAGTCCAGATGAGTGTGGCATTGGCATATATGGGATTTGCTGTAGAAACAGCTGCATTTATTTTGGTATCAATGTGATTATGTTCTAGGAGAAGCGTCAAAGAGGGGTGGGGACGTTACTCGTAGGAAAGGCAGAACAGCAGGTGCAGTGATCAAGGAAACACGACAATACCTGTAAACGGAGAGAAAAAAGACATCAATTTAGAGATGTAAAATTGTGTCCTGGATGCATTAACAACCCAGACAATATGCAAAGTACACATGACAGAGCCCAAAGGCCTGTAGTTTACATAAGCTGTTTGAAAAATTGTCTTGATATGTATATACATTTTAAACTTTTTTTTTTTTTTTAAATAACTATAAACTATGCCTTACTTTGAACTCTTATACTTTTCCCTGATGGCCTGTAGTGGGTGACTCTCTGCATTGAGGTATAGCTTGTGGAGCTCAGTCATGCAAGGCACAATTTCAGCCGTGGTATAACCAGTAAAGGCATGTAAGGAATCGGGCTACAATATGAGAAAAAAAAAAAAAAAAAAAAAAAACTAAAGTTACATTTTGGCTAATTTCTTGAGAAATTCTAACAAAAAGGGACTAGACAATGATCTGAACAAACTTACCCAGAGAGATTTGTTTACAGTGTAAGTGGCTAGGCAGTAGGCTCCAGCTGCCACTATAGATGGGGTGTACTGCAGGAATGGATCAATTTCCAGCAGGCTTAACTCTGCTATATACTAGAAGCAGAAAAAAAACATCAACAAATCAAAATATGATCAAGGGACATGGAAAACTGAAACTTCAAAGGCAGTGGGCACAAATCTAAACTCTAACTGGCATTTGAGTTATTGATTTTGCTCACCAGGGCAAGGTTCTCTGTGTTGGCACCGACTGAGTGGATGGACATGAAAAGGCGAAGGAACTGGTTTGTGGTAGGGACAGCCATCTTGAATGCCAGCATTTTTAGGACAACATGCTCCATCTGAACCAGCTGCCTCTTAGTGTAGGTGCTGTCTGTCGTGTACACAAACTCGTTCAGCTCAGGAGGGAAGATCTCCTCATATTTTCTACAAGGTGATAGATCAGGCAACATCAGCTTGTAAATTGTCATCCATTATTAACCCTTGTGTTGTCCTCCCATCGACCATGAACTTGCTGTCCTTCCGGGTCAAAACTGAAAATGAACTTTTTGTTGCTTTGTTTGATGCTTTTGGCACTTTAAAAAAATGTTTTAATTCCTGGTCAATAAACCTAAAACAAATTACATTATACCAATTTTTTTTAGATAAAAAAGCAGAAATTATGAATTATTTTGACTAGTAGTTAAAATCAGATGATGTTGAGTGAATCACAGACTGGTTTATGTCAAAGATTAGTCAGGACACTTTTAAAAAAACATTTTTAAAAATGTTTTAAAATGCTATGAAATTGGATAAAACATCCAAAATACAATGGAAGTAATCAATAATTTTACCTGAGAAGAACGTTTCATGGGTTCCATACAATGTAGCCTACATGCATCCAAGTTACTTTGGGGCAATTTGGTTGTAAGAAACCCATATTTCCGATATAAAAAACTTTGAAAACGGGTCAAATTTTACCCGAGGAAAACACAAGGGATAAGTCAATTCAACTCCATAAGGTGATACTTACCACAACCACAAAATGTTTTTCACGAATCAGTGACTGGACAGGAAACAACAAATCGTTAGAAAGACAAACTTGCTTACGCAGCAATCATTAATGCAGCTGTGCCGACCAGCTGTAGCTTTCCCCGTTTCACATATGCTGCGCAGGAAAGAAAGCGGTCCAAATAGTTGACAGCAAGGTGCAGAGTTTCAGAACCAAGCTTGTATTCCTGGACGACTTCCACCAGCCAGTCCACCAGGATGACTCGCATGCCGTTGGTGATCTCTGGATGTCTGTCTAAGTAGCCTGGCCTTGGCCTGGACCTCAGCTGGCATTAGAAAGAAAAGCAGTTTTCATGAGGTATTTGCAATGAACTTAGGAGCAAAACTTCATAATTATGCCCAGCCCATACACAGTAATTTGAAAGAAATGATTTAGTGCTCATAGTTCATATAATTTCGCACTTCACTCTCCCTCAAGTGCAGATGAATGTCCTCTGCATACTCGGAAACACACAGCACCTCCTCTGACATCAGGGATTTATCTGGTTCAGACTGCATAGACGCATCCTGGCATGAACCTACAAGAGTAAAAGCAGTCAGGTAAAGAAAATAAAGACTGAACAAGAAAAAAAGTCTTAAATGTTTTGGTATTTTTCAAACTCACTTGAACTCAGTTCCAGCAGGAGTCCCAAATCTGGATTTTGCAGGGCAGCAGTTTCAGCATCCAGGTAATAGCTGTCTGAGACCACTTCTTGACCCGATTCTGCAAGAACAACTTCACAAGCCTCCTCAACATACACATCAAAGTTGGAACTGGTGGTACGGCCAAGAAAGGTGAGCTGGGAGCTGTCTGAGATCGAACTGTGTTTGGAAAATTGGCTTCCCTGTGGAGAAAAACGAGTCAACATGATTGCCACATTAAGTTGAAATGTGAATGTTCTAAGAGGGGGAAATTAATTGAAAATCACAAAATGTAATGCTCTCCAATGTGCCCTTCTCACTTACCTGGCTGAAGGATCGGCCACGCTGATCGTTTTCTGACAACACACCGAGAACTGTCCGCTGTTTGGCTCGCTGGACCTGCAGTGCATCTATTTTGCTTGGAGGTGAAATGTTTTCTTTGCTAGTGTGACTGCCGCAATGGGCCTTTGTGCTGAAGTTCATCTTTAAACAAGGAGATGGGGAAAGATAAAGTAAAAAAAATAGGCAACCATGGCATACAGGAAAGGGAAAGTTTTTTCATTAACAACACTTTTTACACGGCTTAACAGGTACGTAAATCATCACATATACACCTGAAAGACACCATATTATTTGTCAGTTTCCTGTACAGGCCTGGTTCCCAACATGGCTGGGGGCCCCGAAAGGGGTTTTATGATAAATCTAAGGGGTCGCAAGATCATTAAAATGATAGCACACTTAAAAAAAAAAAAACAAATTATGTACTTTTTCCTATTTTCACACATTTGCTTTTTTTGTAAAATTCTAGGTTGTTTTAGCTCTAAAAAACTATTCCAATGAAACAATCTAACAAAAAAACATCAACCTTAGCAACTCATATGTGCAACCTAGTAAGCAAAGTAGTCATTGCTTTGTTGGAAACCACAGCAGCATGGTATAGTCATAGTGGTTAGGTTGTTACGGCCTCGCTGACCAAAAAGCACAGCATCTAAATAGGGCTGCAACTAACAACTATTTTCATGAGTGATTGATTTTTTATAATTTGTCTATAAAATGTATGCATTATACATTTCCCAGAACCCAAGGTGACATATTCAAATTGATTGTTTCCATTTAAAAACCCAAATGTATTCACTTTACTATCATATATGAAAACAGAGAGCATCAATCAAATCATCAAATTTGAGAGGCTACACCAGTGAATGTGTGGCAATTCTGCTTGAAAAATGAATTAAAAGGATTGATTGTGAAAACAGTTGAATACAGTTTTGAATAATAGTTTTCAGCTCTGCACCTTAAGGTCCAAAACAGATAGGCTAAAGAAATAAAGAAACAAAGCAAATGAACTTTGACTTAACTAACATACAGGGAAATGTTCACTGGTCCCACAATTTGGGGGGGGGGGGGGGGGGGGGGGGGGGGGGAGTGTGGTAAACCAAATGAGTGGCTTTCATATTTAGCAGAGAACATTTAGGTTAACGTTAAGTGAAGTGTGAAATAGGGTGCACACATCTTACTGCGCCCAAGTGGACTAAAGATTTCAGAATCATTACCATGGTTACAAGAATTTATCAATGTCCATCAATCACAGAAAGCTACAAACAGGTAGAAAAACCAGGCTTTAGTGTGTCACAGAGCACAGCCCAAAAACAGTTTCCTGTCGGCTTTCAATATAAAACCGGCTACCATCTGTTCTTCACTGCAAACTCACCATAACCAGGGGCAACGTAGCGTTAGTTCACAGTTGAACGTCAGGTCAGGACGGTGGAAGCGAAAACACGCGAAGAAATGACCGCTCACTTTCTTATCTGCAGCGTATTTGGAGACAACCAGCGACCTCTCGCTGCGTTCAAACAACTTGAGTTTCCTGGGTGTCGGATGTTATTCGTCCAGTGAGGGAAGTTTTCTCGCTTTCGTTGCAAACTGATCAGCTGTTAACTCTGAACGGTTCTCTGTCAATCGCGTGCCCGAACGAAACAGCTGACAGTCGACGACGTCGTGCGTCAGAAATCCCTCACTGGATGTATGAGTTTGTAATTTAATTTAAATCAGTAAGGGTTCGGGTTTTTTTGACTATAGGGTTTGCATGACTACCTCAAGTAGGCTACAAGTGATCTGGTTTGTGAATTTAGCCGATAGGACTTTACTGGTATAACATATCACAACAAAAAACAATGAAATAGCTACTTATTAGGATATAACTGTGTGACATCCCTGGATTAGTTGAAACACTTCAGTTGTCATTGTTTTTACAGGTGGTTATTTGTTTTAACAATGTATTTGACATTTATTTAGATTTATTCTAACTATAATGTATCTGCCTTATACATATCTAATGTAAAGCCTGCCAAGCGCCTGCAAGCTTTACATTGTCCATCAGATGGCAGGCTTTCTCTTCAGTAATAATGGTCTGATGTATTTCATCTGCAGTAAATCAAGCAGACTCTTGACATGTTATGTCAAATAACCATTTTAGGACTCGTCAGATTATGTAACCACACGTTCAGAGTCTAATCACGAGGCTACAACCAGAATACCGATAAGTCAAATAAGAGGAATTATCTTAGAATACATTTATAATTGATCATATGACATTATGACCCTGTTAAATCTAATTGCACAAATTACCACAGAACCTTTGCTCCCTCAAACTGCAGGAATGAAGATGGTGCAAAGCAGTGACATATTCATTCATTAAAGTGACTCAAAGTAGCACGTGTCTTTCTTTGCCTGCAAACTAATTGAATGTTTAGTGTTGCAATTGATACTTGTTATGATCACATCTTAGTCACAGCAAGAACTACAGCCAGTACACTATAGAGTCAGGTATTGCAGCTTGGGAGGACCCAGGAGCATTAAGCACAGTGCTGTCATGCTGCTGCTGAGCAGCTCCAGTGGAGCAACAGGGGATTAAGAGTTCCAATTTGCAATCTTTTGGTCACAAGGCTGCTTCTTGAACCTTCGGCAAACCATCACTCCTATACTTTCCCTACGACTGTATTTGATGAAATGGTCCTTACATTTTTGTGCACTATGTTATTTTTTTGTGTGCATTTATCATTGTACAATGTGCTACCCTCCTCATTGACCAGGACAATGGGTTTCACCTCTAATCAAATGTAAGCATTTATTTGTTCTTTCTTTCCTTATACAATTCAGTTGGATTTCAGTTGTATCTTAATCCTTGCTCAGATATGTTGACTGTGTATTTCAATCCATCATTGAGAAAATCTATCCTGCTCAAACCACATACACTTATCTTAGGAGGAACATTTTACCTCCCCAAGTTTGCTATCAAGCAGAAATCCCCCAGAAAAGTGTTGGTTGATGACATTGGCCATCCTTTTAGCCAGATTAAACCAGAACGTTTGTTCTCCAGCCCAGAAATGCATGTAAAAACTACTGCTGTGCCACAACATAGGAAATGGCATTACTGTATCTTTTTATGTTACCATGTCAGGCACAGATTTTGATTCTACTAAACAAAAATGTAATTCATAATGGTAATTCCATCAACAGTGTAATAATGTAATGTGATTCTGAGTGTAATTCTATATCAGAATAGACATGTTATTTAAACAGTGTAAAACTACAATAAAGGCTGACAACAAAAAAGTAACTGCTGTACAATCTCCAAAACTAAAACGATTTGAAACAAAAATCCTTTAGAATACAAAAGGCCACTAAAATATGGCCAATACCCAAACTACACTTGGAAAAAATAATTTTAATAACATGGAAGATACTATTGCCTGTAATACATGTTGGTATTTAAAGGGAAAAGATCATGAATCGATTGCATTTTTCATCTCAACAGAATTACATTTTGACAAGATTACATGTGCTGTTATCTGGACATATAATCATAAAGTCAAAGATAATTAAGTCACTTTTCTCAGACCTAATGAATCTTATTCTTATGCATAGTTGTACTTTGTGTGCAGAGCACATTTTTTACAACCATGTGTAGTTTACAAATTTAAATGTTTGTGTAAAATTCCAGTTTGTGAAGCTAAAACAGATATCAATATTGATACTATCAATACCAGTTAGTGCCAAGGCTCGGTACAATGAGTAATTTACGCATTGGAACTTTGTTCTACCGCAGAACTGATGAAATATCCTTATCCATTTGGTCCAGTAGAGATGGGAGATAAGGTGGCTTGCTGTGGCTACTTTCTCCTCCTCTCAAAATAAAATTGATATCTGGTCACACTATGCTGAAAGGAGGGAGGGAGCAAAAACACACACACACACACACACACACACACACACACACACACACACACACACACACACACACACACACACACACGGCACCTGCTCGGGGGAAACAAAGTCTCTCTGCCTTCCTCTGTCTTTTCATCCCTCTTCCTCATTTCCGTTCAGTCCCTGAGCAGATGCAGATTGCTTATGACAGATAGCATTGGTCTGCTGCCATTTCATTAATGTGATGCATTGCTAGTGACAGGCTTGGGCCAGATGGGCTGGGGGGGGTTTAAGCATCACCTCTAAAATAGTGTTCCATCCAGGAAAATCCTCCCAGCTGGGGATGGACGTCTCATCTCTCGGCAGCAGCCTCATCCAGTGGTGTTAGCCCTGTTGGGATTGTCTCTCACTCTGAGCAAAGAAAAAGTGTTCAGAAAACACAAAAGAGGCTACTAACCTGCAGGATAAAGAGATGAAAAGGCAACCTAATCTGCTGAGGTTTACCCGTGTTGAACAGGCATTTTCCCATCGCCGGAAGTCAATCCAAATTTAAGACTCACAGTCAACGTCAATTCTCAGTTATCTTTTTATCTTATTAGTACAGTATCTGTCATTTTACACACAATATTCCACTCCCTATCATTCATCAGACATGTCTTTCCTGGAATAAAGACTGAAATATCCAGCCATGTTAGTAAATAGTTTGGGAAAGCACATCATTAGAATACAGTTAAATAATTGGCTGATTGCAACTTTTATTGTCATTTCAGGTGGATTAAACTTGAACTACTGTCTGGTTGTCCTTGTTTGTTACAATTATAAACACTGCTACAAAGATAGGTCGTGGTAGGTTAAAGTACGGAAACCGAGAATGGCCATTGATTTTTTTTCATGCACTGTTATCTCGTGATAACAACTTATTAATTTGTTATCTCGATATAACAAAGTTTGTTTTCTCAAGATTTTTTTTGTTTTCTCAAGATGGTTTTTTTTTTTTATGGATTTTTGTGTTTTGTTTGCCTAAGACACTCTTCCATTTAACCCGGGGAATGGGGCTCCATAAGCGGATAGAAATCTGCCGTTTCTCCCTCCTCTTCTCCGGGTTAAATTGAAGGCTGCTTTAGTGGGATTTTTTTCAGAGTATTTGACCGGAGAAGTAGAGGGAGAAACAACAGATTTCTTTCCACTTATGGATCCCCATTCCCCGGGTTAAATGGAAGGGTGTTGTGGTGGGATTTTTCCCGAGTATTTGACCGGAGAAGAGGAGGGAGAAACGGCAGACCTCTATCCGCTTATAGAGCCTCATTCCCCGGGTTAAATGGAAGGGTGTCTTAGGCAGAAAAAAAAAACATCTTGAGAAAACAAACTTTGTTATATTGAGATAACGAATTAATAAGTCGTTATCACAAGATAACAGTGCATGAAAATAAATAAATCAATGGCCGTTCTCGGCTTCCGTATTAAAGGTCAATTGGCAGCATATATTTGCTCTAAAAGAGGGCACTTTTTCAAAGCAACATGAGACAACAGAACTCTGAAGAGGCCAAAGTGTCTGTGCCAAGCTGCAGTGAAGTAAAATCTGAAAAATAATGTAATGTGTGGAGGGGAAGAGTTTGAATACTTCTGACAAACACCAACAAACTACATCACATATGAGTACTGATCAAAAGTTAAAAATAACCAACAGGCAATTTATCTATCTTTGTTGCTCTTTGTCTGTTGTCTGGAGGTCACATGTTTCACACAGTCTTTGTGCTTTAAGAATGCTTTATTGAATGATCCTCGTGCAAATCAAAGTACTTTATGTTGGGGAATATGATGTGGAAATTTGGTGCCAATGTCCTCCATTAAAAGGCCCATCACTGTAAAGAGCCAGGGGCATGAAAAGAAAATGAGCTCGGAGAGAGAAGGGGGATGTTTTGTCAAGACTGAGAGCTGTTATTGTCTGTTTCTTATGATGGTGGAATAATAAGGCTGCTCAAACCGGGGTGTAACACACACACACACACACACACACACACACACACACACACACACACACACACACACACACACACACACACACACACACACACACACACACGTTTAATTCATTAACTGTTTAGAGTGAATCTAAGGAAGACAGTGAGAGGGGGAGAAAGTAATCACTGTTAGACTGAAATGTAGGAATACCTAAACTAAAAAAAGACAAATGTAACTTTTGTCCTTGTGTCTTCTATACCTTTTATGGCTAACTTGTGCATCATATATATACCCGTCTCAACCATGCAGTATGAATTATGAATGTCTGAAGAGTAAGGACTTTTTTTATTTGCAATTTAAGGGTCCCACATCTTTTGGTGCACTAAATTATTCATATATTCAAATGAATCTGACTTTGAGGACATTTCTTCCTTTCTTCTCTTCTTTCATGAATTTAGAGTGTATACCCTTCAGAGGGATCAGACAAATTTGCCAAAGACTATTAGTGGTAAAGGTTTTAGTAGAGCAGTGGTTTCACTTCACGTTAGGGTAGTTTATGCCCCTTTCCCCACAGTAGCAATATCATATATCCATCGGACTCATTGTTATTCTGGACAAGTACTCGCCTGTCAGGCTGCCTGTCGTGTGTGTATGTGTGTGTGTGTGTGTCACAGTTATGCCTCAGTATGTCTTCCCTGCTCCATGCCGTCAGATCTGTGGGGCTCATTTTGATTGGCATGACACAAAAAGCTGGAGTGTAGTCCGTGCATATTTATTGGCTGTCTGATCTGCAAAATCTTTGAAAACCAAACTGAACATCACAAATAATTCTGCACACCATCTTGGAGACATCTTGGAAAAATATGTTATATTCTTACCGTTTCTCCGAGATTAGGGATGCAAACGTACTTTCTCCTGCAATAAGCAGAAGACAAGTAAAACATTCTGCTTTCCTGCTCTCATTAAAGTCTTTAATTTAGCTTTTGTGAGCTTCTCTCTCAGCAGGGAGCTTTGCAAATTGCTGCAGATTACCAGAGACGTAAAGAATATCTGGTAGTGCATCAACAATACCTAGACATTCTAACATATTTGCAACTAATATCTTGACACATTTCTGTCTGTTATCTAAGTAAAAAGTGTTCCCCTGAGTTTAGCAGAATGGGCTTGTCAAACCAACATACACACACATTTTAGCTCAAAATAGTTCCCAAATGCAGTTGAACGTCTTTCCCTAATTAACATGCAGTGCAGAGACTGGTGTCCTCACAAGGGCAGTGTTAGGATGGCATGGAGTCAGAACATGCTGGGATATCAGGGAATGACACGGAATTGGCGGCCACGCCTTCTGGGATTAGTGAAAAAACCCAACTGAAGCCAAAGCTCTTATCTCCATCCTTCAGTCCTCTTTCTATTTCTCACACACACACACACACACACACACACGAGTTTGCACAGAGACACGCATATGTGGTCCCACAATTAGCTTTGCCAAACATATTCCCTCTAAAGGAAAATAAAGAATTGTCTGAGTGTAACAATTCCCTGTGATAGGTTTAGAAACGGTCTTGCTGAGTGTGATTGGTAGACTGAAGGTCAGGGGAAGTAATTATTTGAATAATTAAATAATGTTCCTTTCCTCTGTCCTTGGTTTCTCCCTCAACACTGTCAACACTAGCGATGCTGCCTAGAGCGTGTCATTAAAAATATATTACTTTTTTTTTTCTTTGGGTGGTTCAGATTAAGAAAATATTCCCAAACGGATATATGCTCATCAGATGAATCCCAGACCTGTCAAATGTTTGTGTGAAGCATACATGAATACCAGCCATGTGATGTTAGTGAAAGCTGGATTTGGATGTGTAATAAAGTCATCTTCCTCTCATCTCCACTCTCTGTTCTCCAATGCTGCTATTCCCCTCTGGTGCCTGTGTCAGCAGGGCAGATGGCAGAGGACAGAGGCATCTGTGAAAGAGGAGGCGCCTTTTCCCCTTCACAGAGCAGGGACAGGTGTCTTCTGCCACACAATTAACACCTTCATGAATATCATTAAGGTGCTAACAAGCTCATATATGAGATTCAGGGTGAAGTGCAAAACATATTTTAGATCAGAGGAGACTGAACTATATTTGGAGTGTTTAATTCCAATAAGAGCCACATAGTCTTACAATAAAAAAAAGCACTTTAAAAGGGTTGGTTCACCCAAATTACAAAAATATTTTTTCTCAACTTGAAATAATGAAGCTCAGCATAAATTCTTTCAAGAAGACCTAACATTAATCACTGCTCTCTTCCTAAATCAAATCAGCTACCCGATAAGCAATCAGAATCTGGCACGGATTCCATAGGCCAATCACAGCGTCTCAACCCTGTTTTAAATCTGCTTCTCTCCGTGCCTTCAGCTGTCGTTTTAGGCAAGGCGTTCATCCCTCCTCCCCTTCCACTTCCCGTCATCGTAATTCTCCGGATATATATATATCATGGTTCCCTACCCCTATATTAAATGTATTAATATAACGATGGAGTCCAATCTCCAATACTCTAGACAGAAGTTCTGATCTTCCTGGGTTCTAGTTGCTGCAGCCGCAACTCAACCCAGTTACAGCTGCGTAACTGCTGTTTGCTGCTGTCCGCTCTCCTTCCGGCAAAGTAGTCTCCGCTGAGAGCGCCAATATTACTAGCTAGCTAACTGCAAAGTTGCTGCATACATACAATAATGTAATAATGAACGCTTAAATGGATCTTGATGGATTGACAGACCTTTGTACAAACGACGTCCCAAGACAATGTATTCCAATAACTTCCCAGACATTTTATCTAGCCATAACCAGGTCACATACATTGTATTTTGGTTTATGACCAAATACCTGTGATACTAATCACATCAGCTTCAACTGTACTTTGTGTTTACTACTAATTACCACGTTAGCATGCCAAAATGCTAAACTAAGATGAACATGGTAAACAGTATGAATGCTAAACATCAACATGCTAAGCATCATTATTGTGAGCATGTTAGCATGCTGACATTAGCATTCAACTTAAAGCACCACTGTGCCTACAATGCTTTCAGTATCACAAACACATTCACCTCCATTGTATCGGGGTAGTGGCAGAAATTGCAGATGCAAACACCACACTCTCTGCATTTCTAGATACCGTGAGGTGAGTGAGAAAATATTGTTTTATAATTTGGGTGAAGTGACCCTCTAATGAGGAGTCCATATTGTTGGGTTATCCTATGATTTTTGATCACAAACAGTTTGTTTCTGTATGTTGTTGATTGATGAATTTCAGAATGTTTTTTTTTTATTCTGCCAACAAAGTAGTATCTTGTTTTATGTTAGTTTCATGCTTTTATTTTCAATTTGTATAAAACGTATTTGTGCACTTTCACAGAACAGATGTGCATAGCTGCTGTTAAGCATACTGTTAAGAGAGGTTAAAGGTGGGGCGACCTCTAGCTCACCCAGTAAGAGTGTGCGCCCCATGTAGGCTGAGGCCTTTGCAGCGGCCCGGGTTTGAATCATCCCCCATCTCTCTCCCACCATTCCGGTCTATCCACTGTCACTCTGAAATAAAGGGAAAAATGCCCCAAAAAATATTCTTAAGAGGTCAAAGGTAGTTTTCTTCTTTGGCTGCCCTTTCACATCTTATTTGAATCACTTCCAATCATTTTGGAAGATTGTGCTGAAATGTACATGTTCTTATTTATGTTTTTTAAATTTTATTATATATATATACATATATATATATATATATATATATATATGTATATATATATATATATATATATATATATATATATATATATATATATATATTAGGGCTGTCAAAATAATGCGTTCATTTCGATTAATTAATCTGAGAAAAAATAAGGCATAAAAAAATAAAGCAGATCAATCCATTCCATATTGACCTTTCACCCAGAGCCGTTCTAGCCGCCATTCAACTGTAAAATGAAGGAGGGACAGGCAACAGAAACATTGCTGCACGTGACGCTAGTTACACTACACTCAACAGCAGGTAACGTTAGCCTTCCTCTAGCTAGTAGCTGGATTAAACACGGTAAAAATGCTGATAGCTAACACTAAATGGTGTAAAGTTTGACTGTGTTTCTGCTGTTGTCGGAAAAACAGACGGAGACGGTGCGTTCAATGAAACTGGTAACCTACAGCTTCGTGGTGCATTCGTAGTTATTGTAAAATACCCTTTTGAATGTATTTCCTCAGCATATTAGGTCATATTATTGATTGTTATGGTCATTATTTGAACAGTGAAAATAATAAAAGAGTTTTTTAACTTTAATGTCATTAATGCTGATTATTCATTGATTCATTTGAATTGAAATATTTAAAATACTTTCACAGCAAAAATTATGTATGCGATTCATTTAGATTAATTAATCACAGTCTGTAATTAATTTGATTACATTTTTGAATCAATTGACAGCGCTATATATATATATATATATATATATATATATATATATATATATATATATATATATATATATTAGTGGTGGGCCGTTATCGGCGTTAGCGTGCTGCGTTAACGTGAGACTCTTACCGGGCAAAAATATCACCGTTAATCTATTCTCAAAGTTGGGTTGGAAGCTGGGTCTATAGGCTACTACGCATATATATATATATATATATATATATATATATATATATATATATATATATATGTGTGTGTGTGTGTGTGTGTGTGTGTATAATTTTTAACATGTTCAAAATAAAATAAACTAATTCATTTCTCATTCATCAGCCGATTTGGGATCTCTGAGCAGTGCTGCCAGCACAACAGTAGCTGATTATTGCTCCCCACTGTGGATACTAACGCGGTTTGCTGAGAGCAGAAAGCAAGGATTTGCCCCTTACAAACACTGGAGAGATGGGAGGGTGTGCATGTAATGAAAAATATAGATTCATTGGTCAATTATATGCAAGCATTGATCTGGCTGCATGTCAACTAATCTAGCTATTTGTTTGCCCATGTTAACTAACTATGGAATATCTTGTTAACTGTGAGAAATATTTGCTCAGTGAAAATGAGAGCACAAAGGACTGAATAGATTTGACTGTTAATGTGGTCATTATTGAAAGGTGATGAGCAGAAGAGAGAAAAGAGGGAGGGCAAAGACAGAGGGAGTCACAACAGAGGGAATGAGATTAGAGCGAGCACTACTCCCTCTCTTCTCTTCTCTCTTCTTTTCTCTTCACCACTTCAGTAAAAAAAAAAAACATAATTCATTAGTTACAACCTCTCAATTAGAGACCTTGTGCATGCGTGTGTTCCCTTTTGAATGTGAGCCCATTCACAGAGAGAATCCACATCTGACAGTGTCTACTCCAGCTGTAGTGCATGTGTGTGTATCACACTGAATGACAGACAGAGAGAGGGAGAGACCAGGCTCATAGGGAAGATCTCAGCAGGGGCAACAGATCTGGATTTACTCGGCTGAAAACACCAAATACAACGGGATGGATTTCTGCACGACGTGAACGTGACCGAGGAACACCCGCATCACATTAAAAAAGGTCTGCAACTTTTCCTTTTTTCAACAATTCCATGTATGCTGCTGATGCTTCAGGCTGCTTTTCATGAAATGTTTCCAAATGTTTTCAAGACTGAGACAGAACGGGAACAGTGTTAACCTACTCCTGCTGAATACAAAGAGCCATTATTCACCTCAAGCGTATCTGTCTCTTTTCAGTTGCCAGCAACTTTATTCAGTGCGTTACCACTGCCTGCAGAGCAGTCGTACGAGACAAACACTGTTACAGACAGAAAACAACGCGAAAATGAAATAGTAAAATGAAGGAAGAGAAAGACATAAATGTTCAATGAGACTTGCAGGGGGGAAGAATTCATGTATACGTTCAGTCAGCAACTTGGGAAATAAGCGTGCTTCCTATGTGGCAAATGAGAAAAAGAGGGAAGGAGTGAGTGATAAGTGAAGCAATTGTGCCCCCAGATTGAGAAAAAAAGGAGGGCTGCATAAAAAAATGCCTTTAAGGGCAATGAGAACAAGACCAGGGTTTGTTTGTGTTTAAAATGATGTATGACTCACCCTGTTCATCATAATAAACACAGAGCGAAAAAGGAGCTGCACACAGGTCACACACAATCACTATCAAATGTATTGGCAACTGCGCTCAAGTAGAGCAATTAACAGAAATGAGAACGAGGTGTAAAAATATAGCAAAAAGCAATAAGCAAAAAAGCTCATTATCTACTCTGGCCACTGACCAAAATATTTTGCAATGCGTTTTAACTCATGTTTTCTTTCTGTCAATTATAAAAAGCACTTTGCAGCACCTTTAAGATCTCATCACAAAACAACACAACCTACTTGTGGAGCCTTCAAGTGCACTCAGGTGCGCTGTGAGATTTTAGCATTTTATCACTAATGTAATAGAAATTAATAAAAAAAAACATTAGTTTATTGTTTTGTGGAATCATTCATATTCCACCTGTTTTTTTAAATTTGGAGTTGTGTCTGTCATTTATTGTCATACGTTACTTGTATCATATTTGTACGCAGTCTTTTAAGGGACACCATTTTAAAGGAAATACTGAAACAACCCAAACTTGAGAGAAATAATTGGTTGGCGTCGTGTGGGGAAATGGTTGAGAGCCCCTGACGCATATCAAAACATCACTTTCTTCATACTTTCATCATTCCAGCATATCTCTGACCCCTAAATGGGTCATCTAATCTGTGGTATTTGGGGCTGCAGAGGTGATTTGGAATTCATGTGGCTGAGCCTTTAGGTCTGTTTTCAGCTGATCTGGCTCAGAATATAATATCTAACATGTTTGAAATTCAGGCTACTTTTATCTACTGGCAATCTGTCGTTTGAGCTGGAATAATGTGTGAATGCCTGTGCGTGCATACAGTATGTGTGGAAATCTGTATTTTCACATATATGCATGTATCTGAATGTATATGGTAATACTGCTATTGGCTTAGCTCGTCTTTGTGCAGGCATGTGCTATGAATACAGTATGAGAAAGTATGCACACACACACACACACACACACACACACACACACACACACACACACACACACACACACACACACACACACACACACACACACACACACACACAATATGGCCCAAATGCCATGACATTTTGCCACACATGGATCTTGTCCATTATTCATGAAAGTGAAAAGCTGATACCATAACTGAACAGACAACAGAATGTATCTTGGAGGTTAAGGTTTTAGTAAATATGTGCATACGCTGCATGCATGGACTGCAGAAATCCCAGTATGGCTAGAGCTATTTTGTGTCACCAATCTAGATATCAAGGTTTTAATTAGAAACAATGCGGAGTCCAAGGCTATGTTGCTATCTCCAGCTTTGTTGCCATCTACTTGTCAACTGAATTATCTGAAGTTCGCTAAAAACATTCACGCAAATAAAGCCAGTGAAAATGTTTCCATCCAATGGCTTTAAAGCGAATAAAAACAATGCAATGACATCATATGCTGTTTTCGGTCAAATTGTTATATCAAATAGATTTAAGACATTTTAAGGTCTTTCCGTTCATTTCCGCACTGAATCGCACAACATTCAAGCTAACATTTGCAAACAAAGTTTGCACTGTCTACCTACAACTGAATAATATTGCACAAGTTGTAATAGTGCTTACGTGCCAGATAATAGTGACATATTAAGCTATAACAAGACAACGCTATCAAAACATTGCTATAATGATGCAGATAAATCATGGCATTTCTTAGTTTTTTGCTATCTAAAATAGCCGTTATAATGCGTCTTGTCTCCTCGTTCGTCCACTTATATCTGTCTTTGTTGACCCGCGGAAATATGTGGCGGAAATTACCTACAACTTCTTTTTCATTTTGTGGTGGGTTGCAACCATAAAATAACTTAAAACGTCAAATAACATTTCCATCAGCGTTTATTGCATAAGTTGTTTACCAATTAAGAGAAAATCCGATGAGATCGAATGTACAAATTTTGTGTCGATATTCATGAAATTCAATCAAATTTTACTGTTTTCATAAAGCATTTTTCATTCAATATTACTTAATTTGCATAAAAAGGTGTAGATGGAAACATGGCTTCTGTTTGGCTCTGAATGGGCATGTACATATACAATGTATATATATAAAATATATTATATAAATAAAAACAATAAAACCAGACTCACATGAATCTTCAGAATAAACAGATACAATTATAAATTTAATGTGTTTTAGCTCTACCAAATACCAAATCCTTATGGGTCCAAGCCTGAGGGGGCTCCATTACCTTGTACCTTGTTATGGGTCCGTAGCAGACGATTTTGTAAAAATAGGCTAATGATTGCGTCATAACCAAGCGACCTACTGTCGCATAGTAGAGGAATTACCGTACAGTACAGGAGAAGCTCGCAGGCAGTTTCGACATACATTAGCTGTTTAGTTTAATTACTAATGTTAACTAGCATTTTAGTTAGTAATAATTAGACTGTGCCTATGTTATCTTCTTACATATACCTACGCTCTCCGTCTCTGCAAGATTGGGAATGATTACATTCCAATTTACCTGATTACTAGCCTTAAATTGCTCATGTCCCAACCTTTTTTGGAATGTGTTGCAAGTCTGAATGACAGGAAAGGATGTATATTTACAAATGAAATTAAGTTGACCGGACAAAACATGAAATATGTTGTGTTCACATTGTCTGCAATGAAATACAATTTAGAAATCACTACTTTCTTTTTTTATTTGTGTTTTCCATACTGTCCCAACTTTTTCTGATTTGGGGTTGTACAACAAATGTTATAATTTAAATAAAAACAAATGTCAGGCAGTCTTAAAACCCAGTATGCATGTAAGATACACACTGCACAAAACACTTAAAAAATAAAAACTGAAAAATATACTGAGGACAACAAGAGCACAGGATATTTATGTGGACAGAACTCATAAGACAAATTGTGCCAAATATGCACTGACTACTGACAGTCAGGAAGATTATAAGGAGATGATTAGAAAATGAAGATGGGTGAGTAACAGATTGAGAAACTGGAGCAGAGGAAGCTTCACGGCACAATGTCTCAGGAGGAGTGTTGCTGAACATACTCCACCAGCAGAGGATGAGATAGTTTGGGGGAGTGACTTGCAGAGATTGTGCAGCTCAGGAAGGAGTTTGATCAGGACAAAGGGGAGCTTTAGGAGTCAAGGCTCAGTGTCTATAGATACAGCCTGGTTGTGGACAAACAATATGCTCAAGTCGAGACCGAACAAGCAAAGGTGGAGCAGAGGGTGAAGAAAGCTGTGGAACGCATGAGGATAAATTCTCTCAAGGCAGCCCAGTTTGAAGAGTGTGCAGTAGAGATAGTCAAGGACTGTACAGAATGTATTAAAAGCTCTTGTTAAATTGCTCTATGTTAAATTGTCAATGAAAGACAGAAAGTCAAGTGAATAAAAGTCAAAGAACGTCAGGCTTGTGATGTCCAGTCTCAAGGAGCACGGTCATGGAAGGCTTATCATGTGGAAGCGACAACAGTTTTGTTGTCATTACTTAGAATTTCTCAAGGGGGCGGCAGAAAGTACGCACTATAGCTTTAAAAGCGACATATTTATGCCGATGTGAAGCGTTGTTTATGTGGATTTAGAAAAGTAACTGATAAATAATTATTTGGTTATCAATTTAGTGCGGTGGTATCAGCCGGGGGTATGGGTAACCCTTCAGTTTGCCACAAACTGGGCTTGCACATTTGATGATGTTCATGTTTAGCAGCAATCCTTAAAAAGTAGGAAAAGTCATGAAGTAGCTTAAAAACTAGGGCTGCACAATATACGGTATTGTTTTTTTTTAATCGTCATCGCGATATCAATCAGCGCAACAAACACATCGCGAAAGACACTCAGATTTTTTGTGTATCAGTAGAAAACTCTATTTAAAAATGTAACTGTCATTCTTTTTTAAGTGGTGCCTTTTTTCAATTCAATGTTCAATTAGTTCAATAAAAGAATGTTGCAAATTATTTCCTTTAATTTGTTTTTAATTCAACAACCAGTTAATATTGCGATATCAAGCTGACAAAACAATGTAGTTGTATGTCTTTTGAGCTGATCAAGACGAGATCTTCAAGCCTCAAAACAGAACATTAGGGTTAAGCAACAGCTGAAGTTAAGCCAGTATCATGTTACAGAGACTCAAGAACAAGTGAGATTACAGCTCGGTGGGAGAGAGATAAAAACGAGGCACAAAGGGCAGAAAAAAATCAAATCCAGTCCAGCTTCAAGAGCCAGCAATTTATTCTCTGTCTCAGAAAATGCATAAAAGGAGGCTTAGCTGACCAAAGAACTGATCAAAGTCACGCTAGTCTTGTGTGGAGAGAATCAGCATAGAGACTGAGGCTCAGCTGGTGACTGCAACCAGCTGACTGAGTAGCAAGCAAAGCATGATTGCAGAAAATTACATCTTGAAGAAAAATAAAACCCATCACATTTAGAGGAAAAAGTGAGATAATTAAAAGAGTAACTTAACACCTCCTGAATTTTTTATTTTTTTTTGCAGACCTCTAGTGGTTTAACTTCTCACCTTGCTGCAGTGATGTAGTCGTGTACTCCAGGATGTGGTGTGGTTACAGGTGCAACAAAGAAAACTTCTGGCCACTCCCATACCACTGATGTGGGGTGTAGTCTGAGGTCAAAGAGAAACTTTCAACCAGAGAGAGTAGTGAAACACTGTTTTTCCTGGTGCTCCATCCATCCAAACCATTTGGAGACAAAAATAAACTCAGATCCAACATGTCTTCCTACCTCAACCAAATAAAAAGTAAGACATTTTCAGCATTTATATAATTTTCCTCAATAGGGATGCATCATTTACCCAATTAGCCCTTGGTGTTCTCTGTATTACGCTTGGAGCTATTCCTAAGGAAAAAAACTAACGATTCATTTAACGTAGGTGTGTGTGTGTGTGTGTGTGTGTGTGTGTGTGTGTGTGTGTGTGTGTGTGTGTGTGTGTGTGTGTGTGTGTGTGTCTGACCTCTTCAGCCTCAGCGGGACTGCATGGCATGCCCTCAAAGTAGATTAGCTTAAAAAAAGAACTGAACGTACCTTGTTGCCTGGATACAAAAAGCATCATTAAGCCCAATTATCAGCCACTTCAGCTCACAATGATTCATGTTCATCACAGATTTGAAAACAACATATCATTAACGGCAGCAACCTATACATAGCAGGAAAGAGTAGGAGGGGAATGACAAGAGGACAGTAGACAAGATGACGAAAAGGTGGCAGAGTAGAAGAAATTAAAGCAGAGAGAGAGAATGAGTGAGTGTGTGGGGGGGGGGGGTGCTGTCTGAAACAAAACAAAACCTGCAATCACCGATCTCTGATCACGCACTTGTACACTCACGCATGGACACGTACACACTGATAGCCGAACAGATGTACACAGATGAACATACATCGACTTTGCATTCACCCATAAAATGATACACATATATTGCCAGGAATGAGGGGACATACATACAATTTATGCAACACATGTAAAATAATTGTAATGTGATATAAATAATGGTCATGTATAAGAGTGTCACCAGTGTTTTTCACCAATTTTTACCAACAAGCTAAAACAAATAAAGCTGTTGGTTGTAGTCTTAGCTTGGCGGCAATCTAGAAATTTGGACAAATTCTTATAAACTTAACTGCTGGCTGAGTGAAACGTCCTCTCCACTGGAGCGGTAAATCTATGGATGTATTATAAGACCAAAACATATACATGTGGCTACTTAATATGCACGTGAATTACGTGATCGTTATGTCCGCGTTCTTCATTCTTGATGATGTTGCCCGTTGTATTCTTTTGCAACAGCATTGTCTTATTTCAAATGAGGCATACATGATGAATGCTAGCCTGCTTATCAGTCCATTCATCATTAAAGCTGCCTTTTTCCACATCAACTTTTCGCTTCAGGCTCTTTGACAGTGACATGTTTACCTGACAACAGCCTTTCTTTCTGCAAGCATTTTCCACCAATCAGGACACTGCATACTACAACAACGTTTTCAGTAATACTTCAGTAAGACTTTAACCATCACTCAGTGAACTGCCCCCTAATCTGAGAACTTTTTCTAGTTAAGTAGCCTATCTAGTTATTGTTATGGATTGTCCATGTTTTTTAGGAGTTTGCTTACACTAATACATCTAAAAAATATAGCATTAATTTAGTAAGAAAGTGAAATATCAAACAAGAATATGCTTATTATTAGGTATACATACATTTTATTTTCTTTATTTGAAAGTCCGGCCCCCGGAGTGTCAGCTTAAAAAAATTAGCTCAAAAAAATTCATCATTAAAGCGGCTTTTCCACGTCAATTTTCCCTTCAGCCTCTTTGACTGTGACATTTTTACAACAGCCTTTCTTTCTGCAAGCATTTTTCTGCATACTACAACCATGTTTCCAATCACAGACTTTAACAATCACTCAGTGAACTGCCTCCTAGTCTGAGATCTTTTTCTAGTTAGTCAGTTATCATTATGGAGTTTCCATGTTTTTGAGGAGTTTGCTCACAATAATGTACAGTATGTAAAAAAAAATAGCATTAATTCAGTAAGAAAGTGAACATTTTGAACGAGAATAGGCATAGTAGGTATACATTAATTATATTTGCTTTATTTGAGAGTCCAGCCTTGGAGTGTGTGTGGGGGACACTGGTCACTGTTTATTATGTATGCTCAATATAGCCTGACTATTGTACGTTTGGTAATGATTATATGATATGGCCGTTTTAAGTAGAAAAACCTAACTAGGGACTGGGGTCGCAAATTAGCCTTGGCTAGAAGTCCTATATGCAACACATCTAGCACATTATTGTAACCTGTTACAACGTTTTTACATTGTCCGTGGCAAATAAACTAATAAATAGACATGTTCATGGACTTGTCTGACAGGCCCATGACTGATTGACAAATGTCTAGCTGAAATTACAATATTTGTAAAATTGAAGTAGAATTTGAAGTGGACCTCCAGGTGGATCTTTTTTTCCACTACCAGCAATTAAAACTTTTAATGAAATTGCTAACATACCTGAAATCAAGATGGTCGTTACAGGGGGATAGATAGAGGACAGCAGAAGGAAGGGCAATGCATGTGCAGTAAATATCAATACTGTAGGGATGTAACGATGCATAATGAATCGGTTAAAAATCAATTCAAACCTCAACCGGTTGAGATAAAAAATGTATTGGGATGCAATTTTTAAACAGCCTAGGGCGTAATGCTAGTTAACATACAGCAGGTAATGTAAATCTACCGTTAGCTAGCAGCTGGCTTAATTAAACATGGTTAGAATGCTGACAGATAAACGGTCTAACTTTGATTGATTGATTTATTAGACAGTATCAAAAATAAATGCATAACAAGATGCCATTACAGAGACATTGTACATTTATCAGAACTGTCGAGGATAACACAAGTTACATGTGTCTGTATTTCACTGGAAAGGATTCCAACAGCGGGACGTCAAATAGTCTGCCGCTGAAGACAGAGACTAGCTGCACTTTGAGACACCGTGGACACTGGCGCTGCAACAGTGACGGGACTTAGTGTTGCGTTTGGGTCCAGCTCTGTAAGCTTGTGTTTCATTCGATGTTGTTGTAAAATACCCTTTTGCCATTTAGTGTTTTTCTTTTCTTTTTAATAAATAAGTTTTATTTAACAATATGTACTTACATAAAACAAGCCATTCTTTAATCTTTATTTTTTAATTTAAGATAAAATACTATTTCAGTTGCACTTTGCACTTGGAATATTTTTCAGCCATTTCATTCTGTTAAAAAGAATCGTAAGAAAATGGTATTGTGAACTTAAAATCATGAATCTTATCAAATCGTGAGTTACGTGTACCGTTACATCCCTACAATACTGCAACTCTGAAAAGTTGCAGGAGAGAAAGAGACTATATAAGTCAAGACAACAAAAGTGACAAGACAGTTTTTGATTGGGCTGGGAAGGCAAAGAGTATTTGATAAAGAAAACAGAGCTCGGGGGAGAGAGCATGCAATCAGAGAAAGAGCAGTCTATCCTCTTCCCTCATCATTATGCTGTGTATATCCCTGAAGGTACAGTCGGCCGTAAATTAAAGAGAGCAGAGTTGTAGTCAACTGTTATAATCCAGAGAGAGACAAACAGAGAGCGAATAAAAGGGAGTGAATAAGTGAAGAGGAAAGTGTTTGAGGATAGAGTGGCTTGCTTAAACTTCAAAAGTGACATTGCTCAATAGGAGATAAAGAAAAGTGTTGTACCAACATTACATTGACAAGTGTTACAGGCTCAGAAGGAAGAGTTGGGTCCAAACTGTCGCAACACATTTATATTATTATGACTTAAAGAGTGGCCTGTGCAAAACATATTACTGACAATAGTCAGCAAAGTTATTAAAATCATCATCAAGTGGCTTGTGCATCAGCTCTATCACTCTTGACTGTCTTGTCTTGCTATATAAACTTCTCATATTACTTCAATGTAAAGGCTCAGTAACGTTACTTGACATGTGCCCATACTGCACCCAAACTCAATAACATTTATCTGCCAAAGTACAAAAAAACACGTTAAACATACATACATTAATACATATTTTTACACCACTTGACATGAGGAAAACTCTCCATGCTCCACACAATCCGCATGCCATCAACTGTTTACCTGACTAATTATCTACAGGCATAGCTAGCTAGGTTTAACTCTGCTAGCTAAACGCCCGTCTGTCAACAAGCAATGCTCTTAAATTGAACTCACTCCGAATTCACAAATAAGTATAGCTAGGTCACAGTAAAAATGTATAAAAGAACACCAAAAAAACTACTAGGGTTGTTTTTAACATTAACTAAACATTTCACCGGGCTTTATCGAATCCAAATGACCGTACGTTTGTTAGATAATACTTTCCTAGCCGGCGCTAATCGCTAATGCTAATCGCTAACACCTAGCTAGCTAACGTTATTCATTATGCTAATCGCTGATGCTTCCAGCACATAGCTAGCTACATTATGCAGCCTTGCATGTAGCGTTAAACTCAAATTTACAGTATAATTTCCGACCCGAACAATTGTATATAGTGTTCACAAGAGTTTATATCGTATTTTGTCACCGACCAACCGTTCAATGATGGTTATCTTACCTGTGCAAAACATGTTTATGACTCAACGTCAGTGCGGTGAACTCACTCGTAAGTGAACGATGCTGAGAGCGCTGAGCTCTGAACGCCCTCTGCTGAACGTTTTTCGTGCTAGCACATACCATATTCAAAATGTCAAATTTTTAAATGGGGGCTTCTAATATGCATCTAGTGTTTTCTAAACCAGTTTTCACAGCCTACTTCACAAATGTACTGAAAATGGTCTATTAACCCCTTTGGGGTCACACATGCAGTTATTGTATTGCAGCTCAAATGCTCATGGAGAAGGTACAGTGAATACAGTTGACTCCACTCCCCTATTAATAATAGGCTATTATTACCTAATATATAATGTGACCAGGCTCACATATGGTCCATGATGAAATGCATAACCATGACATGGAGAGAAAGGAGGGGAGAGCTGGCAGATCAGAAAGAAATGAGCACATGCCATTGTGAGGAAAAGAGTGTGGGCTGACCCCCTGCTTTCATTCTAGTAGTCATGGTCAATCATCCCTCCCTTTGAAGTGTCTTTCTCTGCTTTCATATATCAAGTCAAGACACAAGGCTGGCCTAACCCAAATACAAAACAGCCTCTTTTGCTCTCTGTCTCTCACCAAGACTGTGAACATTTCTGCACCACAGTGCTCAGTCACATCTAGTCAGTTTTGTGCCATGCAGTTAATTGCAGTGGAACATTATTAGCAATATCAGTGGAGGAGGGTTGGCTCTCAGCTGTCTTTGTGAAAGCTGATTATGAGGAGTTTAATTTAATCAGATAAGGATGTCTTCGTTTATGAGTATATGCGGCTCCAGGCACCAAGCCTGACAGGCCTTTAATGACACACGCACTCCCCCTGCTGTTACTCTTTATTATGGTCTGGCCACTATAGCTCAAGCTCACAGACATGTTACAACAGAGTAGCCTAGTTCATAATAGTTTTTTGTGATTAGCCAGATATGCATTCTTATACACATGGGTGTTGAACTGTGGGGAAAAAGGGGACTGAGTATGAGGAAGGCCCACAAAGATAATATAATTAATAGCTGTGGATGCAGGAATGGGCCCATATAGAGAATGCCTATAGGGTCCAGAAATGTTGTGCTATGCCCCTGCTTATACATTATAAATGTTCACATTGCACTAATTTTTAGAACAATTCTGCAACCCCCCACATCCGAGAGTCATATTCTAGTAAACTATATAGCCTACCTTTGTATACTTGACTGTGAAATATCCAGTGATAGTATATTGCTTGATCATGGGTATTTCATACAGATTGAATACATTATAACATGCTATGTTGATTGCAGCTTTTTTAATTCTGCAAATATCCAAGTTATTTATCTACGGTTTATAATCTCCTCAGCCCTGAAAACAAGTGTTTTAGCTTGATGGTAGATGTATAAGGTTAACAATCTAGGGCAATGCAATACATATTTTCTTATCAATAAATATTATTATCTGTTCTGGGGCCTCTTGAAGTTAAGTGTTGGCCCTGAATCAGAATTGTAGATGTGCTGTCTGTCGTTTAATCTCAGCCAAAGCTGAAGACGTGGGTGAAAGCTCTTGTGTCAGCAAGCATCTGCCATGATGAAGTGTCCTGGAGGGAGAAAATAAATCTGTGGCAGCTTCAGCAGACAAAAGATAATTTCTCCTACAGGCCATTTAAATTATTAATGTTGAAGTATCTTTCTGTTTCTTTTTCACAATAGATCTCTCTCATCTTTCTTTTTCTCTCATGCAAATCTATACGGAACATCAGCCAGGATGTCAGGGATGGATGCCCTGTTGGTGGATCGTAATGAGACTGAAATCTCTCCAATAGACAATGGGACCTTCCTCCGTTTCTCCCCAACCTCTGCTTCCACATCTGCGGCTGCCTCGTCACCAGGACGTCCGGGCAACGTTTATGTTTACGTGTGGCTCTTTCTCGGCCTGCTGGTATTCCTCCTGACGCTGCTCATCATCTCCCTCCACAGGCTGAAAAACATCATCTCCTCCTCCTCATCTGTCCCCGACTGCAGCAGCGAGGGAGGGAGCTCCTTCACCAACATGGAAATCTGTAGCATCTCGTCTCAGAGGTCCACCATCTCCTCACTGTCCACCTAAGGGAGATGGGATGGAGCACATACAGACATATAGACATACAGTATATGTCCATGTGCTTACATGGTAAGCATGCACACGCACAAAGCCAACGGAGGTCCAGTGCCTTCTCACTGTGACATACAAATACAAAAACACTTTGTCAGCCATAAAGAAGCAGACAGCATGGCATTATAGTACATTCCATGCATGCATATTCTAATTCCGGTGGTCCAGTGAGTCAGGTATGTCCATGCAATTTGCATAGGCACAGGTGAAATTTAGCTCACAATGTGATGAAGAGGTATTGAGGGGTGAGACTGACTGAACCCTTTTGAGCCTTATTTCAACGACAAAGACAGATGAACCTGAGAAATTGCTCTTCCTCAGCAGGAAAAATCATAGGAACTATTATCTTTCTTCACTGTTTTTGTAAAGTCAATTGATTGTACTGTACCTGTCATATTTACTGTGGAACAAATAATATTGCTTTATAGTGTGTACAGCATGTCTCATAATGTATGTAGACTACAGTACATTGCCAAATCAGAATTACAATAATATTTAAGACCATACATGTACATTGTACAGAAATGCATGCTTGTGTCTCAGTTGTTCAGTAAGGCGTTGGGATGCTGTAACTTTTTTTTTACCACATAGAAAATGTCTGTATGATTCTCCTGGGGAAAGGACAAGACATCCTGTATGCTGTGGATGTAAAAGTGAGAAAGAAATGAGGGCTGTGTCTTAGACTGTTGACAGGCAGTCAGCCTCTGACTGCAGCTACAAACCAGGTCAAAAGTGGCATAAACAACAAGAAGAAATTCTGGTCCTGAAAGACAGTTGCAGCCTCCATAGTGACTGAAGCTCTGAGAGCTTTGTGCAGCTGTCAGCCTTGTCTGTATTCCAGGTATAACTACAGTTAATGGTTGTTTCAGCTCAACATACATCATTTTTGTTTTAATACTGTAAGATGTTTCTTTGACATGGCAACAAAAAATACACACTCAGAACAAAATATTAGAAAAAAAGGTTCATTCATCTTTGTCACACTGTTCCATAAAATTCAATAACAACTGACGGCTCAGATGGCTATGAGGCCACGGACAATACAAGGAGTCATATGTGTCAGTGTTCTTATCAACAAATCCTCATTTTTTTCAGTTGATGGTACTGTGTCAGCCAAACTCTTTGGTTCTTCAATCACAGTGTTGACTGTTGGTGTATTATCTCAGCTGTTGACAAATGTGTATGGTTATTATGTCTAGAATCTGTTTGGTTTAAAGTACAAAAGATGTTTTAAATAATAGCCAAGTTTGTTAGTTTGTTTTCAAGTTAAGCAGGAAGTAAACTCATTGTTTTAGCCTGGTGATGTTAAAAGAATAACCCCCTGACTGTGTTTTGTTATATTAAAGCTCACATTTTCAGTTCTAGTCCTGCAAACACAAATCATTCAGTGAAAGTAGATTCAATTATTTTCCTTGCATGATTTACTGTACTGGATGTTAACTGCAAATCTGACTTTTGTCCCTGGGTTAAATGAATGCCACTGATGATTCCATCCTCTCTTACACATTGTACATATTCTCTTTTTTCATGCTTGTAAGGGATGTATTCCTACTTGTATCTCTATTTGATTACTGGGTCTGCTGCATAAGGTGCTTTAATATCCTGTCAACGGAAACTCAACAAGTCTACAGCAACTTGTGACGCATGCAATTAACCAAACTCACACCTGAAACTTTACACAGTTTATCTTTAAGAAGCTCCACAGGAGAGGCTTTGAGTTACATGCCTTGCTTAAGGGAACTTCAGCTCTTTCATTGATTAAGCAGGAGACAATGCAGGACCAGATCCTACAGATGGAAAGAAGCATACAGCTAGTGCTGGAAACTGGACACGTTGTTAAACTAACATTGCTCTGTATGTCTTACGTCTGTGTTCTTAGGAGGTGCTGCAGAAAATGACAGACAGTAACAGACTGAAATGGGTCTCCGTTCAGACTGGTGTCTAGTGAATGCAACAATAACACACCCTCATGAAGCAAAAAGGAACCTTTTAGTGAAAGAGCATATTTGACCAATAAAAAGTAAAGTCATCAAAATTCTTTGCATATTTTATTTTTCTTATCATGATTTTTTTTTTCCAACTCACACGTCATATTTTACATCTTTGCAATAAAACATGAATACAATAGTTTTTAGGGTTTCATAGATCCAAAAATATTTAACCTTTTTTTGGATACATAAGTTGAACCTGTCGATAAGAGTATGTGCATGTGCGCATTTGATCAAGATGGCTTCACACATACAGTACATCTCACATTTCATCCCCTGTCCTCCCTCTTTCCCACCTCTATCAGCTACAGAATCATGATATTGCTTACAACTGTGAGGTTGTAAAACCTAATAATCACACATGAGCTCAACGCTTTAAATACAAACATCAATGCACAAATAATCCCGAAGGGAAATGGACCTAAACAAAATGGCAGCCGATCAGAAAGAAACAAGCTAATAAATAATGATATGTGATTGGTGCAAAGTGCAAATACAAAACAAACTTTTACATTGATTTGATTCTCTTTTTTTTAAATAAACAACAAATGTGGGTAAGTGAAGCTTTCCTTTGCACTTTCAATCTTATTCAGCTGATTAAGTCTCCCATCAAGCCTGAACCAAGACTATATGTACATATTTGACAAAACAATCACCAAATATACAAAGGAAATCAAGTCAGTCTTGTGGTTGTCATCCTTGGTGGCACTGGCAAGATCTTTTTATCATTACCATCTCCGGCAAAACAATCACCATCCTTGACACTGCCGTTATTATCATCAGTCTTGTCAACATTATAATAATTATTACACAGTATTTTACATACAGCAAGTCATTAATAAATTAAAGGTGATAAGCGCAGTTTGTGTAGTGAAAGAACATGTGTAGACTCTGAAGGAAGCAGAGCCTTATTTACATAAGAATTTAACCCTAAGGTAAAAAATGTAACCCTAGGGTAAAAAAAAAAAAAAAGAGAAGGAAATTAACATTATAAAATAAAACCAGATAAAATCAGATAAGATGAAAATCTAATAAAATCATAACCCAAGGTAATTTTTCAAGGGTAAATTTTAAGATCAAGCCAATAGCACCGGTGTTTGAACAGTGGGTGGGCCTGGATCAATTCTGACCATTTCTAATCAGTTTAGACACATTGAAGGAGTCTTAATTTATAGTCCACCCAAATAATTCCCAGACTGAACTCCCCTCAAAGGAAAAGTAAAGAACAAAATTGATAAAGAAGAAAAATATAAGTGAAAACAAAACTTAGGTTCTTTGTCTGTGAAGCATTAAGCGTACCAAGAATGGTAACTGCACCAGTCCTGTGAGTGGTACGGGTAGGATCGACCTCTACAAGGTCTGCTTGACTTGCTCTTCTCCCCCGTTCTGCAGTCTGTCTATTTTATGAGCAGGTTTTGGTGTGTATCTTCGGGGTATTATGGGTCTGTGGTTACACACGTGTGTGTACGTACACGTTTGCACAGAGGAAGTTATTTCCACCAGCGCTGCTGCATCCACAACTCAAGTAAACTTCACAAAGGAATAGAGTCTAAGGTCCAGTACTTGTTTTTCCCTCGTCTCTGTACCTTTAGTTTCCCCGCGTTGCAGATACACAGCAGAATGCATCACCTCCTCTCCCTCTTGTTCTTCTCTCCTCTTTCCATTCTCCTCTCGATCACACTGTCCACTTCAGTACCTGTTCTGGTGTTCGTAGTGCCAGCGGTTGAAGTCTATGTTGAACGCCACAATGCTGCCAGATGCCATACCAGTGATCAGAGTCCTGAGGGCAGAGCACACAGAAAGTCACATCTGTAAACCAAACTATGCAAATAAAATACTTATTTTGGGTTGCAGTGCATCAATCATTCCCTGGGCCCTGGGCCTCATCTGAGGTGTGATAACTGCTGATCATTCAGTAATCTCTGCTGCCCCCTTTGAGGTGACCCAGTTTTCCCAACAACAGTAGTCCTTAAGGGAAAAAAAGGTGCATCTTCTTCTATCTGCCAGAGTGGCACCCTATCTGTTTTACCTCTGGTCATGTGAGAGATCCATGGCACGGATCCCTGCGTCACAGCCTGGATAGATGTAAAGCTGTTTGAAGTCGCACGCCTGCCACACTTCCACAACTCCGTTATCACCTCCTGTCACCAAGTTCTGTCCGTCGCTGCTCAACAGGATCGCCTGGAGAGAGAAAAAGAACAGACAGAGAGTTTTCAAAGAGGCTCAAGGGCTTCAGTGTGTCGGGCTACAGTATATTGGATTGTTTTTTTTAAGTAAATAAGGACAGTATTCATGCATGAATATACACCAAAAAGAATATTCCAGTATAAACTCAACAGCCTTACCCGTGTGGAATCGTTGACCTCCATTTGTGCCAGCAGTTTTCCATTGATGCTGAAGTTGCAGAAACGACCTCTCTCATAGTAGATAATGCAGTGGCCCTCGCTGGACACTGAGATGAGGCGGGGGCGCTGACAGAGCTCTGGCCCCTCCAGGGCCCTAAGCAAGTCCCCCGTGATGGTGTGGACCAGGCACGGGCCCTCTGAGGAGCAAGATATTAAAGCAAGATAGTAAAACTATCAATATATTTGTTTGGAGAAATCAGCCCAACCTCTAAAAGAAATTCAAAACAAACTTTGTGGAAATCACTCTTAGGCCCAGACATACATAATAAAGACATACAAACCTTTAGCTCCACTGATGACCAATCCCAGCTCTGCACAGACAGACACACACACCACCTCGTGGTCATGTCCTGTCAGTACTGCCCTGGGAGCAGGGTAGTCACCTGGAAGAGAAAACAAAGTTGGAGACACCATTAACCTCTGGGAGCTGTAGTGTTTTCTGAACTAGGAACCTACTCATGTAAACAGTGAGATAGGCAAATATTCACAAATGTTGTTTCAACCATGTCGCCACTCACTATTGTTAGGGTTGTCCCCAATAATGTGGTGTCGTCCACTCCAGTACCACAGAAGAAGAGTGGCATCTCTGGAGCCTGACACGATGTAGCAGTCTCCACCGATGTAGGACTCCGACCTGGCCAGACACGTCACCACATCCCAGTGGCCAAAAACTATCTGGGTCAGCTTTCCTGTGGAGGGGAAGGAGGAAGACGGCTAAGTCAGTTTGTGCTCTCTATTCAGATTTTTGAAGGCCATGTTTGCTTTACTTCCAAGATAAGTTAAAGTAACAAGTTAAACAAGCTAGTTAGTGACTAGAGCGTCACTAAATCTAAATCAATGAATCTCTGGACCGATAAATAGAGAAATGTACTGTATGCCCAGGTGCAAATGTAAAAGAAGAGTGTTATACTGTAAATCTTCTATAGATCAATACATCTAAACACAAATCTAAATAAAATTGTAAATGCACGACTACATGATCCACATTTAAAACTGGACCTCGGACAGAATCACAGCATACATTTCTACCGTGCTTACTGCTCAACATGTCTCATAAATACTACAAAACCTACCAGTTTCAGTGGAGTAAACACGGAAGCTCTTGTCCCAGAAGCCGCAGACCAGAATGTAGCGATTGTCGGCAGTAACCACAAAACAGTGTGTGTTGATTTGGATGCTCTGGTCCACGAGGTCAGTGATCTGACGCTTGTTCACGCCCGAGTTGTTTGCTGCATGGGAGCACAAAGATGTCAGTAGGTTTAAAAGGGCATACGCATGCAATATTGTTCACAAGCTATCAAATGAGCTATAACCTTTCCTGATCTTTCATCACTCAGGTTAGTTTTGCAGCCGTGTCGTGGCAATGTACATAAATCCCCAGTGTATCATGTGATATATTGACTTCAGTCTCACTGCTTGTGTCCTTAATATTATCATTACATAAAACCTATTAAATCTACTAGAAAGATTGTTGTGCACTGACCTATGAGAGGGTCCATCTCAATGGGGAGATGGTGAGCCTGCTCTAGGGAGTATCCTGGAGCTCCACGGAGACCTGAAGGATAAAAGGATCAAACATTACAGACAGTCACACATACACACCCGTACATTCACACATCATAAAACAGAGAAGGATAAACGCTGAACCACAACCACTCATATAATCCCCTGGTCGAGTGCTCTCTGATGCAGGCTTATGTTAAAAAAATAAAAGCCTCAATAAGAAAAGTCACTTGAGCTGCTTTATGACCCCCATAATTACATTATCACAATTCATTTACCTACCCCGCTGTGAATGAGGTCATGAAAGGTTAATTGAGGATTTAATTAACACATATTTCTATGTCAACACTTGGACAAAATAAGAGTAAACAAACACTTATATAATCCAATCAAAATCGCCTCAATAACTACCACTGAAATGAACTAACATCTCACTGGGTTTATAAGCACCACAGACTTCCATTAAGTCTTAATTGTATAGCTACAGATAATATTTTCATTATGTAATTTATATGAACATGTTTGATTAATCCTTTATTCGGTTAGTCTAAAATATGTCTGAAAATTGTTATAAATGCCAATTACAATTTCATACAAAAAGGGATGTCTTTAAATTGCATTTGTCAGATAAATCATCATAAATTACCTCAACAACTAATTGATATCAAATATCAAAATTGTAGCTGATGGATTTTCTGTCTTGACTTATCGATTCATTGAGTAATCATTTCAGCCCTATTATGAACATCTTGCTACTGTACTATCAAGGGATTGCAATAGTTTAGTTTCAGAAAGTTCCTCAATTTAGCTAAAATAACAATGCTGTATACTGTTTAAAAATATGTATAACTGAGAATTTTAAGATTTAAATTCCATTTTGTAGATGATTCCTTTATCATGCACTCACCGACTGTGTTGTGCCAGCGGTTGACGGCAAACAGCCGGCTACATGTGACGGTGACGGCTGCCGGTATGCTGAGGTGGGGGAGCGTGTTGGCTGCGACGTGAGTGACGGGAGAGTTGGAGGGGAACTTGAGCACCATGATGACATCCTGCTGCATCTGATCCTTAAACATCAGTGGGCTCTGGGGAAGGAAACACTGGTGAGACAGACAGAGAAAGAGAGAGGGACAGAGAGGAAGAGGAGGCCAGAGCGGGGAGGGAAGGTCGGGGGAGAGAGGAGGAGGGAAATGGAGACGGAGGAAGAGGGAGAGACAGAACAGATGGGACAAAGGGGAGGTAGGGAAAAGGTATATTAGTGGGAGCACAGGGTCAGAGTAGGTACACACACTGAGGGTGGCTCTAGGGCTAGGAGAGGAGGTGGAGGCACTGGTTGGTCGGGGTTCAGGACTGACAGGTTTGGGTTGACATGGATGGCTCTGATGTGGAGACACTACGGCCTCGTTCTGCTGAGGGTAGCAGGAAGGACAGAGATACTAAAACATCATTACATACACTTGTATGTAATAATCTCTTAACTGGTATAAATGATTAAACTGATTAAAATGTGTTGTAAATATGAAAAATAAACTCAACCTCAACCTGTCTATAAAAAAGAGAAACATTGGGAAAAACTATTTTCCTGTTCCCAAAGTGAACATTTTCATAATAACAACCTCTCAATAAAATAGAATGCAAAAAGAAACATGCAAAAAATAAATATGTATACTTCTGTTATGTACTGTATTTGAGTAGGTCACAGCTGATATGTGAGTACAGCTGACTTGGTGGTTTTTTGTAAGCATATATGGAGAATACTGTTATGAAACTTAAAACTGAAATACAATTTGCTAAGGCTGTCGAGGTATTCTCACCAGGTGCATGGCGGAGGAGCGGGGCGGGTGTGGCTCGATCAGCAGCTGGGAGGGGATCTGACCACACGCCTGAATCTGGGACTCAATCACCTACAGTCGGACAGACAGAGATGAGGTTACAAACTTTTGAAAAACATAAAACCCCCACTTGCACTATTTACTTTACTCTCCCTAAATAGGCATGTTTGTCTTTTTGTATACTTTCTAAACTACATGCATGCACTGCTTGTAATTTAAATGCATCCTTAGGGAAAACTATTTTCTCCGCCATAAGACGAAATCATGTAGTGACTATTTCTCTCAGAGCTTTATACATTACATCAATCTGATGCTGCCATATGATCTTGAAGGCAGCTTTATCGCAGCATGAGGAACTCATGAGGGGGACATTTGTGCACTGTAATAATACTGTGCATTTGTGAGTCAAACTAGAGTGATGTGTTTTCATAGAAACTGACCTCACGTTGCACAGCGTCTGCATTGTCTAGGTTGATTGCTCCCTCATAGGACAAGAAGTTGAACACGTTGAGAGCTCGGACTGCTTCTGGCCCTCGCTGCTTGTAGCCAAATATAAGATCAATCCACTGGTGGAGCTGGCACGACACAAACTCGCTCTCCAACGCCTGGTACAAGTAACGGGTGTGGAGAGAGAAAGAAAGAAAGAGTCAGGAATACGTTCAGTGTCTCTCGAGTGGATTTAGAGGCAGAGACAACTAACTTTTCTTTTAGCTTTTTATATTTTAGGAAAGAAGACCTCACCATCCGGTTAATGCGGACAAAGTCTTCAGGTTTCTTGGCCCAGGCGGGAAGCTCCACGTCACACACTGAGAGTCCATCATCACGCACCCCGAGCTCGTACTCATTACTGTTAACAAACATCTCAGGCAGGTAGTAGAACTCTGGGATCAGCTCCTGATGGACATGATAGAAACACATTGGTTATTTTAACTAAATGATTACTTCCTAAAATTATTACTGATTTTACAAAATCTGTGACGATATAAAATATTAAAGTTGACACACATATGAGCTGTTGTCACCAATATTTTAATAACTTCCTCCAGAGCTAAAAATACTTTCAGTTATTAACCGTTTCAAGCTCTGAAAATAGAATTGCTTTACTGTAAGTACTGTTTTTGACTTTCAATGCAAAACACTACCTGCTCATTCACTCACTCTCCTCAAAAACCACATATAAACCACAAGTTTTATTATTATCATTAAAACTAGCAACATTATGTTTTTGAACTCTGAAACTGTACTTATTGTGTATTTCATTTTAATGTTCAATATGTTTGTTGATGTACGCGACATTCCTTCAGCTCATCAGGAATAGTTACCTTGACATCAGCCGTGTCCCTCTGGCAGTTCCTCCACGAGCGGCCGATGCCAGAGAAGGCTCTCTCCGGATGGTCAAACTTGTTATCGTTGGCGTTAAGGAAAAATGTGGTAAAGGGCTCCTACGGGCATACAAATAGACACATTCATAAAACAGAATCCTGTAAGTCTGTCAGTTTGTCAAGTGCAGCGGGTACTTACTATTCTGAGCATCCACATCAGTGTTGAATGAGCAGTGGAGTACAGGGTTGTATAGTGGTGAGGAGGCGTGCTGTCGTCGTCCCACGTCTCGTAGCGTTCTGCATAAAACGCTGCTCGCTTGGGATTCAGTGCACCGATTGGCTGTGAGAAACCGGAGAAAACATCGGCTTATGTCAACGATTACACAAGAAACCATAGTTGCAGTTTTTCTTGTCATACATTATTTAAAACTGTCAACAGTTGAACAATAAAACTAACGAGCGCATGCTCATTCTGATCCTCTGTAGGAGGAGGGAAAGCAGGAAATTTCACCCACGGTGTTATGTGGCTTTGTTTTGTTCTTACTCCAACTAGTGGAAATGCAACAAGAAGAGATTCCTGCTGAGCCTTGGTGTATGAGTGGTACGGCTTGACCAGTATTTTACCCTTAATTTGGGTTTATAGCATATTCTAAGCAGCACACATGCTATTCATTGTAAAAAAAAATTAAATAAAAAAAGAAGTGCATTAAGTGTTGTGTGTTAGGGGGTGCTCTAACCTTGGAGAGGTCTCTGAAGTTGCCAGGTAGAGTCAGATCAAGCTCCTCTGAATCGTAGTTGGTCAAGACCCAGGGGAAGATGGGGTACTGGTTCAAATCATTATAGGTCCTCCCTGAAGGGACAAAAGATGACAATGATCCATTATAGTTGTGTCACGAGATGGTCCCACACTGTTACATCATGCTTTATTGTGTATTACTACGTCAGTTTGAGTTTTACATAAAAAAATTAATACATGCTATAATTTTTAAAGTGTAAAAAAAAAGAAAAAGTGATTTACAATTTTCAGACTTCAACACCTCCACATCTAATAAGTAAGGCTCAAACCTTTAATTAATTGCTGATGAAAGTAAAGATTAAAGTGCCAGACTGGTATTACAATCACACCGACCAATGAGTATGTTAGTGTGATAAAAGATGTTCCCAACACAGAGAGAGGTGTAAATGCACAAGCTGTTGACAATCTGCTATAAGCCAGCAGTATGTGTTTAACCGCACTTTCATTGGCTGTCATTTATCTAGATGTGCATTTGAAAATCATTCTGCATTTTAATTACATAGACGTATCAATATATATATATATATATATATATATATATATATATATATATATATATATATATATATATATGTATAATGTATTGTATTAATAAGTCGATATTTTCTAGTACATAAAGGACATATAAACACAATAAAATAGCAAATGTTTAGCTGTAATAATTATTTTACAATTCATTACCAATTCGTCTATTGTCATTGTGGCTGTTCATATATTTTTGTATGTATGTGTATTTACAGGTCACACTGGTGACTGTTGCTATGCAAACTGCAGATGAGTTGGAGCTGACAAAGGTTTATCTTATTCAAATCTTCCAGGTCCTTTATCTGGTCTCTTCATTCAAGTCTATTTATACATTTGGTTCTTTATTCATGCATATTGAGAGAAATACAAAGAAGTCTGCAATTTCTGTCTGTGCGTTATTTTTGAACAACACAGCACAACAGAAACTGTCAGAGAAACCAAATAAGGTCCCATTAGGAAACTCTCCACAGCAAATGTCATCATCACACAGTAGAAAGAAAGGAAGAAAATGAAGGAAACAAAAGATCCACAATAACAGACTTGACAGCTCATGAAATTTGATTGCAATTGAACTTTACCTGCAATAGTGTTGAGGAACATGAGGTACTCAAAGTTGGAGATCTCTCTCCTCTGCCAGCGCTGCGTCATGTTGGATGACTTAAAGAGCTGACGAGGGGTGGCCAAGGAAATCCGCCTGACACACACACACACACACACACACACACACACACACACACACACACACACACACACACACACACACACACACACACACACACACACACACACACACACACACACACACACACACACACACACACACAGAAGTTTATTTCTGTCACACCAGCAATAAATACCTCTCCAACACAGAATAGTGGTGGACCAGCTGATTACACTCTGCACCTACCTGGCCTGGGGCAGGCCGTAACTCGTTCCTACCCCAACCCGTGGGAGACTGTAGACCACTCTTTTCACTGTGGCCTGGTCCGGGAAGTTAAACATCACAGACGCTGGAGAGAGGAAGAGACGAGAGCATATAGACAACATAAAGTCAATCACTCACCATGACGACTAATGCTGAACTAGGACCAAACAGCAGTACAATACTGTATAGTGGTGGCATTTGTGACAAGACTAGAGCCCAGGCAGTAATGCTCTTCATTCTGAACTATAGTAGACTGAAGGAATAACAATGTTGAATAAAAGGAAAGGCAAAAGAAGAGAAGATACACATTTACATAAAGAGGCTATACTCTAACACAGGTGTACTTCAGTCAGGTCTTACTGCATTCTTTTTCTCCTACAAATATTTTCAATTCATTTTTTTACTCAATACGTATTGCTAAGAGCCACATTTTAAACATCATTTGGATATCTATTTTTAATACCATTTCTTTCTAGACATTGCACTAATGATGGTGCTGAACTTGAACTTTAAGTGAAAAAAAGATACTGCTTGCATATGTGGTATTTTTGCACTTATGTATTTATAGGCTTGACGACCATATTTATGGCAGAGAATCAATAAATACTATCAGTGGCTGGGATCTTGTAACAGACTTTTGGTAGCAGGTGCATACTGTACATACTGTACAGTTTTGAGAAATCAATACTGTGACTATGTCAATGCAGGTAATAAGAAATCTGCAGGCTTACTTCTGTTGGCCATGAAGACCTCTAGTCCGGTATTCTGCAGCAGGTAGCGTCTGGAAAACACCGCTCGGATCTCACTGAACATCCATTTACCGTGCAGACCCTCTGAGTAGGCCAGTACCTGTTGAGGTTGGACATCCTTTGAAAAAAATATTTTAACATAAAGAAAAACCTATACAGTTATAGACAAATCAATGCCAAATTATTTGGATCAATGAATGAAAAGCAGTAAGTAAGTTTGCTTGTTTTTATAATACAGAATGACAGCTTACTTTAGCCTCAGTCGTCTTGAATGTAGGATCCTCTTCATCCACCTCAAAGTAGATCTCAGTAGTCGTGATGGACAGAGTGCCCCGAGCCACCACCACTGGAGCTACCAACTGAGCTGGAGTACTCAGAACCACAGGGCCTGGGGGGGGGACACACACGTATTACTCAGGTAACCCTAACCCACAGACACAACAGATGATGAAATGGCACACATACTGTAATGGAGTAATTTCAGGTTAGTTAAGATTGATTATGTATTTGTTCTACTTTACATACTATTTAAACAACTCATCAGGTGTGTCAGAAGTCGGAGAGGAACTGGATTAAATTAGGCATTTTAGTCTTGCATCAGTTTTTTAGTAAAATATGATTTAATCTTATTGAGTCCGATAAATCAGCCGGATGGTTAGTGCAGCTTCAAAACTTTCAAATGACTTGCCTTTGGAGGTAAAAAGTCTTGGACGGAAACGGACTAAAAACAAGAGTCATAGACAGTTTACTGTTCAGTCGTTCTGTAGCATGGTGACTGTGTGTGTCTTTATGTGAGTGCATCTTACCAGCAAGGTTATCAATCTCTTTTTCCTGCAGCAGGCTGACAGTGTCATCGTCTCCTTCCAGCATTAACTCCGCCTCTGGGTTCTGGGTGACCACTGATTGGCTGCGGAATGTTTTCTTCGACTTAAGTCCCTCCTCATCTTCTTCTGTACCTGTTTGAGTGTGTTTTTAAGTGTGCATGTGAGGGTTGGGTGTATGCAAAAAGCAGATATTGACCAAGTACAACATTTGCATTTGTACACATTACTGACTGTAGTCCTCCAGAGCTTTGAGTGACACGTCAGCGTGAGTGGATCCAGAGGCATTTCGCACAAATCTCCTTCTCCTCCTCAGGTCGTCCTCCCAGTAGTCTAGACGCCAGAAGTCATGTAATTGGCTGAAGACACAAAAGAGGAGAAACAAAGAGGAGTCATTTCTGTTGTGGTAGGACAACAAGGTGTGCATTTTGTGACTTTTCCTTCAAGGACAAGAAAGTTGAAATTAAAGCTGAAGTTACAGGTGACATTTACAGTATGCTGGCAACTTCCAGAACAAATTTCCGACAGTCAAAAGGTTCTTCTTTATTGGGTTAAAGGGCAGTATTTGACCATAGGGGTGAGTTTGACAAACCTTTCCAAATCTGCAAACACCAATAACTGGCTTTGATGAAAAACATCAAATTGACTGATCTACCCTATAGAGCCAAGGCGTTTTATGAAAAAAAAAAAAAAAGATGAAAAGCAAGGTTTATATATAGTGGCAATGTGTTATAGCGATATGTTCCGAACATGATGGAACTTATTAAACAATACAGAACCAAAAGAGTCATTGATGGGGCGGTCAGCTAGTCACAGGTGAACGAAACGAACCAGGTCCGTCCCCCCCTGTTAAAAATTAACAAATTGCCTAATGACTACACATACTAATGCCATTTTCTCATTATATGCAAGGCACATAACATGACATCCTGTGGAACAGCAATCTGAAAATGTCCCAAAGTATAATTTAACATGCAGTTCCTCGCATCTCCCGCTCACCTCTGCGACATTGTCCCCCACGCTCCGTGCTTATTGGTCAGGATGTTGAGGATCTTCTGTTTCAGCTGGTTAGCGGTCACATGATCTCTGTGCTTGGCGGCACTGATGAGGTGATCGCACATTTTCTCCTCCTCTCTCCGGTCCGCAGCGTACTGGGCACAGTTAGACTGGAGGAGAGTGGGAGGTAGTAAGAAACCAACGAGTGTTACTGTCAGAGACGAGGAGACAGTTGCTGTACAGTATGTCCTCCTGAAACACTTATTGATGCATAGGCACAGGAAATCAGTTTAGATTTACTAATTGGAAGTAGTAATTTACAACATAAATGCAGATATTTGTTGGTGACAATCAGTAACAACAATGAGCATTACACATTAGCCCCTTCACATGGCTTTTAACCCACAGGTTTTAATTATGTCACATATCATGACAAACAGTGCAAATGGTGCTTTGTGTTTACCTCGAATTCAGCGTGTTTGTGTACATCCTCTGCCCTCTGTCTGTTCAGGATGAACTCTGCTTCGTTGGCAACACGCACAATATGATCCTTCATGGCGTGGCAGAGAAGTCTGGTGGAGGAGTAAAGAGAGTGACAAACATTACAGGCCTTAGCAACACCTCCATTTAAAAGAGAAAATCTAATTCTCGACAAGGGAATGTAAGCAAGTTTCCATCAATACGGCAGCCTTTCCTAAATTAAATCAATAAGACTGGTCCATCTGATGCTAAAGCTTATGTATGGATGGGTACAGTAAAAAACAGTATGTTTAAAAAGTAGCTTTTTTTTATGGATGTGTATTATTTTTTGTGTTGTCCTTTAATTATGTATAATACAGTTTGGAGTGAAATCAAAAACAAGATTACAGGAACTGAAAATAGACCAGCACAAATCAACTGCACACTTAATTGCACTGTAATGATTCGATTTTCTACTGAACACACATGGCACTGTGCATTTATCTTGGGAAGGTTCTCATTAGAGCTCTATCATTCCCATTAGTTGTGTGCACTGATAACACTGTTGCTGTTAATGTGAGAATCACAGTGAATTATAAGGGGTGATAATCAGTCTGTGTGATGGATTACCTTCCCTCGTTGATGAGCTCAATGAAGGCCAGTCCAGCGTTCTTCTGAATGGAGTTTTGCCACTCCTAAGTGTAGAGGATAAAACTATCACTGCCTATGTCATTTCATAATGATATACATTTATTGGAAATGTAGTTGAAAACCTGGTCACTGCCAGATTGAATGTCTGTTTTTGGCTAATCTGTGAATTAAATACATGAACACATACATTAAATACAAGAAATCAAGATACTTACTCACTAAATGCTGAGAATTCAATATGGTTATAAAGTAGTCCTGCTTATCAATTACAACATAGCTCACAATGGCCTAATGTACAGTATATTGTCTATGGTTAAAAAAAACTAAAAAAAACTTACCAGAGCTATGTATAAGCTATACTGTATATGGTATAGCCTTCACAAATGTGTATGGATAAATAGAGAGATAGAAACAGCTTTATTCAAGGAAATATAGAAATATAGAGCCCCATCCTCTACCATCACCGGTGTAAAGGTACATAAGAACAAGACTGCACAGAATAAGGATAAAGAAACATCTAAAGAGCTTTCTAAGTGTCAACAAAAATGCACCGTCTAAGAGTGTGTGAGTGTATTATGTGTCTGTGCATATTAGAGTGGAGACTTCTGAGCACAATGAGAGTGTTGCTGAAAGCTTCAAGCTATCAGAGCTCCATTAGCTCCACTAGCTCTTAAGGCTGTGAAGGACACGTGGGAGCATCTCCTGTTACACCCTTTCCATCCAGAGGATCGATATCTGGGCTAGGGTTCGCTCTCCTGGGCATCTAATGGCAGACAAGGCCGGAGCCGGGGGTAATACTATACATGCTGACGAGCAGCTAGGCAGGAGAGTAGAGGGGAGGAGAAAGGAGAGGGAGTGGTGAGAGGACAGGGCAGTGTGGAGAGTGGTAGAAGATGAAAGCAGTTGCCACCGAAACACTGAGTTAAAATGGACCAGAAAAGCAGAGTCTGATGGTACGGTTGAAGATGAAGCAGTAAAAAAGGAGAGAAGAAAACTGAGACCATGGTGGCAGAGTTGAAGAAAAAGAAGAGAAAGAGCAAAGAACTGAGGGGCTCCTCTCAGGACAAGAGCTCTTAGAGGCAGCCAATGAAACAGACAATAGTTGGGAGACAAATTTCATAATATAAAAGAAAAAGAACACCTACGCCATCAGGAGGAAGCTCTGTATTGGTAAGTGCTTCTCTGTTGTTACTCTGTCTTTTGAGTGTTATTCAGAAAAATAGAGATAGTGACTTTGAATGGAAGTTAGATAAATGAGCCCAATAACATTCTAAATAGATTAAGCTGTGATGCCGTTGTGATGTAATTTTGTTCTTAAAAGTAAAATCCAGTCATGAAAGTGTATGTGATTGACAGGGAAAAAGATATGCTGTGGCCTTGATATTGATGAGGAAAAACTATGGTGTGATGATGCATATAAGTTGATATTATATTACATCCGCAATGCGCTCATTACATAGTCAACCCTGCCTCACAGGGCAGATCAACAACTCGACAGCTTCCTGTGTGCAACTGACTCAGTCGATGACGTGATGTGTGTCTAAAAAATTAAAAAGAAACACTTTCAGAACGGGTAAGAAACCTGACAAATTAAGGACGACTCTTTCAGGCTTTGGCAAAATGGATATGTGTGAGGACAGTAAATAGAGAGACAGAGAGGAACAGTGAGAGGTTACCAACCTGAGAACACAGCAGCATTACGAGCTCCACCACAGACGTGCTCGACTTCATGCACACTAGACCTGCAGCACAAAGAAATACAGCACAGTCAGGAGCCTCTCTCTCTTTCTCTCTGACACACGCACACACACACACACCGCCGCGAGAGACAAAAATATCATCAAAGAAGACACTGTAGTGCCAGTGGATTCTGCTATTGTACACAATCATTGTAGTCAAGTTTATAAAACCCATGCCACAGAGAAGACAGGAACAAACAGTAGAGAGAAAGATGAACAAGGAGAGAGTAGGGGATGGGAGGGGAAGGAGCAGGAAGGGAGAAGAGGGAGAAATCAACACTGAGACAGTGGATCACGAAAACAGGACGCCAGGAAGCAGGTGGGCAGAGAGAGGAATGCATCACATTCAATACAACCAGTAATACCATATTAATGCTAACACTGAACAAACAGTAATCTGATTTTCAAATGTCATTATCTAGCTAGCTAGTTTGAAAATAGTGCAAAATACTGTGACGTCATACCTGCTTGACGAATGAGTGAAGCAGCCAGCTCAAAGACACTCACCCACTCATTCACTCACTCTCAACTAATCACACAGTAACACATCCACTCGTCCACTCACTCGTTTCTTTTTCTCTCAGTCTTTATCATACACAAACATCGCGGTGAGGGACAGTGAATGGGGAGACTCCACAGAGAGACGCCAGTTATAGAAAAAGGAGCCGTGTACAGCACCTGTACCTTCTATGAGCAGTTCCTGCCCATGGCTACCCAGCAGCGTCCTGGACAGGAAGGGAGCAAAATCCACAAAAATCTCCCTCAGCAGGGGCGCCACCTTCTCCAGAGCGCGCTCCAGCTTGGTGGTGATACTGTGGCGGAAATAAGTAAGAGGAAGATGAAGAGAATAGGAGTGAAGATAAAATAAGCAACATACAGATGAGGTTAGAGGAGCATGTGAGGAAAAACTCTGGGGATACTGTATACAGTAAGTGAGAAAGGGAGCGAGAAAAACATGCAAGAAATAAATGAGTAGAGAAAACGGGAGGAGAGGACAAATAACAAAGGAGAGGAGATGGAAAAGGCAAGCTTAGTTAAGGAGAAAGAAATAGAAAAATGTTTGAAATGGACACAGAAGACACAAAAATGTACAGAATTAAAGTGTATGTAAAGATGGTTTGGTATGGAAGTACTATGCCTGGGTTAGTATTGTAAGAAAAGGTTGATTAGTTTTAAAGCTAATTGTTAATCAACTTAGCATTGTGAAATAGGTGAAGCTGGAAGTGCAATAAAAGCTAAACCTAAGAAAAAAGTGTTCAAACTTTAAACTGCAAAATGTATAAACTGTATCTTGACTTGCTACACATCTTAATATTAGTGCTTTTGTGTGTGCACAGGTGTAGATCAAGTGCAGAGTAAAATACTTTTATTTTCTATGTTCAGTTAAGAAATGGAGAAAGTAAGGCAGGAAGAGTACAGTAAAGCAGACTAAAATATGGAGCCATGATGGCAGTGAAGTGCATATTCTCCGCCTAAGCATATGACTTCTGAATCAGACCTGGGTCACTAGTGTTCACAAATCTTCATTTGGTTTTAAGCTGCTTAGAGTAGAAGATGGGTGACATTTACAAAAGTTACAATAAAGGTTAAAACAGTATTTTGAGTCGGTTTAAGCAGACTGTTGCTACAAGTTATTTGCAAAGACAGTTTGACTCAGGTCTTATCTTTAGTGTGAGGTTAGTGTGAGGAGACGGCCATGCCAGAAGTGACTGTGCTGATATAAAAAAAATGAGTGATGCTAACTGTTGAAGCTGTTAACAAAGATGTCTGTCCGTTCTCCCAACGGCATTCTGGGAACATTAAGAAGTGGATTGGGCGTAGCAGAGGGTGTGTGGTGGAGGTGGGGCAGAGGGGGAAGGGGTGGACGAGTATCTCCTTGCCTAAAACACTGTCCTGCATCTCGGGGAGCTGCCTGGAAGCCTGCCAGAGAGCTAAAAGACTTGAGCTCAGGGGGCGTCTGACCGCTGCGCAGCGCACATTGCGCCACCTCACAATAGGAACTGCAATACAAACCACACACATTCAAACACACACATACAGACATGCACACTGATTAAAGTACACATGCACACGCATGCACGCTCTCTCTCACATGCGTGTGCACTTTAAGAAGCACACGTTAACTGCACATATCATCACAAACTGTCTAACATGTCTAAGGAGAGAGTACATTGACAGAAATGTTACAGTACAAATGGCTAAAAAGGAATTATATATTATTTCTTATTGTAATGCTATTTCTTAATTACTAACATATCGCACATCATCTTATATTTTATTAGCGAGTGTCAGATGACCATACAAAGTATTAAAACACACCTAAAACACAGATTTATGTTTATGACAATTTCATTTACATGTTTTCAAATAAGTAATCCATAGGGATTGCTGATATTTTCATACTCTACAGTATATTGTAATTGTGACATTAAAACACAGCTGCCATGTCAGGGATGAAAAGCACCATAGTGTAGACTGAGTGAGATGTGTGGGTGGTATGCGTGCATGCGAGCAAAACATATGTGAGTGAGTTACCACAGATTAAGTAGTTTTACTAGCTTTCAGAAAACTAATATTATTAGTTAATATCAGCTTTAAAGAGCAATATCCGGATAAGTGCAATATCCTTTTTATGGCTGATAACTCAACTGTTTTTGTGACTTGATTTCTAGTAATTTGTCACGCAGTGCAACTACCAAATTAGCAATTCAAGTTTTGTCTTTTCTTTAAGATTTGGTTAAACCTTTAACATATCAGAAAACAATTTTGCATCTGCATTGCTCCTGGCATTCTTAAAAGATGTAATGACTAATCAGGTATGTTTACCTAGGCCTCAAAAAGCATGTGGGTGCACCCCGATTGTCCCCAATCTAACCCCGCTGTATAATATCAGTAATGACTGTGAGAGTGAGCTGCTAGTGAGAATTCTTTGGGAAGGATGAAGACCTAAGTGTGAAGTGAAAGAGGGACAGGAATGAAGTGGAAAAAAAACGACAGGCACCCAAGAAAACAGCGTAAAAACAAAAGCCAAAGGGAGGAGAAAAAAAAAGAAAAGAGAGGGAGGATAGGGAATGAAGAGCGGTGCCATGTTGAGAGCTCTGACCTCATGTTTTCCATCGTGTCTTCTGGCATGGGTGCCACCGTCTGCACAGCTGGCAGATTCTTACTAGTAGCACCATTAACAAATGACGAAGAAGAGGAGGAGGAAGAAGAGGCAGAGTCTGTGGCACCTTGACAGGACAGAGAGGAGGGAGAGTGATGAAAAATAAGACAAGTGCTATTGTAACATGAATCAAGCATGACCAAGATTATCGCGCAGGATAACAATAAAGGAAATGTATTAATGTCCCGGTCAGTTGCGACCAAATTCAATTTGGATACTATTTCACCAGACATGCTGCTGCTTGTCTTCTGGTAATGGCCCCCATTTGTGAAAATAACTTTGCAATCAATATGTAGAATCCATTCAGGGGAACAAATCCCTTCCTTGTCCATTATGCATGTATGATAAAGTCCAATATGTCTGACAGGCTGACAAAGCATTGAATACAAATCCACTCTTCTACAATGAATGGTCAGTGGATGTGTTGATTCTTACGGTATCTTGTTATCAATGTATTCTATCCTTCTTTGGATCAAAGAATATTTAATACATGCTTTTCTCTGTATCTGTTTTTTTTTTCCGACATAGAGTACCAAATATGTGAAAGGTACACGGTCCGACACCAGAGTTCCCCGAAATGAACTTTCTTGTTTGTGGCCAGGATATCTTACACTTGCTGTCCTATCTGCAACTCCACTGATCTGAATCCCACCCTTGAAAAAAACTTAAACTAATCGTGAAAGTATCTGCTGGTACTATTTGTTCGGTTTGTTTCTATTCTAGTTTGTTCAGAGTAAAGCATCAACGGGTTTTTAGTAAGAGAAGAAACTCAGCCCTGCTTCATGGAGCAGCCTTTCACACAAGCACCTTAGTCAAACTGCAGGTGTGTGTCTGCTGCCTCTCCTTAAATGTACACTAAATAGATCCAGTGCAAAAATGAATGTGGGCAAAAATATCTAAAGATATAGATTCAGGAATTAAATTGATAGAAGGGAGTGTGAAGAACATATGTTTTTATAAGTGCACTACATCTGTTTGTTATCTCTCACCTGTAGTGTTGATCATGCTCTTGGGTGTTGCAGTCGCAGCGGCAAAAATGTTGGGTGTGCTGCCGGGAGTGGCCGCTCCACTAGTGGTGGGCGTGCCCACCGTGTTGACTGACAGGCTGCCAGGTGGCGGCTTTTTGACTGGAACCATAACACTCCTGTAAGAGATGAGACACAAAGGCATCAGACAAACCTGCACACACACAATACTCTTTATCGAATGCTCCTCAGTGATAGCATGGCTCTGGGTGTTGGTCAGTGTGTGAGAACATCTGTGAGGATGAATGTACAGTAGACTTCAGTCGCCACTGATATGATGACAATAATAATAATAATAATAATAATAATAATAATAATAATACAGAGAGAAATACGTCTTACACAGTTGTTTAACCCTGTGAAGTCAGTTTTGGGATTTAAATCCTAACCATATAAAATTAATATGGTCTTTGTTTACCAAATAAGAATAGTTTAACCTCTAATACTTGTAATCATTTTAAACAGTTTTTTCACAAACCTTTTTATAAACATCCTTATTTTGTTACAATGTCCAGGAGTGTCCCCAAATCACAAGATAATTTCTTTCATTGTTTTCAAACTCAACAAGGTTAATAATTTCCGGGAGCTAAAAAGAATATAATGGGACTATTGGAAGCTTCAGTCAATATCAACATCAGGGAGTATCTTAAATGTCAAACAAATACATAGTTATCAAACACAAATAAAATGCTTTTCTAAAATTTGCAACACTATTTGCACATAACTAACTATACCAACAATAACTATTTCAGATTATAGATCAGTTTTTTTTAAGTTTTCAGAAACAAAACGGTGCTGCTAATATAATCCATATATGCATTTATCAATATGTAGCACAATACAATCAGATTTATTTCTATTTCTTATAAGCTTGTAACAAAAAACTAGGGATAGTGCGCATTTAAATTTCAAAAGTATGGGTAATACAGCAGTGATGTTTAGAAGAACTAACATAACTATTAAAATACTGTTTGTTAGTAATTATGTATTTGCCATTAATTTATAAGGATTAGATGTATCAAGCCTGTCTGCATGGGTCAGACAGATACATCGGGTGGCCATCTTAGAGATAGATATGGAGCTATTCACGATCTATTATGCACACTGTCTTCAATCAATAACTTAGATCTCAAGGACTGCCACAGAGCAGGATCAAGGAGACTAAGTGTTGCACAGGAGATATAAGCAGGTAATCACTCAGTGAGAGAGTCTCTATGTTAACAGTTTAGACAAGAGAAGAACATTTTAACCTTTTCAGACTTTGTTTATATCCTGTCCTGGGTTGTCGCCTTCTTATTTATCGGAGCTTTTACATGTACACACACCTGTCAAAGCACTGAGGTCTTCCAATCAGATGCTCCTCGATGTGCACAGATCCAGGTTAAAAAACAAAGGTGACCGTGCCTTTGAAGTGGCTGCTCCAAACCTCTGGAATAGTCTACCTCTTCATATAAAAACAGCTCGGACCATTGAAACGTTAAAGTCCTTGCTTAAGACCCACTATTATTCATTGGCTTTCAATTCAAGTTGAGCTTTAATACCTTGACCTTTTTCCACTGTTGGTTATTTTGTATTGTATATTGTGTATTGTTTGTGTATATTATCTCTTTGATTTTTGGAGTTTGTTAAGCACTTTGGTCAACTATGGTTGTTTTGAAACTGCTATATAAAAACTTTAACTGAACTGAACTGTCATGTCAAACAACTTTATTATTCAGCGACAATAGCTTTATCCCTATACGATTTTAGTCTGACAGTCTAAGGTCGACAAAAATGGGAATAAATAATAAAATCAACAGTCTCAGTCATGATTTATTAACATGGTATGTATCACTGCTAATAAAAAAAATCATGGTTTTTCTGTTTTTATATTCTATGTAGTGCACAGTAAGTGGTTTCCTGCAAACAAGCCATGGTGCAGAATTCACCTTTTATTTTTTTCTTATCTGTGCATTATTGGATTGTCACTAAGGAAATCAATGTGACTTCTGGCAAGTAAACCACATTATGTAAGCCTGTAAATGTTTCCATCCAAAGAGCTCTGTTCAAAGGGGAAGGTCATTTTCTACATACTAATCAAATGATTGATGTTTGTGTGCACTGTTTTTTTTTAAAACTGGTGTACAGCAATTTGACAAATGGCAGTACACTAAAACACATCAGCAACATATCAGTATTGGCCGGAAAAATTGATTCATTGATGGATGTGTCAGGCTGTACTGACTCTGATATCTATGTCTGTTTTTCTGCCTCTTGTAGGTCAAACAGTAACTGGGACTGACCTGTCGAAGGAGTGGAACTGCATGGGCAGCATGGGGTGTGTCTTCAGGGCAGGGTCTGGGTGATAGGGTGTCGGCCCAGACTCCTGTCCCAAATCTCCGCCATCAACTGGAGCCGCCACCAAGCTCTTCAGTATCTCCTGCATTTCAGAGAGAACAACCCATCTGGTGACTACAGGACACAAGCTGTAAGGAGTTTAATGGCTCGACTAATTCTTGGCTGTTTTTTTACCGTAACTTTAGACATTTTGTTTTCAATGTAGGCTATAATATTTATTACGTTGAAAAACATTATTATTGCCTCAGACAAAATCCAACATAGAGAACAACTAACTTTTTCCAGCAGTAAACTATGACTGTATATGAGTAAGAACAGTGGGAATGTTTTAATGATACATAACCTTAAATAGCCTCACTGAAAGTTGAATATGTGGAAAGATCTTGACCCTATTCAGACCTGGCATTAAAAACTTTCTCAGCTGATCCAACCACAACCACACAGCTAAAAATACAGATGTGGCTTGATCATACAAACCATATTTGAAAGTGCTGAAGGATGCATGGGCCCTCAGTAGTGAAAATTAAATGCATATGCATTTCCTGACCACATTGGACAACATTTATCAACTCTATCCGCAAATTTAGACATATCTGGATACAAGCAGCCAGGTATGAATGGGGGTCAAACAGACCAACCTTGACATTGATGCCTTTGTTTGTTTGGCTGATGCTGGAGATAGATGAAGGCGGGGCTTGGCTGGAGTTAGGGTTGTGGGGAGAATCCAGAAGGCTCTCCTGTGACCTCCTAACATCTGACAGACTACACAATAGATCCGCGCCTCCTCCCCCACCTCCTCCTCCTATGTCTCTGTCCCTGTCTCTGTCCGTCTCTCTCCCCACCAGGCCGAGGCCGAGGCCGAGCCCCAGACCCATCTCCGAGCCGTTCAAGGATCCGGCCACATGGCCCTCCTCTCCGATGCCTGAGTCTGTGTGTGGGAGGCCTGCCCGGGGAGAGTCGTCCACGGGAGTCGGGGTCTGTTTGTCACGGTCAGAGAAGGCTGTGGATGGGTGCTCTGGAGGAACACACACAAATCGCAAAAGAATAGAGTTTCTCTTTGTAAAATGCACTGCTAAACAATTCCACAACATACAGTATTGTCTGTTTTTATTCAATCTCAGCTCTTTCCTTCTGCTTGTAAGCTTTATTTCTCTGTCAAGTAATACCCTTCTTTCTTCGTCCTTCTATCTTTCATCCTCATTTGTCTCATATTCTTGACAAAGGTATTGTTGTTCATCTGAAGCCAGTATTCACTGTACAAATGCTACAATGATGAGTCACCACGAGCTCATCCAAGATTACTCTCTAATATTGAGGATATTGCAGCGAATCACCTGTACTGGTTGGGGAGTTAATTTCGTGGCGGATGCTTCTCCCTGATAGGCTGGTGGACCTTCCGATCTCTCGCTGGGGTTCCAAAATGTCACGGTACTTGGATACCATGAGAACTGAGATAAAGTAGACGACTGCCAGCGCCAGAAACTGAGCCTGCTTACTGTCATCCTACAGCAAAATAAAACACACACACAGTTGTTCAGTTAACACAACACTCTTCACACTTGTACCCATATGCATACTGTATACACTAAAAATACACACAAACAAATACTTACCACATCTCTGAAAACCACAGCTCGAAGACGATTGATGTCTACATCCTGTAGGAGTCTGTCTGGATCCTGCTAAATATGGAAGACAGAATGTCAAATGTGGTGCGTCATACATATGCATGTTTCCGTGTCAGATTTTAAGCAGTGTGTGCAGGATGTGCATGTGATTTATGTGCGTGTGTGTGTGTGTGGTACCTTGCTGGTGGTGGAGGCACTGTGGAGGCTGTCCTGTGACTTGCTGCTGGTTAAGGAGGATTTGCAGCTTCGGTCTCTCTGTCTCTGCCTGCACTCCAGACAGTTCCTCACTGCTACGCAGCATACTGATGGACACAAAAAGGTGCAGATGAAACCTGTAAGTATTTTATACTGCATAGGGTTTATTACATGGCATATCATTTCCTTTTGATGTACTACAGATGCATAAATGTATTTGTTTTAAGGGTATGTCCAGTCGATCCAATAACAATACCACAAAATGAACATGCAATATAAATCAATTTTCATCAATCAACTCAATCAAATACCTATAGATAAGCAGATGAGAAAAATCACAAAATGAGAAGATAGTTTAATAGTTTATGACTCAGAAAGCAAATGTAAAATCCAACACAATTTGAGTGACTTTTACCTAGATTTGTCTGTTTTCTTGGGTGTCTGTCATGACTGTCATTTATTGCAATGCACACCCATTTTAGGCCTTCATTCATGATTAAGAAAACTAATCTCCACAATTTCTTAATTAATTTTCTTAAGCAAAAAAAAAAAAGAAAAGTGCATCCAGCTTGACAAGACGTCACCTTAGGCTCTGGGAATTTCTTCTGACATCTTATAGACTAACCGATTAAATGAAAGAATAATCGACTTGAACTAACACACACCCAGGCGGAGGCATTGCCTCATCAGCCCTCCTGACGACATGTTCTTCTCTGCTTCAATCTCGCTGAAGTTGAGAGAGCTGGCAAACACCAGTACGTCCACCATGGCCATGAGACGAGACAGGAAGGTGACTGCTGTCTCTGAAGACATGCCCTGTGTCGCCTCAATGTTCTCCAACTCAGTCTGGCAAAGGGAGGATAAATACACACATGCTTTCCAGTTATTCAGTGAAAAACAAGCACGCTAACACAATAAACTGGATGCTTTCTCACTGGTTTTAGAAAGGTGGTGAAATAATGTAGTATTCTCTTTTTTTTTTTAAAACAATAAGAGTAACCTTTGGAAAATGTATTATCATCATGTCTTACATGAGCATGACCACAACGGTCATGGCTGGCTGTACCAACAAACAGGAAAAGCAACCTTGAGTATCATGCTGGTTAAGTGAAATATATACTTAAATGATCTGGCAACATGAGGTGTTCTACACAACACAAAGGAAGTACAGCCTGGTGACACACAGGTAATGGTAACAGTGGGATTGTGACAGTAGCAGTGTGGCCTATTAGCAGTAACAGTGGCAGTGTACAGACAGGTAAAGCTAGCCTAGAATATATTTCATTTATGTTGACACCAACCTAAGTGAATAAATTACCAAATGTTTAATATATCTACAATGAAAATAAATCTGAAGGCAGCAAAGCAGGGGTTCAAACTTGCAAACCAAGTGTGTGGTTTGCTGTGTCTCTGCTTCAGTAAGCAGGACGTGCAGGGCTGTGGAGAGCCGACAAAGTGCAAGCATCTGGAGACTTGTCAGAGAAAGTGAGAACAGACATTTGGGGAATAACAGACACACAAGGTGAGGACAGAAGGGCGTGGGTTGGTGCTCTTAGCTCTTCTGGTGATGGTGGGAGTCTCAGGCTATTTACGCACCTCTCCCCCTGCGCCTCCTCCCCCAGGAACAGGGGTCACCTCCTCTCCCTTTGACCCCCTCTGGGGTCCAGCTCCTCCTGCCTTCTTTTGTGTTGATACAAATGGGACAGGCTTAGCAGATGCAACCCCTGATGACTTATGGAAACTCTAAATATATCTTCTTACTCTAATTTCTCCTTATTATCGATGCACCTCCTGGCCTTTGAGTCTTTTCTATCCCCCTTATTTGTATAAAATTCTAACAGCGTTAGAATATTATACAAAGTGTATCTAGTTCAGTATATCTAGTTCCTATAACTTTAGGAACTGGATACACGGGGGCAGAGAGGTCAATAGATACAAACAGTATAAGGGGGAGTATTAATTAGCAGCAAAGAAGAACAACAAATAGAAACACTATGCATGTCAGACAAGCAAGGTCTAGTGTCAGTCACAATGGTAAATAAACCAGAACAAAGTATAAGTAGAATAGAAAGAGAGGAAGAAACTGCAACTTACAGTGTTGGCACTACTCTTAGAACTCTGCACATGCAAAAAACAGACAAAAAAGACAAGAAAATACACAGAATACATGTAACACAGAGAGGAAAAGAAAGGTGATTAAAGTAAATAGATTATCAAAATATCAAATTAAGTAGATTGTTAATTTAAAGGAATAGAACAAAGCTCAAATAAAGGTTAAATACTGTGCAAGAAGTGTTAGATTGACAGTAAAGTATATGGAGATACAGATGAGAGGAATCCAGAAATAAATTGAAATTTTATTTGGTTTACTCATTTTTAAATGCAAAACTAATCAAAACTTTTTGCAAGTATAAAATTCAACTTTTAAGGTCTATGAGATTATTTTAGTTTTTTGTATATATATATATATATATATATATATATATATCTCATGATTTTATAGGGTTAAAAAAATGCTACAAAATGTAACACAACACATTCTTTAACCTATTGAATCATGCAAGATCAATTCTGCCCTGAGAACGGGGGAATCAGGTTCTTCAAAGTCAGTGTTTGGCATTAACACCTGAGTTACAGGCCTATGAAGCAGCTGTTGACCTGCAGTTTTCCCTCCTACCACAGAGGGGCAGAGTAGAGCCACTTACAGAAGGGGAGGTGGCAGCAGACAGGAGAGGCAGGATGCCTCCACAGGCGATGATGATGTTGTCCACCATCTGAGAAATGAGGTGGATCGTGTTGTGGACGAAGATGATGTTCTCGTTGCTGTTTACAAAATCCATCACCGACTTGGTGGAGTGGCTGAAATAAGAAATAAAAGTTGGAGGGATGATACCAAATTACAGTTTGAAAATTGACACATCATAGGTAACACTTCACTTCTTGAATATGCTCAGTCTAATTTATGTGTCATCAGTACAGATGCTCTGACAACAAGGCATAAGTGCTAGTAGTATAAGCCTATTAAGCTCACCTCCTCCACACATGCACGTCAGTCTCCAGGGCGAACAGCAGGTCAGTAAGCAACCTCTGGTGCATCGGAGACCACTTGAATTCTGGGATGCGGAACATGGTCGTGCGTGGGCCGGGGCTGAACTGCCGGCGTTGCTCCTCTGTCATGGGCATGCCCCTGAAACCCAGATCAACGCGTAGGTCCCGCTCCAGCTGGGCTGCAGTACGACCATGGAGGGCCTGCAACATGGTGGGGGCAAAGATTTGGTCAGCCAGCAAAGGGCTTTCATTACATCCCTTACTAGTCTAATATAAAACTTGGTATACATACGTTTATGAAATTCAATTTCATAAACGTATGTATGACACAGAAGACTCTCTGGGACTTCTTATTCTGTATTCCCTGATTTATTAAAGAATTAGTTAATGTGTGGGCAGTCACTGCCTTTCTTCCAAGAGAAAGCTGAGCTTTTAATGCAAATCAATACACACAATACAATAACATTGGGGCAGCCATGTCCAATTAGAGTAACCCAGCAACTTACTTGCAGATTTGTGTGAACAACAGAATCAGACGCATGTACAGTACACAGATAAACACACCTGAGTGGTCGCAGTAGTTTGGATCTTCTTTGTGTCCTTGTCTTTCCCATCATCCGACCTCTCTGTATCAGAGGTGGTGCTGGCTGTGTCTCCCCCAGTCTTAAGCCCCGCGGCCTCTCCCTCTGCCCCGGATGTGCCCTCTCCCTCTGGGAAATCTGGTCTAGATCCCTGGATCTGGGCTTGGCTCTCAGCCTCTGCAATAGAGCTGATGTCAGCAAGGGGGCTCTCGATCTTGAAGGGCCCGTCCTCTGGAAGTTCCCCAGCAGCGTGGCTCTGTGTTAAATCAGAGCCGCAGCTAGTCATGTGGGCCAGCAGGCTGAGGTCATCACTGGCGCTGGTGGTGGAGTGAGCCGGCACTGGGCCGGACGGAGTGGGCTGGTCTGGACTCGGCAGTACAAGAGGGTCTGTGGCTGCCAGAGCTGGAAGCAGCTTCTCGTCAACCTGGAAGAGATGAATGGGGTAATAAAAACATAAAAGAACATTAAGACATAAGGAAAGTAGAAAGACTAAGGACAGAAAGCAAGTGGACTGTTTGGTGGTATTATATTCTAGATCAGAAGGGAAAGATGTGGCTCCACAAATACAACTTAAGTAATCAGAGACAATAATCTTCATATCACATCCTACCTTGCTGAAGAGAAATCCATTGTTGCTTGGGACACTGTCTTTCTCGTCAGCCAATGTGATGAGCGGGCCCATGTTCCCATCATCCTCCAGGCTGACTCCTGAAAGCCCCAGGCTTGAGCCCATGCCAACCCCTGAGCCTGGCATGTCATCTTTAGGCACCAGATTCCCATTTAGGTTTTGAACTACAGCGCAGTAAGCACTGTCCAGGAGAGAATCCACCTCTACCAGAGGTCCATTCTCTATTACTCCGCCACCTCCTCCACCCACACCTCCACCAAGGCCTTCTGGAGACAAGTCCAGATCATCCAGCTTTACTTCTGTGGCCTCTACCTTCTCTGCTTTAATGTCTACCAGCAGGTCATGGACCTCCACCCTCACCCCCGGACCAGCGCTTTGTTCCCCGGGTGTCAGGGCTTCTCCATTGGGTCGCTTCACAGCGCCCTCTGCAAGGAGGTTGCGCGAGTCTCCGCCAGCCCCCTCGCTGTACTCTGCCTCGCTCTCGGGTGTCTGTGTCTGGGAGTTGTCATCAATCTCCAGGTTGCCGTTGACAACAGGGACGGGTGTAGCGGAAAGCCCAGAGATGGTGGACACAGAGCCTTTCTTCCCCTTCTTCATGTTTTCCTCCTCCTGGCGTTGGTATTCTTCGTACATCTTGGCCAAGTACTCTTTATGGGCTTCGTAGGTCACCTGTGAAAGATGGTGGGGATATAATTGGATATGTGATTGGAACACAAGCACCGACAACAGTTAACCTTCACATCAATAACTTCTCCACCAGGTAGTCCTTATGGGCTCACAGACCATCTGTACCAATGGCTGCATGGATGAAACTGGGACGCGAGGCTAAAGGGGCTATTAGATCATCATCCATAATGTTCCTTCACTTTTGCACTGCCATGAGACAATGGTTGGGTTAAATTCCCACCACTGAACAGTGAACAGAGAGATGATCAGTTGTTTAAAATGATATCTATGATGAATCATCAGTCAGCATGATACTTCCACTGGGCCTTGCAGGTCACTGAAAAATGAAGTATGATAAATGCAGTCAATATGTACAAATCAATAAGGCTTTCGTCAGCACTTAAGAAAGCTTCACTCAAAATATCAATACCAATCAATATAAACAAATGTAAGGCATGGCATTATACTCTATTGAGGGTCCTCTGGATGGGGAAATGGGTATTTATGTTGCTTTATTAATGTATTTCTTAATGATTGATTGATGATTGTAAATGCAAAATGTTGAGTGTACAAAGACGCTTTTGCTCTTTGATACTTAAAGTGCATATCTCACTCTCACCTTGGAGTGTGCGATGGATAGGGTATCAACCCAGACCCTCCACCCTCCCCATTCATATTTAATGGCATGGTAGAGCAGGATCCTAAAGATGTTGTACACCATCTCGGTAATTTTCTGTTCCTCTGGGTTCTTGGGGTTGATGTATCCGAGGGAGAACATCCAGTCCTGCCAAACAGAGCACTGCAGCAGGCAGCTGGTACACAACACAAACACTGTATGTGAGTTGGGCTGCAGCGTGTACTTAATATCAAAATATAAGAAGCAATGTAAGCAAAAGACAAGTAGTTGAATAAATGCTATTCATTTCTGTACGCTTACCGCCGGTTTTCACGGCTGTTACTGAAGAGTTTTATCATGTCAGAAAGAAAGAGTCTTCTGACTTCCATCAGCTCAGCACTGGGAGAGGAGTTCTTCAACAGGGTGGCCACTACCTTTAGAATCACTGGGTGGGAGGTAAAAACCGGGGAATGAGGAGAGAAAGGGGAAGAAGAATGAGATGATGAGAGTAAGAGAAGCAAATATATAAAAAGTATTTTGAACGAGAGAGAAAAATGTGAGGGACAGGAGAGTGAGAGGCACATTAATAAGTGGGAGATGGCAGCAGTGTCGGCTTTTGAATTGAGGCTTTGTTGTCTGTTTACTCGCATTAAAACAACGCTGCATTATTGGCAGACCCAAGAACGCAGAGAGACATGGCAGATGCAATGTTTTTGTACTTACTGGGATTCTGGATCTTGACAGTGGAGTCGGGCTCAGGGTGGGGTTTGTGAACCACCTGAGTACAGACCTGCTCTGTCAGAATCTGAACACACAGAGGATTAACAGCTGTCAATCAAATGCCACGACTATCACTTGAATTCTGACAACTTACAGACTAAAAGGGCATCACTTCATGCACTTTGCTATAGCATGTCAATGAGCCAATCACCTACCTCATACAGAGTGTTGTAGGTGGTGACAGAGACCGTGTTGGTGTGCATCATAAGCCTCTCCCCGAGCAGTGTGAAAAGACTGTGCGTGTGCATGATCTCTACCTTCCTCCTGCAGGGAGACATACACACACAGCTTGCCATTCATAACAGCATTTACGACAGTTGAAATTGACATTGATTGCCACTGGCCTGATGTCTGATATTGGCAGGTGGCACCATGTGGCCCTGTCAGTTATGATGGGACCAAAGAGGATGAGAAATGAATACCAACAGGAGAAATTAACAAGAGACATTAACAGAACGGGAACACTGCAGGCGGCACTAGGGCAACGTTTGCACGGCTGCAAATCATTAACTTTAACGATTAACCTTGCCAGCGGGCGAAAATTGTGTCTCTAAGAGGCTTTTAACTAGAGAGAATCAGAAATCAGGGTTGACTAACTTTGATGATTTTTTAAAAATGAAATGAAGCCAATACTTCTTAGAGCTTCTGTATATTCCTGACTGTCAGGTTGTTAAAAACAGGAAATGATGGAAAGTTAGTACAATAACTATTCACATATACATCTACCAAATCAATTAGCTCCCATTATTATGTTTTTAATGTTTCAGTTTAATCCGTTAATAATTTTAACTCTTTTTTAACAAAATAATTACATGTTACTGAAATATAGACATACAGTCCCAAATAGAACCAAAACTATTAAACTGAGGGCATGACGGCGCACTTTACACAGAAATAAATACATTATGTCTATAAATCTTGGTCTGTCATAATAAGACAGCGCCATGAGACATAAGACAGCGACTGTGGTTAAAAAAATATACAAACGGACACACAGACACACACTTATCTTTAAATGAAATGTCAAACTAGCTATCAGATCTCCATTGGTTGGTGGACTGTTGTAAGCCACTGTCCTTGAGAAACAAAGTGATATACATTTCATCCACAACAGCTCATTTACTATCCTAGTGATGCCCTGTTGATGCCCCTGTGATACAGTTTCACTCTGCTTTCAATCAGATGTGAAAACGAAGGGCTACATGCTTGCATGCACATATTGTTAGTTTAATTAAGAAACAAAATCAACAGCAACACTGCAGAAAATATCTAAAAACAGTTGTTTATTAGATATAACATTGACTCTCAAACTACAGTTTAGAAACCCAGTATAATTCAATTCAATTCAATTTTTCAATTCAATTTTAAAATTGTATGTACAGTAGTAGTGGCGTGTCAAATCATAACAGAAGTTATCTCAGGACACTTTACAGATAAAGTAGGTCTTAGACCACACTATAAATTTACAGAAATCCAACAATTCTCCAATATAATCTGAATTGGTTTATTTTTAATCTATGAGATCAACAATATATTAAAACATTTCAGTGGCTCTGAAATCCTGATAATAGCAGAAAATCATATTGTTTTTAATCCAGTTATTTTAAGCCGATAAATCATCAGATTATCGGTAAATCCCCAAAAAATAGGTTATGTTCAATTAATTTATGAAATGTCTTTCAAAAGTGTAAAATATCACTAAACTGCTTCCTGGATAAATATTAAATTTCCAAAAGTATTGATATTATTGGTTGGAGCAGATGTTTAGTTGGTGGGGCACTAAAGGTGCAGGGCTCAGGTGCAGTTTGGCAGCCTGCTCCCATGTTGTGCAGGGAGAGGCTTGTCTGTCACATGGGATGAATAAATCCCCAGCATTCATTGCTGCTCATCAAGGTTCCACCTCCCTGCCAGTGCACACTGTCAGAATGATTATTCCGCCCGGACTTGATGATGAGGACATTATCTTTACGTACACAAACAAACAGCCCTTCTAGGGCTTACTGGAGGCTCTGCCGCAGTTTTTACTGCAGTAGGTTTTCTCACACTCTATGTGAGGCCTCGCAATCTAACAACTGTGATGCAGTATTTCAGTTGTGACTAGGGCTGTCAAAATAACGCGTTCATTTGATTAATTAATCTGAGAAAAAAATAACGCATTAAAAAAAATAACACAGATTAATCCATTCCATATTGACCTTTCACCCAGAGCCGTTCTAGCGACCATTCAACTGTAAAATGAAGGAGGGACAGGCAACAGAAACATCGCTGCACATGACGCTAGTTAGCACTTCACTCAACAGCAGGTAACGTTAGCCTTCCTCTAGCTAGTAGCTGGATTAAACACGGTAAACATGCTGATAGCTAACACTAAATGGTGTAAAGTTTGACTGTGTTTCTGCTGTTGTCGGAAAAACACAGACGGAGACGGTGTGTTCAATGAAACTGGTAACCTACAGCTTCGCGGTGCATTCGTAGTTATTGTAAAATACCCTTTTGAATTTATTTCCTCAGCATATTAGGTCATATTATTGATTGTTATGGTCATTATTTGAACAGTGAAAATAATAATAAAAAGTATTTTTTTACATGTTTAAATGTTACTAATGCTGATTATTCATTGATTCACTTGAATTGAAATATTTAAAATACTTTCACAGCAAAAATTATGTATGCGATTAATTTAGATTAATTAATCACAGAGTCTGTAATTAATTTGATTTTTTAATTGTTTGACAACCCTCGTTGTGACATAAGAAAATATGGTAACACTTTACTTGAAGGTATCAACATAAGAGTGACATGACACGGTCATAACACATGAACCCTAACCCTAACTTGTCATGACAAAAAACGACTGGCACTTACTAAAAGAAGCGTTATGTTCAAATTAGGCATTTTGTACAAAGAAATGACCCTGACTTTCCAAATCTCCCCCCAGAGACTTTGGTAGACACGCTTCTCAAAGTAAACCCCAGTCAGAGAGGGGCTATTTCTCATATCTTTAAAGCCCTTGATTCCACTCTCTCTAAGTTCCCCCAAAAAAACAGAGATTTATGGGAGCAGGACTTGGGGCATATTGAGGAAGACCAATGGGACCAGATTCTGGGGTTAGTCCATAACTCTTCCATCTGCACACGGCACGGACTGATTCAATGTAAACTAATACATAGGACTTACCACACTAACCACAGATTGTCTAAATTCTACCCCAATGTTGCAGATGTCTCTAATAGGTGCAACCAATCTCCTGCAGACTTCACTCACATGTTTTGGTCATGTTCAAAGCTAGCAGACTTTTGGTTTAAAAGATTCGACACTCTTCACACAGCCTACCATTGTGTATCAAACCCAAATCCGTTGTCTGCCCTTTTTGGTATATCACATGGCAGCACCCTAACAGCTGAAGCACAACATTCTTTGGCCTTCTGTACCCTGCTTGCTAGGCGATTGATCTTACTTAGCAGGCCGTACCTCCATCATATGACAGATGGATTAAGGAAGTCCTACATAATCTAAAACTTGAGAGGTTAAGGTTCTCCCTTAGAGGCTCCTTGAGGAGATTTGATAAAACTTGGAACCCCTTGCTTTCCATCATAGACTCCCTAGATATCATACCTGATGAGTGAAATGTTTATGTCTTCTGGATTTACAGTGTAACTAACCATAAACACAATTTTTTATTTATTTATTTTTATTTTTTAGTATTGTGTTTGCTATCTAGGAGCGGGGGGGGGGAGGGGCTTCAGGGTGTGGGACCCCATGCAGGGGTTAGGGATAGTGTACTGTGGGGAGTCTGGGGGATAAAATGAAAAAATGTGAGCACTGTTGCAGTTGCATTTATAAGTACTGTTTCACATTGTGTACACTTTGTATGTTGGTGCTCAATAAACATATTTGGAAAAAAAAAATAGAAGCGTAATGTCATAAACGTTTATGACTTGTTTATGTTTATAACACATTCATGACAGTGTCATGTCACTCTTATGTAGATACCTTCAAGTAAAGTGTAACCGAAAATATTTAAGAGCTCCCTTATTTCAGTGAATCACCATTTACCGAGCACCAAACACCACATTATATACCAGACAGAAAGCACAGAGATATATAAAAAAGGTACTGACTTGTGACCAAGGTGCTTGAGGAAGTAGCCCAGGACTTTGAGGGCTTGGACACGGATACTCTCGCTCTTAGAGGCCAGAAGCTTGCAGATCACCCTGTAACATGTCAAACACAGCCACACTGATTACATGTCAATGAAGGAATTATAATACCTTAGATGTAGGCTAAAAGTTAAAAAAAAGGTTCTTCTGTGTGTGTAGTAAA